>JAOVVA010000024.1:2834940-2848566 GCA_028565275.1 Leiocassis micropogon
CTTTTGAAGTGGGAGAACTTGCACAACTGGTGGCTGACTAAATCCTTTTTTTGCCCCACTGTGTATATATATATATATATATATATATATATATATATATATTTGAACCTCCACAATGGCCTGTGTTGAGGAGCTGACTCAGGAGCTCGTCACTAGCGGCACATGTTTGATTTGCCGTAAAATAAAGTCACTGACCTCAGTGTCTTTAACTGAGGAGGTTATCAGCCTGGTGTGTGGATCATGTAGCTCAGGATCATGTGCGCTGGTCCTTCTGGAAATTCTACTTAAACATGAATGCATGGAGAGTGGAGGGGGCGGGGGGTACAGAACTCAGTAGAGGACACTAGATAGCGGGAATATGACTGAGCTGAGTGTACAGATGTGGGAGAGGAAAGACAACAATGCGAGGCGATTAATAGGTATACTCTCGTACTCCAGTGGTGACCACTGTAAAAATAAATAAACAAATAAAAGTGTACAAACTAAAACTGAATAAATATATCCCTTGTGTATGACACACACACACACACATATTATATATACATTTATACACTGTAATAATTAGCTTCTCATGGTGACAATATTTCTCCTAAATTCAAAATATAACTATTGTTATTTAGAGTGTATATTTAGAGGAAATGACATAATCACAATACATCAACATAAGCCAGGATCATGCAGTATTTGCGGAGCTTTAATAACTAAAATGAAACATAATGCAAATCATTTATAAACAGATTGTGTAAATGTCGAGTTAACTGGGAATTTGCACATCAGCTTCTGCTTCAAACTCGAAAAAAGCCATTAGCCAACTACAGGGGACACGAGGATCAACTCTGGAATCACCCAAGTAATAGGTAAATCATTACTTCTAATAAATAATACTTCCATCACTACTTGTAATAAATATTAGTTAAATAAAATGTAAACAAATACAACTAAATTATTTAACTAAGCTTAACGCATACTATTCCATTAACCATTTAGCAAACATGTAATACACATCATATTACATTCTTTGTGAATACATGGAGACACTTAAATAACAATCATAACATAACATGAGTTACTCTTTCTCTCTTGTATTGCAATAGCAATTATATCAAATATCAAGTAATGCAGATTCAAGTGATAATCAGTCCTTCGTAAGTAAAGAGCGTGTTATCATACCATTATATAACGAGCATTATACCATACCATACCATCAGTGTCCCTGAGATGACCAGCAGCCGGTGCGCTTCCCTGTCTCTCATGTCACTGACTGCAGTCTCTTACACGCAGGTTTTTATACACAGATCCTATACTGTTACATCATAGTTACATCATAGTAGATGGTGCTTGTACGTTGAGTCTGTACCTTTGCTCCATCAGTGACTGTGAGGTGATTAATACTGTGATGTCATACTCTGGACGTGTCACAGTTGTTCCTTGTTGAATGACTTCAGCTCCATCATTTCACTTATTTAGTTAATGCTTTGGCTAAATAACATTAAGAAATCAGTATTTGGTGGAATAATAACCCAGAGCTTTCATGAGTTTTGGCTCTCCACCAGTTTTTCACGTTGCTGTTGGGTAACTTCATACCACTCTTTTTGCAAAAAAGCAAACAGCTCAGCTTTGCTTGACGGTTTGTGACTATCCATCTTCCTCTTCCTGACATTCCAGAAGTTCTCTCCCAGTTTTCTTCCACCTCCAAAAAAACATACTAGGTGGATTCTCAGTCTCCATCGTGGCACAATAGTGACCATTGTATTTATTTCCATTTTTACAACCGTGGTAGGACCTCAACATTCACACACTACGGGCATTTTGGGAACGCCAATTAGCACTAACCTGTCTTTGGACTGTGGGATGAAACCGGAGTACCCGGAGGAAACCCACCAAGCACCGGGAGAACATGCAAACTCCATGTACTCAGACCCAACACGGGAATCGAACCCGGACCCTGGAGGTGTAATGCTAACCACTAAACCACCTTGGCTCTAGGTAGGTTATCAATTCTAAAGGACTACTATGAGTGAAAGACTGTGTGAATGTGTGTTTGTTGCTTTGAAGTGGACTGGCATTGGATCCAGGGTGTATTCCTTCCTCACAGGGATCCCAGTGTTCCCACGATACAACCTTGATCCATCATGTTCCTGACAAACCAGGATAACGCCGGCTTACTGAATTTCCAGGCTAATAAAACGGTTCATTTGCGAATTTCAGGGTTGTCTGAAGCGAGAGAAGGTTTGCGTGATGGGTTTTTGGAAAAGGTTTCAGAATAAATGCTTCAGAAGAAAACGTCAAGTCATGAACATTTATCATTGTAAGATGAAAAATCTAAATCATTATTAACCGACATACTTCTTTTAAACAAACTATGACTTTTAAAAAACTAAGAGTTCCATGGATTGCATACTTTGTGGCACACCTAATGTGTTGTAAATACAGTAGAATGCGTATAAAACTGCCAGATTAGTCAGATCCGTTAGGGCTCGCTCGGTTTTTAGAAACAGGTCAGTGATGAAAGAGGATACGCCGTCCTTAATGTTCTGGACTCTGTGCGTGTTTACCTTGGCTGCATTGTGTATTAGCATAACACTGCTGTTTTTAAGAGCTGAAAGAGGGAAAAAAAATCAAAAGGCACTTCATGGTCAATTAAGCTAATTTAAACTTAACATGTTCTGCACAATCTTATCACCTTACTTGTGTTTTATCAGGAATTGTTCAAATGTTTTTAAGGACTGAGCTAATGATTGCTCAAGCTGTGTGTCTGCTACTGGAAAGTCAAAGTGGAAAGGTGCTCACATTGCACTACACTGACATCCTGTGGACAAAAGATGTAGCACAAGCATAGATTTAAGTACAGTAACTAAAAAATATCTTTAAAATAAAAAATCCCTATTTGGACAGGATTCGTTGTGAAAGTTTCAGAGGCTCCCTGAGGTCTGAAGGTTTTTAAAAAAAAAAATTTTTATAAACTATGTGGAACAATTATAGTGCATTTTATAAAATGTGCAAGTCTTGTTATATCCTTTTGTGTTTTGCACTTTTCCTTCGCTCCAACACGCCCTCTTGATTTTTTTCTCCTTTCCTGAAAAGAAAACGAAGAAGAAGAAGTCAAGTCTGAGTTTAAACCCAAGATGTCAAAGAAGTCACACTTCTATGGAAGAACCCCCTTTTTGTCACGTAAATTTCAGTACAGTGAAAGCTAGGGTCAGAGTGCAGGATCAGCCAGGATGCGTCTCTCCTGGAGCAGAGAGGGTTAAAGGTCCTGGTAAAGGGCGCAACAGCAGAGGATTAGTGGTGCTGCAGCTCGAACCCTCGACCTTCTGATTAGTATCCACTCATTAGTACCCACTAAACATGGGGAGAACATGTTATTCTAGTGCTATGCCGCCTATCAGCCTATTAGCATCACACAGCCTTAACCATTAAGCAATCAAAAAAGCTGCCCCAGAAATGGTAAAACAAAAAGCACCAAAAATGAGTTTAAAGTGTCCACATGATTATGTTCCTAAAAAGAAAAGCTAAAAGCTCACAGTTTCGCTTTGTTTAAATTGACTTAATCATCACACACTTGCCTCAAACTATGTTAAGTTGTTCTTTAGCTAAAACAAGAGGTAAAGTTTCTGATATGGAATGACAACCCTGGTGGCACACAATGTGAAGGAATACATTTACATTTAGGGCCGGTTTAGCCTTGTCTAAGGACTGAGTAACAGTATGTGGGAGGAAACCAGAGAACCCAGAAAAAAAACCTACAGATAGGAAGAATATTTGAAACTCCACAAAAAGCCCAGGATCGAACCCTCGGTTCCAGGATCCAGGCGTTAGCAGCTGCCATGCAGTAGAGAAGGTTTCCCCTCCATCCCTGCCTTATCTCCTAGTCATCTCAGGGTTTTTCTGCTCTAACACATCCACTACAACCCAGGAAGCCCTGATCAGTAGCTAATTAGTTAAATTCAATGTGTCTAAACAAGAAAACGAGAAAATAACTGGATAGGAAGTTCTCCAGCATGAGCTTTAAACCAGAATCTGTGCTTTAACCCAATTTAACGTGCACTGACCTGATTTTAACACCAGATGGCGCCAAAACACAAGCAAACTCCTGTAACAAAACGTCACCTCCAGATTTAAGAATTGTATTATTTTAATAAAATTATTTCATTATTTTAACTTCGGGTGTTAATGTTAATGAACTGTCCATATGTAAAGCATTTTCTACATTATGTAAAATTGCATCAGTAAATATTTTATGCTTTTATGAGTATAATAATATACTGATATATATAAATAATAATCTGATATATATATATATTTCTTTTTGTGTATGCTGTATAGTATTGTCTTCATATACTGTATATACAGTACTCTAATATTATAGTATTATTTTTTATATATACTCTAATATTATAGTATTATTTTTTATATATTCATAAACTCATGCACTTGTGTGTCATTTAATCATTTAAACAAATCTGACTTAATAAATTTGACCAAAAGTAATAAGGTTTAAAGTTTCAAATAATAATTAATGAGTTTTTAAAAACGAGAATATACAGAGATTTTTGTAATCATTGAACTTTGAAGCTGAGAGAGGGAGGAGCTAAAACTAGGGATAAAAATTACTCACTTTGATTGGTCAGTTTAGTATTATTTTAACATAGTCATGGAATTTAATAATTATGTTTTAACAAACCTGACTTAATTAACTAAGGTTTCAAGATAATAACTAATGATTTTTTTAAGAGAGAGAGAGAGAGAGAGAAATATTTATATATATTTTTTAAAAATTGTTATTGAACTTTGAAACTGAGAGTGGGAGGAGCCAAAACAAGGGGGGGGCACTCTGATTGGTCAGTTTAGTGTTCCTGCTGTGCTCATGTGACCACACTTTTTTCACCCTCTGTACACACACACACACACACACAAAGTCAGATATACAGAGTGTGTCTCTAGTGGTGTAAAAAAACACACACAACAACACCGAGGTGGCGTTTTATTCCTCGCGCAAGCAATGACGCGGCTGTGCTGAGCGCGCAGTGTTAAAGCACGCGCTCTTTCTCCCTCCCCACGCGCCTGCGCTCGCGCCGGACGCTCGCTCGTTCGCTCTCTGCGCCATGGCGGCCGCGCCGCTGACGAAGCGCTCGGGGACGGAGCACGCACGGAGGCGCGCGGACCCCCGCAGGAGGCAGGCGGCGCTTTCGTTCCTCAGTAACATTTCCCTGGACGGGCGGCCCGTGCGCGGAGACGCGGACGCTCCCGGAGACGAGGACGGCTGTGTGGAGGCGAGGACAACACGCGTGAGCTCGGTCACTGCCGCCGAGGAGGAGGAGGAGGAAGAGGAAGAAGAAGAAGAGGAGGTGGAGGTGGAAGAGGAGGATGACGAGGCCCGGGCTCTGAGCAGGCGCGCGAGCTTCGCCATCGGCGCGAGCCCTCCGTCGGACGCGCAGCTCTTTCACGCGCAGGTCTTCGGCTCCCCGTTCGCCACCGCGCGCGGCCGCCTGCACACGTACACTCAGGGACTTCCGCCCGCCGCGTGCTGCAGACAGCAGAGCTCGTGCTGCCCGGAGGGAGGAGGAGGAGGAGGAGGAGTAGGAGTGGGGGGACACATCATCAGCAGCTCCGCGCTCGAGCTGCACAAGACCAGGTAGCTCCACGCACGTGACACCTTCCTTTAGATTTTATGACATTTTCTTCTTAAAACGTCACGTGCGCGATGTTTGTGTTTATTATATTTTTTACTTCATATATCGTTTCCATATTCTCATTCGGCACGCGCGATCATTCATCCCTCATGTTGTTATGGTGGCTGTAGCCCCGCCCCCTGATATCACCTGGCGCTCTGATTGGCTGGCTCTCCTTGTAGCCTGATAATATTAAGGGAGAACCCCGCCCTAAAGCACGTGCTTCAATCTTCAGTATTAATCTGTTGATGTAGTTCTGTCAGAACACTTTACGTTACCCACAATGCCATTCGGTTCCCTGGTGATGGGGGCTCTGTGCTCTGCGGAGATGCAGCAGAGCTTTAGTCCTTCAAACGTACACGCTAACATCTCCATCAACATTCTCACATCAACACACCTCCTCGTGAAACGCTTTATGCCCAGAGTCGAGTCTCTGACGTAACTCGGGGCAACTGAGTCCTATAACTGCAGTGCATCCTGGGATCTCGAGCACAGCGTTGTCATGACAACCCGCACAATCTCTAATCAGATCATGCCTGAAAGCATTTTTGAGGTTATGTAATCTGTTGTAATAGTTTAATAAGCGCCGACACCCGAGACTGCTTCACCACATCGGAGAATACAGCTGTACCTCATCATATGTATTTGAGCCGCTCCGGAGGCGAGTTCTTAAAGCGAAATTTCGTATAACGAAACGCATTTTCCCATAGAAAATAATGTAAATACAGATAATTCGTTCCAGCCATCCAAAATATTACCAATTTCCAACACTATCAATCAAAACATGTGAAAAGTGCCTCACTTTTCATCTTGCTACCGTCCTTGCTAACATTTTTGGGAGCCATGGTGTTATATCTTTACTAAAGATTGCATGCAAAAAAAAAAAAGTATATTCGTTTGGCTTTCCATTGACACAAACAAGTTTTGAGCGGCTCACACAACTTGTACGGTGTTCAGTTCAGATTGGTTTGTGCGCTTGTGTGCCGAAGATGTTTCATACACATAAAATTTGAGTTTTTGAGGAAAATATTTGTGTTTATATGTCGGGGTCCCACTGTATGCGCTTCTCTGTTCTGAACCTGTTCCACAAAGTGCATTCTTCGCCAAATCAGCAGTTCTTTAGAACTGTGTGTGTGTGTGTGTGTGATGGAGTGAGAGAAAGGAAGTCTGGGTTTCGGAGCTTATCTCTGAGTCCCCAGGTGGGACCTTGTGTACATGCACAAGGACACTAAGATTTATGAGATGTAAAGGTTTGAGAGGTGTGTGTGTGAGGGAAACGTGTGTGTGATCACGTGCAGGGTCATGCCGCATAACAGCTTTGCAAACGAACAGGAACAGGATTGAACCATTCGGCAGACGTAAGAGGTCCAGGAGTAGATGTTAGATTTCTCTGAAACATCGCTTAAGGTTTGGGGTGAATCTAGAAAATCAGGTAGACGTCACGATTTCTGTATCTCGCTGCGGCTCTGGTTATCGCGGCACGTGTGGCGCTTTTTATGTATCAGTGTTGGTTTCCTCCATGTTCTGTGGTTTCCTCTGAATGTCTTAAAAACATAACTGTATGTGAATTACCTGTGCTAATTTATCACTATCGTTTCTTTCTGTAAGCAGTTTTACGGAAAGGGTCTCCAGTAGCAGAGAGAGTTTATCAAAAGGTTTAGGCAGATGCGAGTCCACTGTTTATTAAATGTGCCCAAATACTAACCAATGGAAATGTGACAAGCACCATGTGATGTCACATGACCCACCGGCAGTCATTTCTCTTTTTTGTACACCACCTGTGCATGTGCGCTGGAGCTCCACGAGTGTCGTCTCTTGTAATAAGTGCAAGTTTTAATAGTGGTCATGTGATTTTATCATCAAAGGGGAAAAAAAGTCCTACAGTTATTGTTGAGTCAGAGAGTGTTTTCGATTATCTTTATATGATGTATAAATATGTAAGTGCGAGTAAATGATAATGTCTGTGTAGACAATACTGTAAATCTATAATAATACATGTATTATTATGATTATTATTATTATTATTATTATTATTAGCAGTAGTAGTGGTAGTATAACAGTTTGTACTCTTTAGGTCCCACATTGTGTCAACAACTTTTAAATAAAAAAAAAATGTTTTCGGGTCAGATGGAGTTAGTCAGAAGCTCCTAAAACTTTTCATTGGTTAAAAACCAATAAAAGTCAAACCGGGACTTGATGAAATTTCTGTTTTGCCAGAATGTACCGCTTGCACATTACAGGAACTCGGCTGGGAGTTATTGCCACATCCCCTGTACAGAAAAGCCGTTAAAGGAGCTCCTGGGAGGCCAGCGTTTCAGATGGGAAGTGAAACAGGCAGTCCGCTCAGAGAACGTTCTACCTTGATGGAATCCAAGCACTAGTGGAACGCAGGGATAAATGCATTAGTGTTGTGTGCGCGTGCAATCAAAAAAATCCCGGATTGACTTAAACAGCGCTTGTAGCATTGATTTTATTTAAAAAGAAGAAATAAAAGAAATAAAATGTCCAAACATACATGGGGCATACAACGTTTGATGAACAATATGTTAAATTGTTAACAGCGATCCTCACTTCTGATTGTTTTGTTCTTTCTTCTTCTTATTATTATTAAAGAGCACTATTTATAGTCTCAATGCTAACCTTCACCTAGAAATCAGCATTAGCGGCCCGAAGGCTGACTCGCGACTCAGTGTCACTTAACTGTATTCTCAACAAGAGGATATAAACTTACGGTAACGCGAGACTCCTGACGTCCTGACCGGGTGGCTCAGCTTCGTCCAGCAGCTTTGTGGAGATACCTGAACCATGTGGTGAGGACGGGCGCTGTGGTGAGGGCATCGCTTCTGGATGTTAGTCTGTGTGAAAGATCAGACGTTTTATTTATTTATTTCTTCTTTTTTTTTTACACATGAACATCTTTTTACAACTTTTATTCATAATACCCACTTTCAAGCCTCTTTTAATTTTTTTATCTTGGATATTATGGTGGAAGGTAAAGCCCCGCCCCCCTGATTTTTTTCTTTCCTTCCCTTTCTAGTTACAGCTGTCACATGACCACTATAGTCACTACAAACACTGCTAGGTCATTTAATGTATTAATTATCATATAATAACAATAATAGTTATTATAACAAGCCCCCTAGGCGTAGTGGTTAGCACTTTGAGGTCGCACCTCCAGGGTTGTGGGTTCGATTCCCACCTCAGGTCTGTGTGCTTGGAGGGTTTCCTCAGCGTATTCCAGTTTCCTCCCACAGTTCAAAGACATGCAGGTTAGACTAAAATGGTGTTCTCAAATTGCCACCTCGGTGTGACTCCTCCTTCACGTATCCATGAGCCGGTCAGGGCGAGAGCGTGGAATAGAAACTGATGATAACTCCTCTGAATGTAGTAGTAGTAGTGATGCACCTGACCTCAATTAAATCCAAATCACGTCCAGGTTTGTTTGAATCGTGTCACCGTGCCAATGTGTTGTATTTAAATTTGCATGTTTTTCATTAAAGTGACTCCAGAAATTCCTTAGTGGCGGGGAGGGGGGAGGGGGGCATTTAATTAAACACAAGGTCAAAATGATTACACCGCCATGTGCAGCAACTCGAGCTGTATTTTAATCTGCACTGTTGACTGAGGCTCCCACATTCCTCAGTTTCACACACACACACACACACACACACACACACACACACACACACTTTCTCTCCGGCTTTGTCTCTCACTCACTCACACTCTTTTACACACATACACACACACACACACACACTCACACACTCAAAGATACCTTATATTGCGAGCTCAGCTAATTAGTGCTACGTTACTAACGAAATCTCCATAAATTTAATCCTAAGAAGAAAAAAAAGTGAGAAAAAAAAAATTCAACCTTTCAGCTCTTTTATTTTATCTTTCTATTTTTCTCTCTCACACTCACTCTCTTTGAACTCTTCTCTATACCGCTTATCCTCTACAGGGTCGCGGGAGGCCTGGATCCGATCCCAGGGGGTTTGGGGCACTAGACCTGGTGCCAATACCTGACATTGCACACAAGCGCAAACACACACACACACACACACACACACACACACACACACAGTGTATGGCCTGTTCTTCAAGAGCAGCTGGTGAAAAACGTCCACAGGCTCCTGGCTGTAAGGAAGGGCACAGTGCCCGGGTTTTAGCCTCCCTTCTTCTTGTTCCCTCCCTCCGTCTCTTCATCCCTGCCTTCCCACCTACTTCCTCTTCCTCTCCCCCGGACTCCCTCCTGCTGCTCGCCCTGCCACTCTTCAGATGCCACAGTTTTTAGATTGGCTGCCAAGAGTAACTTCAGAAAGGAAACCAAGCAAAAAAAGTTGCCCCTTTTCATATTCTAAGTCTCTCTCTCTCTCTCTCTCACACACACACACACACTTGAGGCTTTAACACCCGTAACCCTATTCCATGAATAACACTATAAATTTGCCTCAGGATTTTTTTTTCCTTCAGGGTTTTGGAGTTTTCAAAACAGGGTTTTCGATTCGGCTCAGCGCAACCCTTCACCTATTGCGCCTCGGCGAGCCTCAGTCAGTGTTGTTGTGTAACTGGTTGAGGTGTCGCTATCTGCCCCGGCCAGACCCGCCCCGAGCGGAGCGGCACACGCCCTGCAATTAGCGCTTTGCGTTTGTGTAATCTCCTCTAATGAACGCAACGCTTTATTACTTATGAACCGTCAGAGACGCAGACGGAGATAAAGACCTGCCAGAAATGACTGCCAAGACTTTGCTCAGGCAGGAAGATTTTATTGGCATGTCTGATCTACGCGGGCTATAACACGAAATCCGAGTCTATAATAGCGAGACTTGTAGAGAATCGCTTTCGTTTCACATTCTGTTGTTATTTCGAAATAATTTTTCGTTATGAATTAGAAAAAGTAGAATCTTGACTATTTAAGTATGGTCAGGTGTTCACATACTTTTGGCTATAAAGTGTAAGCACAATCTGATCTAAAGTCTTACTTACTTAGTTTTTCTGTGCATTTCTCAAATTTGCCAGAAACCAATAAAAAAAAAAAAGCACCGACTGAAATCCAGACTCTAAAGGAAATTGATTGATTGTTGGTCAATCGATTGATTTAAATTAAATTGATCTGTGTTTGGCGAGTCCATCAAACCGCTCCCAAGGTGATGTGACCTCTAAAGAGCCGATGGTTCGATCTCAGAGGACCGTTGCCATGGATCGTAAAGCTTGAAGTCGTCACAGATGCAAGTCTAAATCAAGGGATCAAAGAATAGAAGACGACGACGTGACGTGTTTTTTTTTTTCTTATTTAAAAATAATAAAACTCTCTGTTTATTTAGTGAAAAAAGTCGAATATTTTCCATTCCCGGATGTTTTTCAGTGATGTTATCTGAAACCTAGTCTAATCGTTGAGGATTGTGTGAGCAAACGTGGCTACAATCCAAGCAAAGAAATCAGACCTAGTGAGGAGATTTGGATAATTGAGAGAAATCATCAAATTTTGCATAAGCGACTGATTATACACGCTTGAAGTGAAATAAAAACTACTTCATTTGAAAAACCAGAAGGCTGTAGGGTTAAATCTCATGGCTGCTAGGAAGCCCGTCGTTGAAACAGTGGGCGGGGCGTATAGGGGCGGGGCGTATACAGTCACGAGAGCATTTAAACTGGATGAACACAAGACTAGCACAGAACGAGTCGTCAAAAATCAATCAATTAATCAATAAAGTTTTTCCCCCCTGAAGTGATGAATTATGAGCCATGATTTTTATTTACATGTTCGCGTTTGAGGTGTTGCAGTTCCTGTGGCATCCTACAGGTGGTGCACTCCTAACTGATCCCACATTGAAAGGCAGCACAGCTTTTTGTGCGTCAGGAGCGATTTATTTGATAAGTTTGCTTAGAACTGTGACGAAATCTAAAACGATGTGTATCAAATCGGGATGTTTATAAAATACTTAGAGAATCGCGGTACAGATCGAATCGGCTCCTAGCTATCGTGATAACATCGTATCGGCCGGCCTGTGGTGAGTTCCGTCTCTATTTTATCTGTGTACGCAGTATAGTATCATGTCAATGCCCATAACCACAAACTTTGATTAAAATTAAACTGAAGTATGAGTAATGCTCTTTAGAGGAGCTTTTCACAGGTAAGACACCTCGAACGAGCTTTTATTCAGTGGCTCATAAGGTACAAACAGGACATTAAACCAGTTTGATTTCAGACGTTGCCACATTCCTTCACGCTTCATTTCGCTCAAGTCAAGCTCTTCTCTGTGACTCGGTCTGTGCTTTGGGTTTTTTCTCTTTTTTTCCTTTTGTCCCCCCCCCATTGTTGCGTTTCCTGGACCTCACCGTCTCGCATTCCACCAGCATGTTTAATGCACCCTAAATGCAGCAGCGTGCACGAGCTCAGGAGAATGCTCAAAAAAAAAACTAAACTCAAGTTTCATGTATAGAGCTCTATAAATAGTTGTCTAGCGGCGACGCCGTGCTTTCAGGAACTCCGTGACGTTCCATCCTGCTGGATTCCTGAGACAATGGCCGCTTGTTTATTAGAAGGAGACAAACGAGGAAATTCCATTGTGCAGTAATGCCAAGCAGATGGGTTGTGTTAGCGTTAGGCTCGGACATGTTGGGAGCCTGTTTCTGTTCCAGCGAACTAGGTGAGGTAGAGAGTCTGTGCCTGTGATGGGAAGTGAAAATCCTACGACTTCTTGAGAACCAGTGCTGAAAACCTGAAGATCTCAGACTCAAACTGTGAAGCTTAAGGCCTCATACTGGGACTGTGTCATTATTACTATTTAATTACTATTCTACCAAAAATTTTGTGGGTTGTTTTTTTATTTATTTATTTTTTATTTGTATTCAATGAGCTCAATGTTGCATTCACAAACAGTTGTAGGAATCGGATCTAGAGATGTTTTTGATTGACTTTCAATCCTGGGAAATGGTCTCACTAAATATGGTCTTGGCTTTGACCGAGAGTTTATAATATTCATTTCTGGGCTTACGAAAGAGAAAAAAAAAGGTTTGTCTACGTGCCACCTGGCACATTGGGCGGCAGACACTCCCTGCCCTGGAGACATATCCATTGTTTCTGTTGCTGTCTTTTACAGGGTCAGGTTGTATGTGAGCACTTGGGGGTGAAGGACCTTGCTCAGGGGTCCATCAGTGGTGGCGTCGGGGCTCGAACTCCGGGACCTCCTGATCAGCAGTCCAACACCTTAACCACCCCTGACCCTCTTTGGGTTTATAGTTACGTTTAATCTCACAGAGCATCCATGAAGTACACTAGTTCCTGTTACATCTGCGTTACAACATCTATACACATGGTTCCTCACCAACCTCTTGTTCTGTCTGAAATTTAATAAGACAAATGCAGCTCGTCATGTTTTTAAGAAAATATCTTTGATCTTTTCTTTTAGTGGAGAATTTCCTGTGGTAGAAAAACGTCCTGACTCTTTAACTTCTTAAATGTTAACTGATAACCTCAAGTACAGTGGAACCTTGGATTACGAGCATAATTCATTCTGGAAGCGGGCTCGTATTCCAAAACACTCGTAAACCAAATGTAATTTTCCCATAAGAAATAATGGAAACTCAAATTATTCGTTCCACAGCCCAAAAAAACAATACATAAAAATAATTAACACAAAATTTAAAGTAAAAATAAAACAAATTAACCTGCACTTTACCTTATAAAAAAAGTTTAAATAAATCCAGACAGATTAGTGTTTCCATTTATGCGCGCAGGCGCTGTGTGTGTGTGTGTGTGTGTGTGTGTGTGTGAAGCCCCTCCCGTCCGGAGAGAGAGTGTGTGAACCGGCATGGTGTCAAATTACGTGCACACGTCAGAGAGGCTGAGGGAGAAAATGGATTTTTAACCTTCCAATGAGACTTTATTACACAGTAAACCTTTCTTATTTGAATTTCACATAAACACACATTAACGGAAAGACTGTTTTGT
>JAOVVA010000024.1:2848691-2860055 GCA_028565275.1 Leiocassis micropogon
GATTACCCACAATTCCGCAGCGCAAGAGAGAGAAAAACCGTTGGCTCAGTTGTGATCACGTGACGCTCGGCGTCAAAGCAAGAAGCGCATGCGTGGTACATGATACTCGGTACTCGTAAACCAAGACTTGCAAGTCAAAATATATTAAAAATCTTTGCTCGGCTTCTGGAACTCGTAAACCGCGTTACTCGCACTCTGAGGTTTCATTGTACATATTTTTTTTATTTGTCAAATAACATCATTGGTACAAAAGGATATTTTTGCCTCCACATGATCTGATAAAATGATGTTATGAAATTATGTACTTCAGGTTTTTATTTAACATTGAAGGAGTTAAGGAGTCTCCAGTGTCAGGACGTTTTTCCACCACAGGAAAGTTTTTCTTTTGTTTGTTTTTGGTGAGATATATACAGTATTTATCAAACGTCATATAATATTCTACATACTAATAAATGGTACAAAGTCTCTATAGGATTTGAAGTAGTACTGTAATAATTTAGTGTTACTATGTTCTTGGCTTGTTCACTAAACAACCAAAGGTTTAATAAATGAAGCGTAAAGGAATGAGACATTTTTTAAAGGCGTTCACGATCAGTATAAAAAAAAAAAAAAAACAACAGCCTGCCCAAAACATGTTTTTCCTGTTTATGATTTAACTAAAAAACTTTCTCTAAAGAATCGTGTTCCACCTGAGCGGGAACAAAGTCCTGTTTAAAGAGCCGTGAACCTTTTTTTTTTTTTTTTTTTTGGGGACTGGTTGACAAAGGAAAACTCGAGACGCTTTGTAGGACGGCGAGTCTCTTTTTCAATTCCGTGTCCTCGTCCAGTGAATACTGGATTATTTTTTTGGTTTTTTTTTTCTTGTATTTGTACACTTGTGAAGTCTTTCAAGTTTGTCATTTAAAAAATTTAGCTGTAGATATTCAGACGTGTACAGGTTGTTTTCCAGAGCCTGGTTTCCATTTGCTTACTTTTCTAGGAAAGTGATGTTTCAGAGCGTGACCTCTCTTAGCCAAGCGTTGCGTAATGGCTGATCAGTAATCTTAAGTGTGGTATAGTGTAGAAAGTTATGTTAGAAAGCTTTCTGTGTAAAGAAGTCACCACTTCTTTCCTTTACTTTGGGGAAACTTATGGCACGCACACACATACACACACACACGCACAAAAGTAATGATTGCAGTGTTGGATTTATAAATAGTACTTCATACCACATTGTAGTCTTGATGTACCGCATAACGCTTCAGATGGCCAAAAGAGGATGCGGCGGTTACCATAGAAATAAAATCCTGTTTCTATGGTAGTGATGAGAGCATCAGCGGTGTTCCAGACACATGACTGATAATTGGTGTATGATTATTAGTTCTCATACTGTATCTCAAGCCATACTTGATGGACCTCTTATATTCCAGACGTCTACAAATAAACATTAGACGTGATGGGTGATGAGACAGTTCTCTCTAGGAAGCCAACTTTACACTGGCTCCTCCCCTTTTCTTGCCTTGGGCTTATCACTTAAGTATATCAATAAACACTTGTCAGGAAAAGCAAAGTGAGCACACAAGTCATAAATAATGTTTATGAAACATTTATAATCTTGGGAATTGTCTGTAAAAGCCATTCCCAAAATAGAAATTTGAAATGTGAAAATCTTCTGCGGTCCCCCGCAAACCGTTCACCACCACTGAAAATTGATAATATCACATGGTTTAAATCACATGATGATATAGTATTGATTCTGGTTGCTTTTTTAATTGGAAATACTTTCAACCCTTGATACAAAATTGAAAAAGTAATAATTTTTATTTATTCGTTATAACTGACCTGTCACAAGTCCACCTGCAGTACCCTTACAGCCCACTAGGGCAGCCCACATTCTGCATTTAGTCTCCTACTTACGAAGAGGTTCCGTTCCAGGAGCATGTTCGTAAGTCATATTTGTTCTTAAGTCCGACAAAGTGAGTCTTATACGCCTTTGACACGAATCTACAATATAAGGCAATACCGATCCACTCGACTGAATCTCTGTCCCCTTTCCCCACACTGCCATCATGTGGCCAAAAAACTTAACCGCGCCTAAGGAAATTAATCTCTCGCGTCAAATATAACAGTGTTGTCTCTGCGCCTTTAAATTCGCGAGGGCAATCCTGGATGGCATTTTGTCTCAGAGCTGTTTTCCACTGTATTGGACTGTGAACTCGGGTTTGTTGAGGATTTTCCAAAATTGGGATTATTCACCATCAGGACAGCTTTACAGGAGAAACATTTTCTATCGTCGTGCTCCCGGACTGATTCGTTGAAATCAGTGAGGTCGACTCATTTCCCAGCACCCACACACAGACACACATACAATATACCGGACTTTAGACATTTTATACATTCACTTATACACTGAAAATATTGTATATAAATGTAAATATTGGTTACCGGATGCACGCCAGTGTCTGTTTTTTGTACAATACACATGATCTACTTCCGTGATTGAACCTAAAGTAGAACCGCTGTGCGTTTTATATCTGCAGAAATTCATAACTCGAATGTTTGTAAGTAGGGGACTGTTTGTATATGTTTACTGTATTGTACCATTATATGTTCGTGGAAAGGCTACAGAACATTAATGCTCAAGTTTTCCATCTGCGAGTTCATATGTTTTGTTTCTGTGTGGTGAAATGTTAACGGTTAATTAATTAGCTTCACACAATACATCGCTGGCTTTGTATGGAAGTTCACTTCACACACACTCGTTGTTTTGTCTGTTTTCAGGCGGAGGCTGATTTCCCAGCGTTCGTCACTCGAGACTCTGGAGGACATTGAGGAGAATGCTCCTCTTCGCAGGTACACACACACACACACACACACACACACAGACACACTTTTGTGTCCTTTTGCTTCCTCTGTATCAGCCTGGACAATGTATCACTGTTAATCGCTAAAATAGTGGATGCCGAAAGGAGCAAATACACTTTTTGCGCTAGCCATGTTAATACAGACAATATTCCTTTAATCCAATTGAAATCATTCTGGTTAGAGATTCCAGTTTAAATGTTTACATGGACAAGATTACGTTTGATCTGACAGGACGTGTGTTTCCATGCTCAAAGCATTTAATCAGAATGCAGTAAGTCCCCTACATACGAACATCCGCGTTACAAACTTTCAATCACATTGTTCAATGTTCAGTCACGGAAGTTAGATCACATGTCCGGCGTACATCGTCACAAAGTCGGAAGCAAACGTTAAAGCACTGGTGATGATGCTGGTGTGTGTGTGTGTGTGTGTGTGTGCGCCCTGCAATGGATTGGCACCCCCTCCAGGATGTACCCTGGGATAGTCTCCAGATAAATAGTATAAGCGCTGTAGAGAATGTGAGACTGAGCTTGAGTGATTTCTTTAAATACATTAAGATTCACATCACATTGAAGCCAGGACACGAGAAGAAGAATAACCGTGGACGTACTATGTATTTTAATGTATTATTTCTTTCTTTCTTTCTTTGTTTCTTTCGCTCTTCACCGTTTCTATCAGATGCCGAACCTTATCAGGTTCACCCCGACCAAAGAGCTTCAAGAAGGTCCACTTCATCAAGAACATGAGGCAACACGACATCCACAACGGAAGGTACGCGCACACTCTAAACAACTTCTTACAAAGTTCTCATAAACATTCAAACCTTTTTTGGGGGATTTTGGATCTTTGAGAGATTGATTTTTACTTTTTGCACGCAGCCAGCTCCAAGGTTTTATATTTCCATTTGATTCAGAGTTTCATGCTGTGCTTTTTTTTTTAGGAGGGTTTATGTTAAATATCGTGGTGGATCGATGGTTATGGTTTAAAGACAGCGATCAGAAAAGTCTTGAGTTTAAATCCTAAAAAATTAAATATAAAAAAATAAAAAGTCTTTACAATTGTTAACAAATCCTACAGCTGGAGTTTAATTATGCACAGGTCATGGTTAGTATATTTTAATGAATAGTGACACTTGTTGCAATTTGATTGCGAATTATCAAAGGATTACTTGGAGCACATTTGTTCAGGACACGTTGGTTCATTCTTCTGACAAGAGGTCACTTTAAATTGACTTAAAGTTCAGGTTTCTGGCGTTGTTCCAACTTTTTTTCTTCTTCTTTTTTTTCTTCATGTGGTCCGACTTCACAGTGAATAAGGAGGAATACAAGTGGTGCTTTAAATGAAATGGCTGCTGAGAGGAAATTCTATAGTATTCAGACACAGTATTGTCGTGTTGATGTTTTCTCAACAATTTCTTGCATGTTGACTTTTAGATCTTCACTACCCTCACTATTATTAAGTAGTTCTTCAGTTTCCTCCTCAGCATATTTTCCTTTACAAGAATGTACTGTATGCATGACTTTTTTCCCCCCCCTCATCTTAATATCAGTGTTTATCACACTCGCATAACAGATTCTTGTATATACAGTACCGTGCAAAAGTCTTGAGCTGCATCCTTTCTTCATCGTAAATTAAAGTAAGAAGTGACGTAGATTAAATTAAAGAAATACTGTGACACATTTCTTAAAAACAAAAATTGAATTGGGTTGTTTGTGTAACAACCTCAGCAGCGACCTCATTAACCCCCTCTCGTCTGTTCCAACCACTCAGCGTTCAGCATCACCAGTTTACACCAGCGCTCTCCCGATATGATATTATCACGATAACCGGGTGCCGATTCGATCTGTGTTGCGGATTTTGTTACAATTTTAAACAAACTTGGCAAACAATTTGCTCCTACCACACCTGATGCTGTGCCGTGTGAATAGTTTAGAGCGCGCCACCTGCAGGATTATAGAGGAACGTCAACATTTTACCACCTAATATATGAATCAAAAATGTATTTTACATCATCAGCCTTAAGTTAGATTTTTTTTTTTTTTTTCCCCCAAACAAAAAACGATCCTTTTGAAAACAAGAGACAAAAAACAAAAGGAAGCCTGAGGAACTATTCCTCAAGAAAACAAAATATGAAGAAATGATGCCGGGGGATCAAGACTTTTGCACCGTTCTACATTTCTATTTATTTGTATGGCTCCATCATCTCCTGATCTGTTCTCAGCATAGCTCACTGAACTAGTTCATTTATTATTTTTTGTCTTTATAGGATAGTCCTTATCAGTGGCAGAAGATCCTTCTATAGTGTATTTTCTGTCCTGCCCTATCGAGATTCTAGCCAAACAGGGTACGTATTCTTCAGCATGTAAACCTTTTACTTCATCACGCCTCGCTGCTTTTTACCTCGGCCGCTACCTCATAATTCTACCTCATAAGATGAGCTTTTACTTATCCAAGTCTCTTCTCGAGGCAGAAAGGATCGAGGATTTTACTTCCTCTTATTAAGGTTATGTAGGAAAATTAGCTGTGATGCTAGCTACAGTAGTTTGGTTTTTTTTTCAAAATGTAAATAATGAAATATGTTTAGTGTTTGTTTTTTTAAGCTTTTTTGTGAGGAAACAAGTCTCTGTGAAGTTAAACGAAATTAGCAATCTGACTCCTTGTTCTATGCTAGCATACGCTAAAGCACTCCGTGTAGCATTGCTAGCATACTCCAGGAAAAAAAAACATGATTTTTTTTGGTTTGTAAATTGTAAATGTGATTTTGCCCATCTCAACACACTAAACTGCAGGATCTTGTCTTATTGTACTGTTGTAGCTAGCACTGCAGCTAATTTTCAGCCTCCTGCTTAATTGTGTAAGCAAAACTCCCACAAGTCTCATCACTCACTTTTTCCAGCCGTCACTCCCTCTGTTCTGTTTTTCCGTTCCCTCTATTTATTTATTTTTAATCCTTCTTTCTGGAATGATTAAGAGGAAACCCATATTTCGTCTGTCTTCAGTTCCGCGCCTGAGCTATGACGCTAGGAACGTTAAAAAGAAATAGACGCTCTCATGACTACAGATTAGCATGATGAAGCTTCCTCATCTGCTTCAGTTTTATTTCTGGACCTGTTATTCACGGATGTTGCATTAATTCACACGATTAAGACTTCTGTGTTTGGTTCTGCAGTGTAATCAGCGCTTATGAAGCGACGCAGCTTGTTTTCTTTTCGCTCCCATTCACAGCTTTGGCATTAGCCTCCATCATTCTTGGCACTATCCAAGCCTGTGCACCTGCTTATATTTCAGCACTGTGCTCACAGCTGACATCATTCACAACGAACGACTGAAACACTTATGTGTCTTTTCTCCTGGAGGAAGCTTTTCTTTTTTTTTTTCCTCCTCTGGCAAATCCATTAACGATTGAATTGTTACTCCACCTTGGGCAAATCCTCGGCACAGACGCCCGTCTGCGAGCTTATTTTTCCATTTAAACAATAGAAGCACTCTGAGAAATCTTGGGAGATCAGTGTTGGGAGTTATTACTGTCTCTGGGTAAAATGTGCTGTCTGATAGCACACTGAACTACCGTGAAAGAAAGGTTAATGATCAACGTTACTGATTAGAGTACTGGAAACTCAAATTTTGCTTAATACTATGAACCACAAAGTGCCTTAAAGTCAGTAAGGTTATGCAGACCGGTCACATGTCAAGATTAAAATGTAAATTTAATAACTAGAGAGGTAGAAAATGTAAGTGGTGCTTGCCGTGGCAAAACTCGGGCCTCTGGGCCTTTTCTGGGGCAATTTACCGGCCACCCCTTAGAAAAGTCGTAGCGCCCCATTCCCGAATAAGCCGCACGATTTGACGCACCTTTCATGTGTCTACGACAAACGGTACAGGACTAGTTACACACCAAAGTGTGTGTAACCATTTACATAACCATTTGGCCACCTCTTGCGCCCCAGGGGTACAACTTGTACTCTCTTGCGGGATATGTTCTGACACAGCTTGCAAGCCTCTTCAAATGTGGCAAATTGGAGATTTCTACAGGATTATTATTATTATTTTTCTTCTTCTTCGAGGTTTTAAATCGTGCGGCTTATTCGGAAAGGGTGGTATGATTTTTCTAAGGGGGCAATTTACCACCCCAAAAACCCTATAGATTTAACTTTGATACTAATTTTGACGAATTCTAGCACAGAGCAAGAGCTCGATTCAAAACCTCGAAGAAGAAGAAGAAGAAAAATAATAATAATCCTGTGAGATAATAATAGTAGCGCTTCGCTTTGCAAGCACCTTTATAATAGAGCGGCACGGTGGCTTAGTGGATAGCACTGACTGTACCCCGCCTCGTGCCCTAAGTTTCCTAGGATAGGCTCCAGGCTCCCTGCAACCCTGTTTAGAGGATTAAGCGACGTATAGACGATGAGTGAGTGTGTAATAATGATACAAGTCAAACTAGGACATTTAATTCGCCAAATAACACAATTATGAGAGTAAAGACTGCATTTATTTCTCTATATAATCCCCTGCTACACTGATGCACTTATTCCAGCGTTTCACTAGTGCTTGGACACCATCAACCGTCTTCTTCATAAAGTTACAACAATTATGTTATCCGGCTAAGAGTTTCATCACAGTATTGTGCAGTTTACAGTCTTCTGTAAACGTCGATTGCTTTTACACCTTCATTCACCGCAAATTGTCCTCATAAGTCCCGGTTTGACTTGACCGTCCCTCATACATTCCCTTGTGAATGAGTTCTTATGGTTTATGATATAGTATAATCATGATCTTGTTTTGGATTCATTATTTTTTTAAAATGTTAGAGCTTGAAAAGAAAAAAAACAAACAATTAACTATCTAATGCTGGCGTGTGTTATTTAGCTAATTATTGTTTATTATTATTTTATGTGGAGACCGTACAGGGTTGCCAAGTCTCGCAAAAAAAAAATAGCACATTTTTTTTCTCTCTTTCACTCCCACAAAGTTCACTGTGGTGTGCAGGCATTTTTAATTTGCGGTGTATATTTTTTTAAATCAGCAAATACTACTCACCCCTTTACACACCACTTACACTTTCCCATTGTTTACAAGAATTGAATAATAATTCTAGTTAGTTGCTTTAAATCAAGTTTTAATGGTTGCTGACTGTTGTTTTTAAACTAACTTTAAAAAAAAAAGGGACTAGCTTTTTCAACCTTGTCCCAAAATAAGCCTAATTAGGAGTAACCTCAACCCTGGCAACCCGTTGCTGTGCTAATGGTGATGATGAATGATGTACGGTTACTCTGAAGGGCTTCCTGAATGTGAATCCTGTCGAGGCTTCTTTTTCAGAGTTTGGAACGGACCTCGTATGATGGTTTCATAATGAGCCGTCTAAAACATCCGAAACTGCTGACTAGCTCGGCAGTGGATATTTGTCCGTGATAGCAATACCGTCCACGCTGACAGCAGGGTAATTCGTATAATCCAGGTTCATGCTTAGAGCCGAGTACACCATCATGGCCATAATGAGGCGTAAAATACAGGCTTTTGCTTCTGACAAACACATCACACCGTACTCGCAGGAAGCTGGAGCATGAGGCCACTTGGCTCGCTGTTACAATCTCTCCCGCGTCCTCCTGTCCATCTGATTGATTTTGGCACAGGGAGTCGACGGAGGTATCAATTAGCTCTCCAGAGACACTGATGGTTGTAGAGATTGGATCGGTTATGTCAAACTCGCAGCACACACACACACACACACGCTGCTTTTTTGTTTTTTTCCTTTGAGTAGACGGGGCTTGCCGCATGTTTGCTCGCTGCATTTCTGTCTACGCTTTCAGCAAACAAATTGGTGGGTTTTAACATCATGTGAACAGCTTGGTGGCTCTGTGCTTCTCTCAAAATGTGCTTCATGAGTTTTCTTTTCCCCCCCACGTACATAAAAAAAAAAAAAGTATGCTTTTCGGCTTTTTTTTTTTTTTTTTTGCTTGTATCACTTGATTGCTCATGTTAGTAATAATATTTCATCATTCATTAATGAATAATTTGGCCATGAAATGGAATTTGCACGATGTTTGTTTGACATTCATCCAAGACGTTTTTGGTGTAGGTTTAGTTTAGTACCAGAGATGAGACTCATTTTGCAAACAAGTAAGCTGGCAAAGCTATTCAAGATTATCCATATGTACTGTAATAACATTACAAGGGGCGTTCGAGTCAAACCGGGACTTCAAGCACAGTACGGTGATGAGACTCTTAGCCGCAGTAAAACATGTGCCAATCCTCAAAAACCGACAAATAACTTGTCGCCAACTTGCTGAAGAGACAAATCTGTCTGTGGGAACAGTACACACAATCATTCACCAACCCCACTTTTGCACATTACAGGGACTCGGCTGGGAGTTATCCCCCGTACAGTCCTGACCTGGCTTCAAGTCATTTCCACATGTTTTAGCCATTAAAGGAGTTCCTGGGAGGCCAGCGCTTCAGACGTGAACCAGGCAGTACAGAGAAGACTTTCTACCTGAATGGTGTCCAAGCACTAGTGTAACACTGGGATAAGAGCATTAGTGTAGCAAAGGGATTATATAGAGAAGTAAAGGGAGTTTTTACTCTCATAACTTTGTTTTGTTTTACAATCAAAAGTCCCGCCTTGACTCGAACACCCTGCATATTTCTAATGTCCGATTCCACCTTTAAGCTAGCAAAGAAAGAATTGCTTGAAACAACATTTTTGTGTAAATAACTTTCAGAAATAAAAAAAAAAAAGGAACACTTTGTATTGCCACTATTTTTATTCCGTGTTATATTTCTGCTTTTTGCGCACTCTTGATCGTTCCATCTTCTTGTTCAGCCTCAGATTCCTGCGTCAGTGTGAGGACATGCTGACTGTAAGAAACGAAAGCACAACTTCCTCTTGCACCATAAAAACAGACAGCAGAGTTTTTACACTTTTTTTTTTTCAGTCACTTGAGTCAAGTAGAGCTTACATGTTGAACGTTGTTTAAATCCTGTAGATGTCGATGTAAAGATTTTCTTAATATTCACTTCTGTTACAGAGGTGTGAAATGTAACAGAGCGCTGGTACAGACCACCTGAAGCGCCACAGCTAGGTCACGCTGCGTTCCTGTGAAGGAAAAATATTTATTTTACAAGGTCAAACCAAGGACATTCGAATGTCCTAAATAACAGAACACAATTATAAGTGTAAAAAAAAAATAATCTCTTTATTTCACTATATAATTCCCTGCTAAACTAATGCTCTTACCCCAGTGTTTCACTAGTGCTTGGACACCGTCAAGGTAGAAAGTTTCCTCAGTACGCCGGAGCCATTATCGGATTTTCGTTGCTTCACGTCTGGAACGCTGGCCTCCCAGGAACTCCCTTAATAGCCCAAAAACATGTGGAAGCGAGTCAGTCAGGACTGTACGGTACTGTATGTGGCAACAACTTCCTGCAGAGTTCCTGTAACATGCGAGTGGTGTTGGTGAACGACTGTGTGTCCAGTTCCTACAGACAGATGTGTCTCGTCCGCTAGTTGGCGACATATTTATCTGTAGATTTTTCAAGGATCTAGGGAACGACGACTGCAGTAGACTGACGGGGATTATACAGGCTTATTTAAAATGTTTGCACCGTTCACATGTTTAACTGCGGCTAAAAAGTCTCATCATTGTACTGTGCTTGAAGTTTTCTGTAAATGTTAATTGCTTTAATTCCTTAATTCACCAGAAATTTCATCACAAGTCCTGGTTTGACTTGAACGACCCTTGTATTTCTTAGATAATTGCAATGTTTTTCATTATTAAAGAATTAAATACTTTTTATCTGTTTATAGTAACATTTACATGTGTATTTACTTACCTCATTGATTTTCTATTTTGTAATTAAACCATAATATACATCATACTATTTTTATTTTCCTGAAGTGTGTATAATTTTTTTTGGCTGACTCTATATAAAAAACAAAGAATTTATTCAACCCTTATTGTGTCAAAAATGAAACTTTTATTTATTTATTTATTTTATTTGTTTCTTAACTCCAACCAACTGACTGATGTTACAGGCTGAGCTCAGTGTGTGTGTCTCATCGTGGCAGGGACGGTATGAAAATGGAGAGCGGGCGCCAGCGTCACCCCTCAGGAGGTGTCAGTGCCAAGGAGATGGTGATCGGGCTCGAGGGCGTGGAACTGGGCGCCGACGGCAAGGTGAGCCGGACAACATTCACTCCGCTGTGTGCCGTGCTTCAGTCGATTTGATTTTGCTAGGCCAGGATTACTGTTTTCCAATTCCAAAATTTTAAGTCATAGATGTATTAAGTAGTGTGTAAAAGTCTGTGGAGTTTTTATGATTTTGGTATTATTTAGTACCCTTAGATTTCCCAATGTCACTTAAACAAAAATGACAGGAAAAGAAAAAGCAAAACAAAAATGACAGGGAAAAAATAAAAAATTTAAATGACGGGAAAAGAAAAAGCAAAACAAAAAATGAGAGGAAAAGAAAAAACAATACAAAAAATGAGAGGAAAAGAAAAAACAATACAAAAAATGA
>JAOVVA010000024.1:2860155-2885899 GCA_028565275.1 Leiocassis micropogon
AAAAAGCAAAACAAAAATGACGAGAAAAAAAAGCAAAACAAAAATGACAGGAAAAGAAAAAACAATACAAAAAATGACAGGAAAATTTTTCTGAAAAGAAACTAAATAATACACTTCATTTAAGATCGAAAATATTAAGTACGACAATCAGATTCTCCAACCAAAACAAAAAAAAGGTGAAAGTTGTAGCTGGTGCATTTTTACAGACAGAGTGCGCTCTCTCTGACATTTAGTTTATTACTGCTTACTGATCAGATAGTAGAATTATAAAAAAATTTTATCAATCAAATCAATTAAATCCTATTATTTCTGAAGTTATCTTTGCTTGTCCACAGTATGAGTCCCGGCAGGACTGTTTGGTCGTCAAAATGTTGTGGTGACGGTTGGGATAGTGCTGTTTTTTTTACTGCATAGCGTATTATGTTTGCATTAGCAAACCTTTTATATCGCCTCCTTTTATGTCACATTAAATTAAATCAACAAATAAAACACTAAAACGTTGGTTTAAAAGTAAACTTCATTTACTATAGCAGCATTTCAATCGTAGTAAAATTTTAGGATCGAAATAAAACTTTAGGATCGCCTGTTACTAAGAATTTTAAATAATACATAGAAAGTCGCTGATATAAAAATAGAGACGTTTTGGAGCATTGGATTGTTTTTAATAATTGAGTGTTTCATGAACAATACTTGAAAAATTCTCTTATTTCTCTTAGTCGTATAAGTGTTTCACTTCATATCATACTGTGTAAAGGTAAAATTTGAATTTGAAATTAAGTTATGTACAGGAAACTCTTTATATACAGGACACATTTTCCATCTTAAGTCCAGAGATTCCTGTGTTTTACCCGCCTCCGTCGAATTTCTTTATCTTGAACACTTGAGTAATAAACCTAAGTCCATAGTGACCGCGTGATCTATTTTTCCTAGACGGTGTCCTACATGCAGTTCCTCTACCCCACTAACGTCCTCGGGCGCCGCAACACCATCGACTCCACCTCGTCCTTCTCTCAGTCTCGTAACGCCAGCCATCGCAGCCTCATCCTGGCGCGTGCCAACAGCCACCAGAGCAGCCTCGACACGGGTACGTGCGCCAGCTTCTTCTTTCACTGCCTGCTCATTTCCCGACACGGCTTATCGAGGACGTTTTATTCAGAGGTTCGGGTGTGCAGAGATGAGTCAGTGAGGACACAGGATGTGCACTTCAAGGTCGGGTCTTCAAGGTCACTGCTTTAGTTGTGGCTCGAGTAAGGTTTCTGTTGAGTCGACATGGTTAGTAAATGGGGGGAAAAAATCCTGAGTGGAAATGACCAAACTATTGTAAATAAATATCTTTATTTCCTCACTAGCTTCTGTTTTTCAATTCAAAGGTATTTGTAAAGCAGCTTTACATAAATAAAAATGGATTAAATTAATAAACTTTTTTTTTTAAGTATACTTTAAAAAAAAAAAAGTTTGTCTCTAACGAGATGATGTTAGTGAGGAAAAGCTCCTTGAGAAGACACGAGGGGGAACCTGTCCTCATTTAGGTGATAACAGATCAGCGCAACCACAAATAGAGACGGGGATCACCAGGGACCGGCCGATACGATATTATCCCGATACCCGGGTGCTGCTTCGATTTGTATCGCGATTCTCTAAGTATCACGGTTTTATATATTTTTAAACAATTCTAAACAAACTCATACACATACGGTAATTCACTCCTACCACACAGGGTGCTGTGCTGCCTGATAATGTGTGAATAGTTTAGAGTGCACCACCTGCAGGATTATAGCGGAACAGCAACATTTTACCACATCAAATGCAAACATAAATGTAAAAAATAATAATATTAAAGCGGTACCTCTGCATACTAATTTAATCCGTTTCCGGAGGTGAGTTCTTAACATATTGCGTATTGCGAAACACATTTTCCCAGAGGATATAATGTAAATGCACATAATCCGTTCCAGCCACCCAAAAAAAATGTATCGATATTGTCAGTTTCCAACACTTTAGTCATATTTGTGACTGTGGAAGAAAACCGGAGAACCCGGAGGAAACCCACCAAGCACGTGGAGAACATGCAAACTCCATACACACAGACCCTGAGGCGGGAATCGAACCCAGGACCTGGAGGTGCAAGGCGACAGCGCTTACCACCAAGACAACATGTGCCACCAAAATATGAAATAAATAACCATTAAACCTGACTCGACCTTAATTTATGATTCTTCTTTGCACCGGCTACTTCAAAAACCAAACTGAAAATGTCCCACTTCTCGTCCTTGCTAACATTCTTGGGTTCCAGGGTGCTGTGTCTTCACTAAATCTTGAACAAAATACAAAAAAGACCCACAAAAAATATGCAAACTCACTTCGCTTGGCTTTCCACCGACGCAAAAAATGTTTGAACAGCTCTCGGGCGTACGTACGTGCGAGCGACGTGCAAGCCGGCGTTCGGTTCAGCTCACTTCGGTCACTCGTCTGCCAAAAATGCTTCGTATGCCGAGGAGGATTTCTTGCTAAATCGCAGTTCTTAAGCCAAACAGGGGCGTTCGTATCCCGAGGTACCACTGTAATACATTTTTATCGATTTTGCTGTTGATCTATGAACTGTGAAACAAAAGAATCACGAGACATCACTGAGTCAATTTATCAGACTTTTTATGTTACTAGGAAACTACAAAAACGTACAGACATCAGCCTAGTATCATCATATTAACAATTGTATTTGTTTCTTTCTTACACGCCATCCTGTGTACGAGCCGTTACTATGGAAACGATACCGTACATGGACGAGCGCATTCACGTAAAGGAAGTGCGTCTGATTCAGAATCTGGTTCGCAGTCTGAGCTGCTGTTGTAGGAAATTACTCAGAAATGTGATATTACAACAGCAAGTGATGAGATTCACATTAGTAGAGATTCTGCATAAACTACTCGTGTGTGTGTGTGTGTGTGTGTTTCTGGATGCTTCCTTGATGTTTGTTTCTGCTCTATCATGATCCGCAGGGAACGAAGTGGGAGATTTCAGGGAGTACGACCCCAACCTTCTGGACGACCCTCAGTGGCCGTGTGGAAAACATAAACGAGTGCTCATATTTCCTTCCTACATGGCGAGTTGTTGTTGTTGTTTGTTTTTTTGTTTTGTTTATTTTTTTTCCCTCCCCTTTCTCGCACCGTAACACGCAAAACACACTCTCACTTTCACACCGTCGCTCTCCTGCTGAGAAACTTCTCTCTCGACTTGGACAGCGATCGGGTTTAATCTCCTGAAGCCACAAAGTGACGGCTGTTTATTTTTTTTCTGCAGAAGCGCTGCGCAGGAATTCGGCATGACGTCGGGTAACGGCCCGGAGCGAGCGTCTCTCAGACCGGCCGCGTGACGCAGGTTTCATCCGATCTCCAGATCTCTTCTCGCCCCGACATTATGTTCCTCTTTACGCTCGGGTTTTCCGCGGGCCTCGCGGATCAGGTTACAGAAAAAAAAAGGAACAGAAAGCAACTCGTGCGAGTTAAACGAAAGCAGTGAAAATCCACCTGGTGCTCAGGCGTGTGTACGTCAAGCCAGGCTCGGGGTTCAGGGGTAACTTCATCATTGATATCACTGAAATGACTTCGGTGGCGGTTAGATTGATTAGAGTCCAGGCTTGATCATGCGCCTTGTCTCTCTTTTTTTCGGCGCTGCATGTTATCAGGTCTTCGCGTTCCAGAGCAAACGACTTCTTTATCGTGTTTACATAACAAGAGACTCCCCCGGTTCATCGTTTCCCGCTCTGGCCGTGTTTGTGTTTTTGGGCTGAATACTACGCTTGTGCTTGAACAAAAACTGCTGTCAAGGTTTTTTTTTTTTTTTTGTCTCACACACACACACACACACACACCCCTCCCCTTCTCCTTCCTTCTATCGCTGGTTTAAAAGTCATGACCGTTTCTATTGTATTCATAAAGGATGACTAGTCAAGTAAAGTGCATGTTTTTGTCCACGGCACCAAAACTCAACGCTGCCTCTTCGATATATAAAACGCTGGTTCCTTTCCCAAAGCTGTAAAAATAAAAGAAGAGTTGATATAATGCGTAATGTGAGGTTTGTTTTTTTTTTTTTTTTTCCCTGCACTACTTTTCTCCCACACTCTATTCCTAACACGGTTGTGATCCTTTGGGAACTTGTCATGAGTCAGAGTTTTGGCAGAAGTTTGAGCTCCTGCCTCTGTCGTTCCGTGTCCTCGTGGCTTTTCCCCCGAATGATGTAGTCAGATATAGTTTTAGACAGACGTGACCGAGTCCGGCTCCGACATCCTGAACCGTTAAAGAGTCTCCGAGCGCCTAAAGGAAAGACGAGGGGTTTGTCCCCGAGGAGAAATTACAGCCTTGTTCCTTTGACCTTTCACCGGTCATATGTACAGTTCTTTACAGCATTAAAATCATTAGACTGTATGTGGGATGTTCGAGTCGAACCGGGACTTGGGATGAAATTTTTGATTAATGAAGACGGGAAGTTATTGACGCATCCCCGGTACAGTCCTGACCTCGCTCTGAGACATTTTAACATTAAAGGAGTTCCTGGAAGGCCGGCGTTTCAGATGTGAGGAAACTTTCTATCATGATGCACTCGTGAACCGCTGGGATAAGTGCATTGGTGTAGGATTATATAATAAAAAGAAAGTCATAACTGCGGTCTGTTTTTCTGTCAAAAGTCCCGGGTTTGACTCGAACGCCCCTCGTACATTCATTCTGTACTTTAATTAACATAAAACGTTATTTTCTTCCTTCTAATCTATAAATCTGATCACTGATTTTTACATTGAGTGGATTGATATGATATTTTTTTTAAATGTTGGACTTAAAACTTCACTGTAGGAAATCCTAATAAATTACGAGACGTTAGATACGACACCATGATGTCGCCCGTCCTCATCTCCACCTTTCTTTGTGCTTCCACACAGACGACGGTTATCGAGTACGTCAAGCCCTCCGACCTGAAGAAGGACATGAACGAGACGTTTAAGGAGAAGTTCCCTCACATCCGCCTGACGCTCAGCAAGATCAGGAGGTGACGCCGACCACGTCATGTATATTTAATATATGTCTCGTGTGTGTGTGAGCCAGACTGACGGTAAGGGCGTCTGCTTGTGTCCCGCAGCTTGAAGCGAGAGATCCGGAAGCTGGCGCAGGACGAGTGCGGCTTCGAGGAGCCCACGGTAGCCATGGCCTTCGTGTATTTCGAGAAGCTCGTTCTGCAGGGCAAGCTCAACAAGCAGAACCGCAAACTCTGCGCCGGAGCCTGCGTCCTCCTGGCAGCCAAGATCGGCGGCGACCTCAAGAAGCACGAGGTCAAGCTCCTGATCGACGTAAGTGCGCTCGGGTTTCAGCCCCGAGGGCGTCACGGTCACGTACAGACATATGGAGGAGGGTCACGTTCCTCGAGAGAGCAGCGTTTCAACAGCTTTATTGTTTACAACTAAGATTAGATAAGGAGTGTTAAAGTTTATAGATCTCAAAGGTGAAACTTTCTTAATGCTGAAGTATGACAGAGAAAGAAAAAAAAAAACAGTCAAAGCTCGAGTCATTATATTCCTCAGAATAACACAGTTCCACGTCTTACGTACATTATCTTACGTACCCCCCCCCCCCCAAAAAAAAAAACATTCCCACACTAATATTTCGTCGATTACACTACGCATTTCCTGTGACATTGTTTTTCGATAAGCTTATGCGATATCAACATTTATTTTAGTCCGGAGTCGCATTAATTTCTCTCCAGGATCTTGTATCGATGATGTAAGAGTCAGACCAAGTCATCTCCAGCACATCCCCGAACATTCTCAACGTGGTTGGAGCTCGAAACAATACTCGCATCTTCATCTTGGAATATGGTCGCATCAAGTCATTCATACAAGATGCAGAATAAGACACTCAAAAGTTACGCACAAATGTTTATCATCATGAGAAAATTCACCACTGCAATTCTTCCACTCCTGTGAGGAACTTGTTTTACTTTGTTTTTAAAGTTCTTGGAACAAAAATGAACCTGAAACATTTTATTACTAGTCTTAATATTAATGAACAAAAGCTGACTGAATACAGCATGGCGTTACAAAAAGAAAGAAAGAGAAGAAAAGAAAGAATGTGGGTTAGGAAAAAAAATCCATGGATGGCTTCATTTTATTGCCACATAACGTTACTGAGCCTGAACCTGAGCAACCGAAGCGACTCCAGATCATAACACACTGCCTCCACAAATAATCACTTCCCCCGCCTCTCCTCTTACCCTGGACTCATAAGACCACACGACCTTTTGATGCCTTTTTTTCTTTTTTTTAATTAGTCTCACTAATAAGTGTTTTTTTTAAGACTACACAGCTGTTTAGTCCCAATCCCTCGAGTTCTGTTCGCATTGTGCATCTGACTTTCACTATAAAACATGGCAGTGAGTTCTGCTGTTAAAAACGTTTGGTGAAATCAAATTGTAAGTGATCTCTGATGGTGATCATTTAAAAGCAAAAAATTTCCTAACTCCATTTCTTCAGTTCTTAACCCAACGTTCACATTCAGCATCACAATCTCCTTAGTTGTTTTCTTTGCTTGATTCAGGGCAATAATAAGTTAACATGGGCTTAAAGAACTTGTTGCAGCTGAACCGACCGTATTAATCACTGCAGTCATTATCTAATGGAAGGATCTTAAATATTTGCTCGGTTTAAATCCAGGTGGTGGCTTTTTGTTTTGTTTTGGGCCGTGCAGTTCACAGTATGTGGATTATATTATTAATCCCAGGATGCTGCACTTACAGGACACCTTGTATTTGTAGCTACAGTGCATTCGAGCGTGCTTGATTTACTCTATGATTTAATCCTGGTTTAACCTTCATGCTCAAGTCAAAATGATTTACGTTAAATATTTACACAGCTTTTTTTTTTCTAACATGGAACTGCTCGTTTCAGTTCCCTAATGAGCGTGAAATATTTTTAAATCACTGTCTTAATATCAAAGCGTAATGACGACTCAGATCCTCTTCCTTTGGTCATATCGAAAAAAAGGACACCAGCTGCAGTGAGGAGATTAAACAGAACAAACACACACACAGGTTAAATCTTTACCGCCGTGTGCAACTTTCATGATTCCTCCCCGGTGTAGCGTTCGGTCCTTTCGAGGCCTTCTGTATAATAAATAAAGCTGTGGTATTTTTTCGCTCCACAGAAACTGGAGGAGAGGTTTCGGGTGAACCGGCGCGAGCTGATCGCCTTCGAGTTCCCCGTGCTGGTGGCGCTGGAGTTCAACCTTCACCTGCCGGAGCACGAGGTCATGCCGCACTACAGACGCCTCCTGCAGAACTCCTAGCAGCAGCTCCTCGTCAGGAGAGACGCTCCCCTTTTTTCTCTCCCTCTCTCCTGATCCGACTCTCAGAGAAGCTCTATGCACCTGACCAACTTAAAAAGAAAAGAAAAAAAACTAAACAAAACGTACATTTCAGCCAAAGTTTTGGAAATTCGGTTGCCTGCGCAGTTTTTATAGACTCTCAATACGAACGACCGTCCGACTGTCAGTTTCGGATTGGAGAATGTTTTAGTGCATCCTTTCCCTCTCTTGCTTCCTTTCTTCTTCTTCTTTCGTTCATCTCTCTCCATCATCACTGCCTTGCCTTCACTTCTTCTTCGCCTGGCGCTAAAGGGAAGCTGTTGCATGTTGCATCGTCTCTCTCGCCTTAAAACCAACCTGTGAATGGACCGAACTTCTCAAGATGACGACGACTGTTTCTCGGACTTCTTGGGTTTTAAGTTTTGTTTTGTTTTTTCCTTTCTTTAAAAAAAAAAAAAAAAAAAAGTGCACTTTTTGGGCAGGATTTCAAGAGGTCAAAGACGGTCATATCATCATCATCATCATCATCATCATCACCATCTGGTTTATCAGTAAATTGTTTCCATGTGGCAATCCTGGTCTTAGCATAACCACCCTTGAGAAGAGCAGCAGATGTTTTTTTTTTTCTTTCCTTCTGAGCATCAGCACACTCCTGTTCTTATACTTTTATTTTGTTTTCTTGTTTTAAGACGTGGTGGCAGCGGTGTGACGAGCTGCCATTCGCGGTTTCTGTCCCTGTTGTGCTCTATGTTAGAGTGAACTCTCGGCACGTTTCTAGTGCTACGCCTGAGAAAAGGGAGGGAGGGGGGAGGATGTATGCGAAAGGTCATACTGCAGGAAAAAAACAACAACACAACGCTAAAGACGCTGAGTCAGCGGGAAGCCTGCGTGCGTGCGTGCGTGTGTGTGTGTTTTATATGTTACTACAGCGCTCGAAGTATAATCTTAGACCTACGCAGTATTAACAGAACGGACGGTCCGATTTTGATAGCTAGGCCGGGAAATTTGTAAAATCTTTTACTTTTCAAGCTAGTGATGCTTAAAACCGTGTAGACTTGATCGATCGATCGATTGTTTTTTTTTCCGTCACAGAATGTGATTTCGGCGTGGCTGATCGAACACATTTCACACTTTTTTGTTTAAGCACGGATCGTGAAGAAATCAGTTACCATATTTTCTGGACTATAAGACACTTGTTTTTATATAGAACGTTTATGTACTAATCTACAGTTTTAGCTTATGATAAGCTCCATATTGTTTTATAGTAATAGTAATAGCATCGCATCACCACGACGTAACATTAAAGAAAAAACAGCCGCACTACTGCTATCGTCACCACGGTGACGGGACGAACAGAAGCATTGTGTAGCGTGAATTATGTTATAATATTTCACAACCAATCATTTTATACAGTATGTTCTTCTAAACAGGACTAAGAGTTTCTTTTTTTTTTTTTTTTTTTTTTTGCCGAAAGAAACTTCTTATAAATCTAAGCTGGCAATGAAAGGGCGGAGTTAACCCTGCTGCTGTGGGTGACGAAGTGCTTTGTGAATGCGTTTCGACTAAACCGATTGCAAGAAAATGCTGTTCAGGATTGTTTAACATTTAACCAAGTTAAGAGTTCTTACAATCTCACAAGATTTTGGACGTACCTGTAAGATTGAAGCACTTTGTATCCCCCCCCCAAAAAAAAAAAAACATGCCCTCAGGAAACAATACAGAGTTGAATTAAACTACGAGGGGCGTCCACGTCAAAGTCAGAAGAGACGCAACTGTACACACGATCATTCAGTACAATCAGTCCTGACCGCGCTCCAAGCATGGTTTAATACATTAAAGGAGTTCCTGGGAGGCCGGTGTTTCATTGACATGAAGCAGGTACACTGAGCCTGGTATCCAAGCACTAGTGGAACACTGGGATAAGTGCATTAGTGTAGCAGCGGATCATATAGAGAAATAAACCTAGTTTTTACCCTCATAACCGTGTTCTGTTATTCTGCACGATAAAAAGTCCCGCTTTGGCTAAAGCGCCCCTCGTAGTCCTAATGAACTAAAGCAACACTAACAGGAAAAACCCAGTGAGACACATTTGCATGACGTACCATAGCTATAAACCGACACCCTCTACAGTATACGCACAGTATCTTTTGCTTATCAGAATTCAGTATTCTTTGCGTCTTCTATTCCAGGAAATACGGTACGGTAAATGGTAGCAAATTCCCTAACATTGAAGAAAAGTTTGATGAGAAAAAAACAACAACAACAAAAACTGTTAATCCACTGAGGATGTTTGCAACAAAAAAAAAACAATAAAAAAATAAAAATAAACAAACACGTGTAAATATGCTGCTTTGCTTGTTCAATAAAAAAAGCAAGTAGAATCAGTCGTCGTCTCTTTCTTCTCTCTGTTTTGTTGCTTATGATATATGTAGGGAGTATAAAGTTAGCACGGCTCAGAGGATGAGGAGGAAATTCCATGATAAAGAGTGTGGAGATGATATAATACGGGTGTTGTTTGTGTTTAAACTGACACGTGAGAACGCTAAAGGAAGACTCAGTGTGGTCTGGACGACAAATAAGTATATCTGGGTCAAACAGAAGAACGAAACTGACTCATGGTGGCTTAGTTTAAACATACCCTACCTAACCACAGGTTGTTCATTGTTATTGCGTTGTTCTTATTGCATCGCGCTTCCGGTCTGCTGCAGCTGTTACACCATCAGTGGGGGTCTTGAACAGCGTACTGCATTCTGAATGATCACTACTTTATGCACTGTTTATCATCAGTTTATCATTTATTTATTTCAGTGGTTTTAGATCTTTGTGTCAGATGCTACTGAAGTATAATTTTAAGTTCTTATTTTAAGTCAAAGGCTTTTATTGACAATTACATTAAGGTCATGCAAAGGGTCCGTATTTGCAGGTCGCCCTGAATGAAGAACATCCTCCGAGAGCAACCTGTCCCAACCTACTGTTCAACCTAAGAACAGTTAGGTGACGAACAACGCCCTTTCAAGCGTGATGGAGCACCCTGAGTGCCATAAGGCAAAAGTGATAACGTAAGTGGCTCAGGGAACAAAACAAACATTTTTGGGTCCACATGGCCAGGAAACTCTCCAGACTCTGAATCCCATTGCGAACTTGTCAATCCTCGAGAGGGGGGTGGACAAACAAAAACCAACAAATTCTGACAAAACTCAAATTCTTGCATTTATGCAAGAGTAGGCTGCGCGATCAGTCAGGAAGTTGATGGACAGCATGCCAGGGCGAATTGCAGATGTCTTAGGGGGAAAAGGAAGGGGCAACACGGCAAATATTGACTCTCTGCATAAACTTGATGTAATCGTGAATGAATCCATTCATGTCCATAAAATGCTTGTAATTAATACTCCATGATACCAGCGTAACTTCTGACAAAAAGATCTAAAACCACTGAAGCAGCAGACTCTTTGAAAATTAATATTTGGGTCATTTTGTCATGATCACGGCTGTACAAAAGATCAGAAGAAATGTCTAGTGATGTTATTAAAACCTGAAAGGATAATCCTGAAGTGACAGTTCTGCAGAAGAAACGTGGTTGAGGGGAAAAAAGTAAAATAATAAATGGATGATGGGTTGGAGATGAGATGACTTTAGTAGTAGACAGTAGTGTGACAAAAACTCACAAGATTTGCATTAAACAGCCGAGTGTCTATAAGAAATCCACTTGTTAGTGAGACTTATAAGGGAAAAAAAAAAAGCAGAAAAGTCAGCGGACGACCTAAAAGTACTGAATCACCAGGTTCTCACATCTATGGAGTTTTTTCACACATGAACTGACACTTTTTTTTCAGGGTGGGTTGGGCTGAAGGTGGGATATCATAGCTGATAAGAAAGTGCAATGCTGCTTCTTACTAAAGTCTAATCCAGAAGCACTTTAAAAAAAACTCCCAACTACAAATAAAGGCTATTTAAGAAAAACCTGTGTGTGACCTTGATGCGACCTTGACGCTCTTTGGCACAAACCTAATCGGATTGAACCGCTCACTCTATTGAGAATCTCAGACAGAAGACCGGACTTTAACGCTGTGGTGATGTAACTTAGAGACAGCAACACTAGCCAACCGCGTTCCTCTGTGAGATCAGATATGTTGAAGTGGGTGGATAGCGCTTTCCTCCGCGTGTGCTACACTGTACTGGGATGCAGCTGTTAAAAAACATTGTTTATGGAAGGAGTCTCCAGTGCCAACTGGGTATTAAATATCCTCGACCTGAGTTATTCCACCTTGTTGTTGATTATTTTCTTTTAACAGCATGCCCGGTGATGTTTAATTCCTCTCTTCACTCATCCAGGACATTTGCGTGTTCATATCACATGAATTAATAAAACGTTAAAACTTTCTCATGGGAAAAAAACAAATCTTTTATCATCAGACAAAACAGGACGTGTGCTAATGACGCCGCGCTTTGACCTCGGAGCAGAGAGTCTTTTAGAGTGACACTGAAACCACCACGTTTGTTAATCATTCATTCATTCATTGAGGTCTTACTGAATTGCTCTTTTGTCTGGCCGAGACGTGTTTACAGTCTTACGGCAGCGTCTTGTTTATCGACTAAATCAACAATAGAGTCCATTATCACGTTATCAAATCTGAGGTCCTTGACACGGAGCACGCGGTGTCTCGTCGAGGCTCTGATGCAAGCGAGAGGACGGTTTTCACACGGGGCCAAGACAAACACTGCAGCACAGTCACGCTGTTCTCGTGCGGCGATCAAAACAAACACACGTGGCCGCGGCGCTGGCTTATCCGCCGCCATACAGTCGCTAATTCCCCCTTCAGCTTGCCGTAATCAGGCCCTATTGAGGGTTTTTTTTTTTCCTGAGTCGTGGTTACATGACTGATGCTCATTGTAGGGAAAATATCTTGAGGCATCGCGCTAGCTGGGATTTTGGCTGAGGCTGCGATTTAATTCCTTTCCCACCACTCGGAGTGACTCAGTTTCCACTCCGATCTTTAGTGGCGAGCCACAGCGAGGAAACCACACTGAAAGAACGTGGCGCTCAGGATCGACTGCTCGACTGAAGCCGATCCCTGCTCCAGCGCTCCCCTGCACCCGAGACGGATACGCAACGCGATGCCTGTCGGCTCGGCCTACCTCACCGGCTGTGACGCGGAAACCGAAAGGAATCCGTTTACGCATGCAGGATTAGACCAGGAAGAGTGCTCGGGTGTACTTTAACCGGCACGGAGGAGCAAACCTGAACCGTAACATTAAATGTGAATTTAGGTTGAGAGGGAACTAATAAATAAATAAAAGCTCAGGAAAGAATATCAGGGAGGAAAACGTGCGATAAACGGAGGACAAAATAATAAAGCACAAATATTTTACCGTACAATAAATTAGCATGATGTACAATATGTATATTATTATGTTCCGTGATTTACACATTAGGAAAAAAAAAAACATCTGCTCGTCTATCGCAGGAGCCCATCATGCGTTTCTTCAGGCTCTCAGTATCAACTCACACCTCCAGGACTGGGTGGGTTCAAATCTCACCTCATTACGTGGCAATAAAATGAACCAGGTTTTTTCACATCTGTGGAGTTTTTCTTCCCAGACTCAAATTTTTCATTTTCACACATGAATGAAGCAGCCCTGTTTTTTTTCCCCCTAGGGGCGGAGGTGGGGTCAAGGTGGGGTCAACTGAGGAAGTGTAGTGCTTCTTTTTACTAATTTCTACTCCAAAAACACTTCCAATATATAGATCAAATTTATTGAAGAAAGAAATATTTTAGAAATTTGACCTTGATGTGACCTTGACACATTTTGGCACAATTCTAAAATCAGTAGCAGTCATAATTCCCATACAATAAATCACCATGATAAACACTCACTCATCGTCTATACCGCTTTATCCTGTATACAGGGTCGCAGGGGGCCTGGAGCCTATCCCAGGAGACTTACTGTAGGGCATGAGCTGGGGTACCCATCTCAGGACACACACACACTCATTCACACACTACTGGCAATTTGGGAACGCCAATTAACCCAATTTATATGTCAGTCTTTGGACTGTGGAAGGAAACCAGAGTACCTGGAGGAAACCCACCAAGCGCGGTGAGAACGTGCACACAGATCCCGAGGTGAGAATCGAACCCAGACCGTGGAGACGTGCAAGGCGACAGAAACAATTCGTATATATTTTTTAATGCATTAAATACATAAAAGGAAAATCAGCATGGTTACTTACTGGTTACTGCATTTACATTCGGAGAGAAAGAGAAATAGAAATAGAAAGAGAGACTCGTGAAGAAAATGAGACTTTCTTAGCTGCTATAAATGGCTCAGTGGTTAACACCAACAGCTGTATAAGAATACAGCTTAGCGTTAACAGTTTTCTCCTATTTATCATGGTGTAAACTGTCAAAACTCCTAATACAAATTCATGTTCAAACGTGTAAAATACATGCACCATCTGTGTCGCTATTCATCGCTGCAAACAGTGACACTGACAGATTGCCGTCGCGTTAATTGCTTGTAAGCAAATTCGCCCACCGCTGGGATAAACTGACTCATACACAGCTTCAGTCATTAATTAATTAAGCCAGGGTTTTTTTTCCCCCCCTATCTTCCACGTTAAGTGTTTCAAATTTTATTTCAGAGATTCAAAACGAAAGGAGAGAAATTATGGATTGCAGAATAAATCAAGGTCAATAAGTACACAATTAAACACAAAGCAGGAATCACAAATTCGGATATTTGGTTTCCATAGCGATTATTCTTTAGGCCCTGTAGGGTTTTATTAGGGGTGTCTGGAGTCTCTCCCAGGAGGCCCGGGACACGAAGTGGAGGATTGCGTGCCAACCAAATCACAATTACACACAACGGGTAATTTGTAAAAGCCAGATCAGGCTACTGTATATGTCTTGGACAGTGGGAGGAAACCAGAATATTCAAAGGAAACGCACCAAGCACTGGGAGAACATGCACACTCCATGCACACAGACTCGAGGCGAGATTCGAACGCCCCGACCCTGGAGGTGCGAGTCCACATAGCCGACCATTGATACACTGAAAATTAATTGATTATCATTACAATATCATTATTAGGTTCATCAAACCTAATATACACCCACATCTGCATCACTGGGGCAGAGTCACGCATAGCATTGTAAGATGTATTGGTTTGCTGAAGCATTAAGATTGTCCTTCACTGGGGATAAGGGGTTATTGAAACATCTGAATTCAATAATTAACAGGTTTGGCCAAACGCTTTTATGTCCATATGATGTACCTGTCCATCCATAATGCATCCATCCATCCATCCATCATGTATCCATCCATCATCCTTCATCCATAATGTATCCATCCATCGTGTATCCATCCATCCATCATCCATCCATCCATCCATCCATTGTGTATCCATCCATCCATTTTGTATCCATCATCCATCCATCCATCAATCATCCATCATGTATCCATCCATCCATCGTGTATCTATCCATCAATCCATCCATAGTGTATCCATCCATCCATCCATTGTGTATCTATCCATCCATCCAGTGTATCCATCCATCCATCCATTGTGTATCCATCCATCCATCGCGTATCCATCCATCCATCCATCGCGTATCCATCCATCCATCGTGTATTTATCCATCTATCCATCCATCATGTATCTATCCATCCATCTAGTGTATCCATCCATCCAACGTGTATCCATCCATCCATCCATCGCGTATCCATCCATCCATCATGTATTCATCCATCTATCCATCCATCGTGTATCTATCCATCCATATAGTGTATCCATCCATCCAACGTGTATCCATCCATCCATCGTGTATCCATCCATCCATCGCGTATTCATCCATCTATCCATCCATCCATCCATCGTGTATCCATCCATCCATTCATTGTGTATCTATCTATCCATCCATCGTGTATCTATCCATTCATCCATCGTGTATTTATCCATCTATCTATCCATCCATCCATCCATCCATCCATCATGTATCCAACCATCCATCCATTGTGTATCCATCCATCCATCCATCCATCGTGTATCCATCCATCCATCCATTGTGTATTTATCCATCTATCCATCGTGTGTCTATCCATCCATCGTGTATTTATCCATCTATCTATCCATCCATCCATCCATCCATCCATCCATCATGTATCCAACCATCCATCCATTGTGTATCCATCTATCCATCGTACATCAATCCATCCATCCATCGTGTATCTATCCATCCATCTATCTGCTGTCTTATTATTAAAATTACTCCAGAAATGTCTTTGAGTGAATAAGAATTTTCATATACTGTAAGACCTTGTCTCTGACTACTAAGGTACTTTCAGGGCAGTTTTTATCCTAAAAAAAAAAAAAAAAAAAAAAAACTTTGCTGGATCCAGATATATAAAAATAAAATTGTCCTCACTGACATTAGTATACATGTGCCGGGTCTGTTTTTCCAGCTCATATTCTCATAAAGTACACATGAGTGTTCCAGGCAAGCCAAAAAAAAAAAAAAAAAACCTAAACAAAAAAAGCTTACATAATGTAGGGAACTGAAATCCTTCCTTCTGCCAATATGGGAAGACCAGATTGAGCTTCATCCCCACCCCGAGGGCAGAAGGCGAGACACACAGCGTACATTAATGAATGATGAACTGACAGCTGGTTCGACAAACAAAACAGATAAAAAATTTAAATAGTGAGTCTCTGGTGCCTCCAGGGTGAATCTAAAAGAGGGATGAAATGAGTGAACATGTGGTTCAGGGGTTCAGCAAAAACAACAGGTGAATTCTGTTCTTCAGGGGACTTTTTTTTGGAACGTCACTATATTTAAAAAAAAATGTAAAAAGGTTACATAAAAATGGGTCAGTGGAGACAAGGAGAAAAAAACAGAAAGAGAGAGAGAGAGAGAGAGAGAGAGAGAGAGAGATCTGGTGCTGTAGTGCAGATATTATACAGAAAGCTAAACAGCACCACCTTGTGGACAATCAGAAAACAAAAGGTGATAAAAATGGGGCAAAGCTCTTGAAATGGCTAAAAATAGAAGCCTGTTGCTAAAGGAAGGTTCACAAGCCTTTTAAAAGAGATCTGGGTAAAACACCCATGTGCTGCTGGTGCTCACACTTGTACACTCATTAGCTTCAATTTTTTTTTTCTTTGTGAGGTGGAGTGTTTACTGCCAAGGGTGTGTACAGTATGTCTACCCATAATGCACAATACTACTGTATGCTTATATCAGCTTTCACACTGAGAAAGAGAGAGAGAGAGCCATTGAACTGGTTTAGAAATGCAAACTAATTAAGTACAGGATTGCAGAAGATTTGTGTGGCTTAGACACGATTCAAACACAATGACTCGGCATCTCTTTGCAAAAAAAAAAAAAAAAACAGGTTCAAACCTGTTGGAATTAAGATCCTGTGTAGGGATCTAATGGGTTTTTAAAAAGGTTGGATATAGGGTTTCAGAGCCGCGGTGGTGAGAGAACAGATTAAATAGACGTGTAGAGTCATTGTTCACATGAACTGGGTTTTATCCAGACTGGAAGGACAGGCAATAAAATCATCATCATCATCATCATCATCATCATCGTCATCACTGAGGTTATCTATAATCATCAATGTTAATGTAAATAAATTTGCTTCTTTCATTACATCAAATAAATATTTAAAACTAAAAATAAGTAAGTGTTCTTTGGATTAACTCTATTATGCGTTAATAACCACTTCTTTAAAAAAAAAAAACATTTAGAAAGATCTGAAAAGCAAAAAAAGGAGACCCACGAAAAAGCAGCAGTTATCTATCCAAACTTGCCTGGCCCTATGTGCAAAAATAACTGCCCCTAAACCTAATAACTGGCTGGGCCAACCTTGGCAGAGGAATTTTGGTCCACTCATTTTTTGCAGAATTGTTTTAATTCCACCACACTGGAGGGTTTTCAAGCAATAATGGCCTGTTTAAGGTCATCTCAAGTCTCAAGTCCAGACTTTGACTAGACCCATTTTGTATTGTTTAAACCAGGGGTCTTCAAACTTTTCAGCAGACTCGAGGTCCAAATAAAAAAAAGAATCCAAACATGGATGTTGTTTTTAATTATTTATTTAATATTATTTTATTCAGTTATTATATAACAACACATTGATACACTACACATGAACACCTGCATTAGATTCAAGATTCTTTATTTAGTATTAGTGGGAATTGGTGAAATTGTTCCCTGGATGCCAAAATAGCAGACATTTCTGGCTTTAGATTTGATGTCCCTAACATCAACAGTGACCTGAGATTATCATCAGACAAGTTTGTTCTCGAATTGTCCTTCACGTTTTTCATTCTTGAAAATGTTTGTTCACACAAGTATGTTGTTCCGCAAAAGTTGTGACATTAGGAAAGTCTTCCTTTGGCAAAAAAAAAAACTGGTAAAAAACCCACCAGTCCTTCTTTGGACATCTCCCTAAGGAGGTCATTTGCTTGCAACTCAATGACCTCCAACTGGCAAACTGTGATCAAAATAATCAAGTCTTGAACAAGCAGCACATCATTTAAAAAGTCTGCCACTAGATGGCGTTATATCTCATTGACTGAACAGAAGTAGGAAAAGTAAGCAGCGAATAAGGTTTTGCGGTAAAAACGTAACGTCCACGTAATCGGTGGCTGATCTTGGCAGGATACACGTAAATTTCCGTAATTTTTTCCCGTATATAAAAAGGTCTCCACGGGCCGGATGTGAGGGCCGTAGTTTGGAGACCCCTGGTTTAAACCATCCGAGGACATAACGATGTGTTTCAGGTTATTGTCCTGCTGTATAACCCAAATGCACTTAAACTTGAGGTCAAGAACCGATGGCCGGACTTCTCCTTCAGCATTTTCTGGTTCTATTAAGTGATTTCTTAATTCAACAGGTCTGGCAGTAATCAGACTTGCGTGCGAGACTTAAATCAAGTGGAACTCAACTCAGCTTTCCACAAAAATGTGGTTATTCGCAGTTCGTTCATGATTTAGCAAGGGAGGACAATTACTTTTTTGTACAGGCCAGGCAGGTTTGGACAGCAAAAAAAAAAGTAATCTTACATAATGCATCTTTAAAGCAGTTCAGTTCATGAAATACAGTCGTGATGGTCTTTTTGGTCATATAGTGTGTATTTAGTCATGCTCAGTAGTTTCCATACTGTACACTCATCATAAACTTGAACGTCATGTCAATATTGGCCTTCAGTTCGAATAATGTGGCAGAATGGTTTGGAACAGAAGACATCTTTAATAGAGGAAAAACCCAAGAACTCTTAACATACTGTGTATTCATTTTTCTGCATCACGAAAAGGGCAAATTGATAAGATTTGGACAGTCAGGTATAACCTTTGGTGCCACAAAGACACAAATACTGTTTACAGGCAAATGTGTTTCACCATGGACCGAAAGAAGCTCTTGATCCAAAAATCAAGCTCGACTAAAGTTTCCAGCTGACTATGTGGACAAATTAAAATCCTTCTGGGTTAGTTTAAAAAAAAGTTTGGAAACGGGAGCATTATACAACATGAATGGAATCATGAAGAAATTGGGGAACTTTTCTGATTCTTCAGCAGAACCTCAAGTCATCAGTGAAACTTGGACAACACTAAATGTTCTAACGGGACAGTGACCTCAAACACAAACATAAATTGAACAACACATACAGTTGCAATAGTGATGAAAATCAGATGCGAGAACACAGCACTCATTTATTTATTTTATTTTATTTATTAGGTGCAAGTATTAGCACTCTTATTTCCCAGAGAAAGACAAAATCATACAGATATTAAAGTGTTATCTACCATGGAATGCAGTATTGTACAGTTCAAATTACAACATTTAAAAAAAAAAAAAAGAAAGAAAAAAAAAAAAGGTTAAAAATACAAAATCCGGCCCTCGCTGTGACTTGGTAACATTTCTCTCCTTAAGAGCTGACGTCGGCCTTGAGGCTACATTAGGGGACGCCCATGCACACCAAGACCTACAACTTTATTTATTTATAGCACTCCTACAGAAAGGAACGGGGGAAAAAACATATATGTATATATATATATATATATATATATATATATATATAGTGTATACACAACTACAGAGAATTTCAGTTTGTGTAATAAACACGCATGATCCAGTCTCTTTAGAGTGCTTGTGTGTTACACGCCTCACGTACGTGTTACAATCTCCCAAATACAATCACACTGAAGTTTGTGTTCACCTGAAACGTCTCCACGATCGACGAACGTTCTCCCGCTGAGGTATAAGACCGTGCTGCTCTATGAAAGAGACACCGCACTTCATGGAACCCGAGGTCACTCAACATCCAGTGCAAAAATGTACCACACCTGAGGGTCTGGGTCGAGACTCGAACCCATTTCAGGGAAAGCTACTTCTTTTTGTTTTTGTAGTATTTCAATACTGATTCTTTTCTTCAGTTGAGGAAGGGGGAAAAAAAATCCTGTGCGTGTCATCATATATAATCCCATAAATTAAACCAATTAACCATTGGTGCTGTACTTCATTGAGTTTTTTTTTGTTTGTTTTTTTTTTTTTTACGTGTGGTGTGATTTAAAGCATCAAAATGAGGTTTTGTTTAAAAAAACAAAAAACAAAAAAAAAACCCACAGGCAAATGAGTTACCCATAAATCTCCCCTTCATGAAAATGAAATTAAATCGACAAATCCTACATGTGGAACCCAAATAAATAAATAAACAAACAAACAAATAAACAAATCACACTTTCAGGCACACGTTTCAGTTGCTTTTTTTTTTTTTTTTGGTTATATAAAATATTGCAGTGTCCGTGTTATAAATTTAGCTTGAACACAGATTCAGTCGCGAGTCCAGGTTCATCGGTCACAAAGCAAAATCCTGAAATGTAAACATTTTCCATAATCACGCAAGCTGTTTTGTTGGAGATTTTTTTTTCTTTTCTTTTTTGCTCTCCCAAGCAGGGGTCCTGAGTTAGAGTCTCTTAGTCGAGTTTTGTGTTTGTGTGCACTTGTTAGTGTGTTTGTGAGAAGCTCCTGTACCCACACAGTCCCTTGTGGATCGATGGTTCCTGGTGCTGTCAGTTGGTGAGTATGGGTTCCTGATCGGTTCCGGAGAACCTGCTGAGTGCTGCCAAGACCTTGGCTTTGTTAACAGACGGGCCTGCGGACGAGAAGACTTGGAGATCAAACAAACTATAGTCTCGCTAAAATTTATCTCACAAAAGTGGCTGAATTCTGGTTTGTGATTGATTGCGTTATTTTATTTATTTCAATACTTTCTGTCCATAGTAAATTAGCACTGGCTGGGAATCGAACCCGGGCCTTTCACATGGCAGGTGAGAAATCTACCACTGAGCCCCCAACGCCCTAAGTATTACTAGTTTATAAATATATATATATATTTTTTTGCTACAATTCTAAACAAATAAATTGGTTCTACCAATAAAAAAATAGTTTAGAGAGCACCACCTGCAGGATTGTAAAAAACAAAATAACAAAAAAAAAAAAAAAAGCAACATTTTACCACTTCAGATGCAAACGGATATAAATTGTAAAATGTATTTAAAAAAAATAAAATAATCGATTTTGGAGTCAGTGTGGTGCTACATAAAAGAATTGCAATACGTTATTGAATCAACCTTTAATCAAATAAAAAAATCTAAATTTAAAAAAGGGAAGAAAAAAAAATAAAGGGAGGACGATTCGTACCTGCGTAACTCAGGAGCACTGGGAGGAAGATGAGACCGTGAGCCGCTCCCAGCAGCACTATGGCTAAATACATGCGGAAGTAGAAGACTTGGAAGATCTGGGACTTGGAGAAAGCCAGGACGATGATCCCGCCGAATTTCGTTAACGTGATGCCGCTGAACACCTACGGACAGAGGAGACGCGGTTTGTCACTTACAAAAAAAAAATTTTAATCATGTGCGCACATACTAGACAGATATCATGAATGTGTTACGTGAAATGGTTGGGTTTAACAGAAGAAGCACTCACAGAGCTGCCCATGTGTGCCAGGGCCTCTTCAGCTCTCTCCACCCGTGTGGCCTGGGTACTGATGGAGAACGCCCTCACGATGTGGCTGCAGAACTCCACCGATATGCCGCAACTCTAAATAACGCACACGTATTTATTCAATCCTCAAAGCACCGACTCTCTCTCTTTATTTACTTATTTATTGATTGTAACTCACCATGACGAGGTTAACGAGCGACACGGCGTTGAGGCTGATGCCCCACAGCCACATGACGCCGAACATGTTGACCAGGATCATGGCGATGGTGAGGGAGACGAGCACGGCCGACCACAGCTCAAAGCCCAGCAGCACGGTGCTGACGACAAAGATGGCCGTCAGGGACACGACCAGGTTTAGCGCCGTGTCGTGGGCAATGGTGAGGTACTGCTCGTAGAACACATAGAACACACTGCGGAACAGAGAAAAAACAGGCAATGATTTTGTGCAAAGCAGTTAAAAAAAAAAAAAAAAAAAAGGTTTACATTTATTTACCTTTAAAAATGAAGGTTTTCTAAAAACTCTGTTCCAGTTAAATACAAAACTAAACATGACTATACAACTTCTCCAGCTATATCTTTCACAATTATGTTGCGCCATATATAGTAATGTCATAACTGAAGCGCTCGAGAATATTTGTTTGCTAGCAGCTGCACATCCCATTTCCAAACCTGTTGCCAGATACACTACAAACTGCTCTTTTTCCTAAAAACTAAATGTTTTTTCTTCCTTCTGAAGTTGCTGGTCACGGAGCCCCTAAAGGGAAATCGGTGTGTGTGTGTGTGTGTATATGTGTGTGTGTGTGGGGGGGGGGGGGGGTGCCCTTTTGCGGCTTTTTTTGCGGCCCCCCGTCTGTTTTTTTTTTTTATTCCTCAGTTTTTTTCCCCACCCATGTGCCATGTCACATTTTTTTCACTTCCTTTCTCTTGTTTTTAACGCCATGCCAGATTCTACAACTATATTCATGGCGAGAATCAATTTTTAAGCTGACATTAAATATATATTAACTCGCCTGAATGACGCCCAGGCCAATATGATAGCCTTTAGCTCCCTTCTCGCTAGGAGAATGATCCTGTTTAAGTGCAAGGAGCCGTCGCCACCAGTGGGCGCTCGTTGGGTTAAAGAGGTCTTGTATTTTATTCATCTAGAAAAGATTCGCTATCCTATAAAGGGATCCACTCAGGAATTTTATGATGTCTGGCAACCCATTTATGAGCCATTTTAAAAATATAGATGCAGATAAATTGGATCTATAATAAAAAAGATTTCTTTTTTAGTTTCTGCTTCTAATACTTCCTTCTTTTGTTTGATGTGTAATTTATTTATTTATTTTATTTTTCTCTATTATTTCTTTTTCTGCTGACTGGCTGGGTTTTTTTTGTGAGGTGGGCGTTTGTGTGTACGGGCAGAAAAAAATAAAAGAATGTGTATGTATGTTACTTGTTTATATTTCCAATAAAAAAAAAAAACCTTTGATCATATTTATATATTAAAAGTATATAAGTAATAGTTATAAAAACATATAAAAACTCGATAAAATGTTTACAATTATTTTTTTCTTTATTATTACAGTGTTGCATGTTTAATTCTGAAAATTTGATATTAAAACGTGCATTAGCTAAGATCAGGTCTTTAGGTAGGTTTGAAGTTTCAATGATTTTCCTTCTTCTTGAGCCTTCCTGCTCATGTTTACAAAGTTCCACCGACCCAGAATTTCCAACCGCGACAGAAAACGAGCATCTCGGACCAGAAATCAGGTTCTCATCAGGCTCTTAGTTCACTTGTACTGATATTACGGCTTAAACTAATGTTTCTGATCATGATCTAAACCATCATTTCAGTTAATTGTACAAGCAAAAATAAAAAGATGGGGAAAAATAAACTAACAGAAAACATCTATTGTACCTTTAACGAGATTTTAGTCCTACACTGTAGACACACTTCTTTAAAGACTCTTATTTTGCATTTTCACCTGTAAGGAAAGACACCGTGCGTGTCGTTCTCCATCCCCATGGAGAGCGAGATGTTTCTGGCCAGCTCTCGGGCCATCTTCATGGCGTTGATGTTGTCCGCCGACGTCTTCAGGATGGTGTGGTAGCTCATGAAATGGGTTGCGCCCACGTCCGTGTTGTTGTCCTTCACCACTACGGCGGTGCTGTACGCAGCGTGACCTCTGTGGAAGAAGTCGTCGGGTACAGGAAGATTAATATAACACTAGATGCTCGATTTAGACCTCGTTAATCTGATACGATTTTGTATTTCCCTCCTTCACTGAAGCCTTACTGACCCTTTTCCGCACTTGATGTTGGGGTTATCGGAGAGGAACATGGGCAGGAACCTCATGAAGTCGGTGCCGTTAGGTCTCAGTTTGCCGCTGGGACTCAAAGGTCTGCAGTGTACACAGGTAGGGTCCACTACTGCAACACACACCAATATAAACAGCAATTTAGCAATGCAAACAAATCATGAAAAAAAAAAAGCAGGCATGACAAACAGACCAAAGCTGGCAAACCAATCAGAATCTGATTTTATTATTTTATAAAAAGAGGAACAAAGATTCCAAAGGGAGTGTTTATTTACTTCCCAAGTCGTTATTTTGTTCTCCATTCGATGGGAAGCTAATACATGATTAATAACCCTTATATCTGAATTGCTTAACTAGAGATCTCATGATCATGACTAATGCGAGGGGTTTGTATGTTTGTGCATTATTGTATTTCAGTTTTGGCTACATCCAATCATCTCAGAGAGTGTGTAATACTAGTTTTAAGAAAGTGCGCTAACTAAATAGCTTGTTCCAGCTAGGGAACAATATTTACATTTCATACAATAATAATAATAATAATAATAATAATAATAATGAGAGAACACACTAGAGTTAAAACTAGACTGTATTACAATGCACACCGAGCCGAACGGTACCAACTCAAATGTGTGTCTTAGTATTTAATACACATTATACAAACTTTGGTGCATCTACTTCTGTTTAAAACTTGCTATTTGCTCAGCGAGCTTAAGCTATGCAGTGGATAAGGGGCGGAAAGAAAGGTCAGAAGTTTTACAGAAGTTGATAAAGAGTGACACAAATACAATACGTGAAAAACCCCAAAATGCTGAACACAGCAAAGAATCCAATCACCACACAGGACCAGCTTTCCAACTATGACCTCAGGGTCGTGTTGACTCTGTGGCTAATGGTTTACCCGAGGCGTTGCAAAAGGCTCCAGTAGAGTTGTAGTATCGGCAGCAGGACGACTGCGGTTTCACCCAGTCGAAGTAGTCGTCTAACCACGATGAGGGGGTCATGCTTATCCTCGAGCTGTAAGAATAGACAAGTCAGCAGTGTTAACGTTAACTTTAACCCCATTCGGATTGGTGGCATCATTAATCCTCCCCGACCTTGAGGAACGAATTTGTGGAAAACATTGACAAGTCTGCCACATTCAACTTTACCCAAGTGTAACGCATCTTTGTCTTTTCAGTTTAACTAAAGTACCTGCAACAGCCACATGGCCCAAGTCATGCACTTCCCCTATAATAATGTTAAACAGAAATATAAATGGATTTTCTCCTCCACACTTTTAAAGTTTGTCCATAAGAATGTGCTTGGCTTCTGAAAATCCAATCCAACATCTAGATCCGACACCGAGTGGTTAATTATTATTATTATAATTTTTTTTTCCCTTGTGACCTTCAAAACAATCAGATGACATTAAGCAAAAAAAGTCCCTGCATTCTGGAAGTTTTTTTTTTTTTGCCAATCAGAGCAAACTGCACAATCTGACCATGAAACACGTGCAAACAAAGAACAAAAGGTCAGTTTTGATTTCCTTTAAAAGGCTCATGACCTTTCTTCAGATCAGTTATAGTTGATTAATAAAACATTCTTTATATCTCTGTAGAAAAATGTTTTAAAAAGTAATAAAGCGAATCGAAATCATAACCATGTTTCAGACATGAAGCCAAAATGTTTCTGACACCCTCTGGTGGCCATTCATACAAGAGGTCATACTGTATTCTGTTGCTTATAGGTTACTTAACCTTGTTATTCGCTTAAATGTTTTTGCTTATTGTAAACTCCTACAACCATTTCTATAAATAACTTTCTCTGTGGGGAAAAACTAAAAGGGGGCATGGTTAACAAGGGTTTGGTTTGGTAGTTCTCGTCACATGGATACCCCGTGTTTCTCTTTGGGATGCGTCTCGTGTCTGGGGATGGCTTCTCTCTACCTAGAAGATGGTTCTGGCCTCGACTGGTGTTGGCAGCTGAACTGCCTGCCACCTAACACACAGTATGATGCAGATCAATTCCTGCTTTCTGTTTCACCAAAATGAGGATGGGTTCCCTGTTGAGTCTGGTTCCTCTCAAGGTTTCTTCCTATTACCAT
>JAOVVA010000024.1:2885999-2897082 GCA_028565275.1 Leiocassis micropogon
AAACTTAAATAATTCTTTCAATTGTGTAAAGCTGCTTTGCGACAATGTCAATTGTTAAAAGCGCTATACAAATAAAACTGAATTGAATAGTTGATAGTTGGAGCGCAGTTTCCCTAAATATAACACGAGTATTATCACCTACTTACTTCATCCGTTAGCTACAGGGTCTGCACAGTCACTCTAACTACTGCATATTTATCTTGCCATCACACACACACACACACACACACACACACACACACTGTCACTGAAAATTCATGCTCTTGTGCATTTACTGTACTCGGGTATTTTCACAATTCATAACATTTACACTGTTGTCAAATAGAGGACTGAACATCATGGCTGCACTGCAATTTAACCTCATTTCACTTACACGTTTTTTCTGAATTAAATGCTTTATTTATATGCTCCTCATATATATATACACACACATACATACATATAGTAGTTTTTGTTATTAACATTGCATTAGTAACTTCTGGTTGGTTCTCACATTAACCCTGTGTGTACTGACTATATGTAAGATATACAGTGTGAAATCTACAACCCGTCTTTGTGTGACTGTCTCTATTGCTGCTGGATATCTGGAAAATATTGGCTATTGAACAAACGGTACTGTAGCTCCGTCAGTCACGACTCAAGGTTTAAAAAAAAAAAAAAAAGTCTAAAACTGATAAACCTGCAAAAATTATACAATTATGATTTAACATTTTACATATTACTTAATAAGCTGCTCCAGACTCTACGCTAGAGACCTGCACTCCCGCGGGACCCAGCGCACGGAGTGCGACACGGGGCAAGATTTGATGGGTGAATGCGGGTGCGGGCGGTAAGGTCCTCATGTATGTGCGGGTTGCGGGAGAATAAAATTAACCGTGGGACTCCCGCAAAATGGAATGATCTTAAAATTAATTTATAAAATTAATTAAGGTCTAGACTTAAACCTGACTGAGATCCTTAAACAGGCTGCTCATGCTGGAAAACACCTTGAATGTGACCAAATTTAAACAATTCTGCAGAAGAAGAAGAAGAGCGGGCCAAAATTCCTCCACAGTGATGTGAAACAATCACCGCCAGTCAGTTATCGCAAACGCTTGATTGCTGCAGTTGATCATTTATCATGTTCATCATTTAAAAACTGCATTTCTGTATTTACTCTAGTTATTTTCGGATAATAATGAAATTATGTGTGACAAATATGCAAAAAAAAAAAAAAAAAAAGGACGGGGCAAAAACTTTTTCACAGCACTGCAATTAGACAGTAATTTGTATTGCCCGAGTGCTGCACCCAATTTAACGATGGGTGATGACGGCGTGCTGTAATTGCAACACGGCTCATATCATGGAATCATCCCGTGAGACGGTGAGGAAATGAAACGTCTACACTTCTGTCTTTTCTGTTTCTGTCGTTACCGTAGAAACGCATCACGCAACCTTTTAACTGCACCGCAGTCAGGATTAATTTAGGACTTTAAGGTTGATTTAAACTGATTGTATGATAACGGGTGTTACTCATACACGTGATTGTTGTGGGGGAAAAAAATAAAGAACAGAATCTATACTTTACTTGCCACTAAAGCACCTGGTGTGGACTGAAATACTTGTTAAAGTGGAAGTGTAACAATATATGTATAAAATAAAAAAAAATAAGATAAAAAAAAAAAGCACATCAGGTGTGGTTGAGCTACATAAAGTACATGAAGTGTGTGATAACTCGGGTATGCACCTGGCAGAAAGAAGCAGGACTGCAGTATGGTTGCAATACTTTTCTGCTGAGGGGGAAAAAAATAAAAAAACGTCTACGTTTCTACTCACTGATGAGTCAGTGTCACTTACTAGTTACTCATGAGCGATGCCGTGTAGACCTGCTGGACGAGCGAGTCGTTGTTGCAGCCCACGCCACCACATATTTGGTTCTGTCCCTCTGAGGTACGGTAATCGTGACCCTCCCTCACCACGAAGTACACAGGAGGGCCTGTGTGTAAGTACTCTGTCAGGTTCCCAAAGTAATCCAATACAAAGGAGTCCTGTACAAAGAACACCAACACACACGCTCGGTCAAAAACACCTTCACATAAACTGCATACTTTTTTTTCTCTTTCCCCTCAATCATCGTCATGAGAGGAAGGTTACGACTCACATCGGGCATGGACAGCTGTTGGTCCAGTCCAACTTCTACTTTGTCCGTGACTGCAATGCTGAAGGAGAGTATTCCCACAAACACGGCAACCTTGGGAGAAAAAAAAAAACATGATGCGTAAAACTTACTGACATCGTAACAGATTTTAGTATTAAAATAACCCACAAAACCTATATAGCGTATATATATATGCACACAGGGACCCAAAACACACACACACACACGACAAAATATAGTACAAAATAATCCTGCTTTCCTGACACCATTGATCGACTTACCACCAGAGGGCGCACCCAGTCCTTCAAAAGGAACGGGGCGTAGAATTTCTTAAAGAAGCGAAAGAGGATGCTGTCGGTATTCTCTTCCTGTCCTTCAGGCAGCTTAAAGCAGCACAGGATGTCCAGGCGATTTCTCTGAAAGGTCATAATAATAAAAAAATGTTAAGCTGATTATTTATATAATAGCACCTTTCCAAGTAAGCAAGGTCATGTTAACATTTTGGAAACGCGGGCACGCGTAAAAACAAAAACACTAAAGGTTCGCAGAGTTCAACAGCTGTGAAGGCAGTGTTCAGAGTTCCGAGGCTCATGAGACCATGGTACATCACGAATAATTCTATACTGTATCTATCGACATGGACATGCAGTAGTTCCATGTGTACTTCAACTTACTCTATCCCTACTGACTCAACATACTCCACTAAATAAAGAGAGGATTGTAATTTTTCTGGGGAAAAAAAAAAAAAAAAAAGTATATTTATATATATATATATATATCTCCTCGTACAAAAATACTTGTCTTGAAGATCAAAACCTTAACTTTAAAAGCAATGGTTGAACCTAGAAAGATACATCAATCACTGACTGATACTCTCACCTCTTGTCTCTTGATGTCCAGAGCAAGCAGGGAGACGAAGCAGCTGATCTGTAACAGGAAGTCAATAAAAACAGCCATGCCAGCAAACAGAGAGAACGTTCTCACAGCGGGCATATGGGAAAGCGCTCCTGCAAACACACACACAGAGAGAGAGAGAGAGAGAGAAAGAGAGAGAGAGAGAGAATGAGAAATGCAAAAGAAATCAGATTAAAAACAATTACAGCTCGCACACACTACCATAAAACTAAAAAAGAAATCCTATTATAATAACCAAACTAAGCAGGTTTTCTATTTTATTTAAATCAATCAAATAGGACAATCCTGACTGCAAAGTCCGTTATTAAATCAGTACTCTTATTTTTAAACAAATAAATTTTTTTCTTTAATAGAGCACTAAAGATATTATAGAACTGATTTATTACTTGAGAATGTTTCGTTACTCAAAACACGATTTATGCTACGTTATACACAGATGCTTCATCACAGGTCGGGTTCTGAAACGTGGGTTCTCACCCAAGAAAAACGCAACCGTCTCAGAGAGAGAGGACAGGAACATGCTGGGGGCGACGTCTCCCAGGATGCGGCCTATCTGCTGATGCAGCTCCTCGTGCTCCAGCCGTTTATCTCTCTGTTTGTAAAAAAAAAAGAAAAAAAAAGAGGAAGGGACCATGCAGAAACGGGTTAACAACCAGAGTCACCACACACACACTCTTCCTGCTGACGTCAGTACAGCAACAAAACTAAAAATGATATTCGTGCTTACAAATCATATTCGGATGTAACGCAATACTGACTGAGTTCACCAAAGATCTTATGATGTGGATGTGTCACTGTGAGGCGTCAGAGTAAGAATGAACTGAACAAAATGTCACGTTTCATACACACGTCTCATGATTAAGTTTTGGGTCATGGTATTGCAATTTACACTACTGAAGTGTTCAAGTCAAACCGGGACAGAGCACATATCAAAGTGTTAAAGTTTATTAGTAGTATAACTTTTCCAGTGTTACGATCATAAATTCCTTAATTTATCAGTTTAGCATTTTTTGGAATCATCAAATCCACTCAATGTAAATCAATAATCTGATTTATAGATATGAAAGAAGAAAATAAGTCTTGTTACTGTAAGTACAGAATGAATGTATGAGGGATGTTCAAGTCAAACCGGGACTTTTGATTATGCAGAATAACAGACCACAGTTATGACTCCCCTTATTTCTTTATATGATATCCTCCTACATTAATGCACTTTCTAAAGTGCAGAGTTTCTAAAGTGCTTAGAAGGTAGAAAGTTTCCTCAGTACGCTGGAGCCATGATCAGCTCCATGTTTGAAACCCCGGCCTCCCAGGAACTCCTTTAATGGCCCAAACATGTGGAAACAAGACTTAAAGCGAGGTCAGGACTGTAGTTAGCAACAAGATATCAAATCGATTTTCAACGATCAGTAATTCCACTCGCTAAATGTTTACGCGAACGACTGCAGATGGCTGCGAATATCCTCGGCTAGGATCGCCATTCACGGACAGTACGGGCTTCTTTGAAACATTTGCACCAGTTACGATGAATAGTTTCATCACCGTACTGTGCTTGAAATCGTCTGTACACCTCAATCATTTTTTCCGGCTTCATTCACTACGAGAAGTCCCGGTTTGACTTGAACACCCCTTGCAGTTATGAGATATATAATAAATGGATTGCATTCATAGGGAAGAAAAACTAAAGCTATGCAAAAGTAAACGAAAGACAAATATAAATATGATAAACAGGTATTCATGTCTATCAAGTAGATAAAAAATATGCCGTGTTAAACAAAACCATCTGTTCAATTCGTACTCCATCCAAAAGACAGCCACGCAGACGAGAAAAAGAAACACAAATATTTAAAAAAAAATGCACAGTCATACACATCGTGTACACGACAAACAGCTGTTATAAACTCAAGAACTTGAGTGTTTTTTCCTCAGTCGCTTCGCTAGTAAAAAGTGTGCAGGTAGTGTAAAAAAAAAAAATAATCCAGTCATTTTCAGTTACTATTAAAAACTGAATAATTTTTAAAATAATTTAAAAGCTTGAATATTAAGTAAAAGGATTAAAAAAAAAAAAAAAAAAAAGATTAAAGATTGAGAGTTTGCAGGTATAACAAAATCCACAATAATGTTCAGTTACTATTAAACAGTTAGGTTTAAAAGAAGTTTGTCAGTTACTATTTAAAAATGAGTTTAAAAGATTGAAGATTGTCAGTTACAATTTAAAAGTTAGTTTAAAAGTGTGGTGTCCGTTTTTGCCGTTAGTTCCCTCCTTCAAAGTACTGTAGTGAGTGTGCCTAAGGGTTAACATGAATAATCAAAAACTTCAATCATATTAAAAGCCTGCACTTCAGGAAAAGTTCCTCAACACTTTCAGTAGTAACAGAAAGTGAACATTTTGTAGAAGTTCGAGCTGGTGGTCGAGAAAAGACTTCCCTTTTGAGCTTAAAATAACCACGATGCCTCACTGCGATAAAAAGATTAAAATAAAAAAAAATTTAAAACAAGAAGAGAAGAGAAACCCAGAGGGTGTGTAAGTGAGATCTACTACAGTTGTACTTCTCTAAAAGAAATCACAGACTTTTTCACCTCTTTGATAAAGCACAGTCACACAGAGAACACACACGTTATCTTCTGCTTCTGTTTAATTTAAGGAAAAAACTGACCTGGAAGGTTTGCACGATGATGAAGATGTTGTCCACTCCCACAGCCAGCACGAGGAAGGGGATGACCTCGATGACGATGAGTGTGAGGGGAACCCCGGCGTAGCTGAAGATGCCTAGAGAGCACGCGACTGAGCTTAGGACAATCAGGATGCCGGCTATACCCAGGGAGATCTTCGAGTCCACCTGAAAAAAGATTCGCAACAAATCGATCAGATGTCATAACATGCGGCCCTACAAAAGTGCACTGATGAGATTTCTAATTAAAAAGGTGTTGATTAATTTTCTGTAACATCACTGAATCCCCTGTTCAGCTGGATAAACCCACCAGCAGCCTGCGGAAGCTCCGGATGTGTCCCAGAGCCAGGGAGATGTAGACGAACATGGTGGCGTAGCTGATGAGTACGGTGGCGATGTCGCTGTTGCTCTCGCGGTTGATCTCGTCCTCGATGCTGCGCTCCGAGTTGAAGGACACGATGAGCTCAGGGTTGCTGTAGTTTTTCAAAAACGTGATAAATCTGAAGGGGGGAAAGAAAAAAAAAAAAAGAAAAAAAAGCAACACGCAAGTTAAATGCAAGTCTGTACAAATCAGACAAAACAACGACTGCATCTTTAAATTGTATTACTAATTTTAAAAAAAGGCACTATCATAGTAATTATGATGACATCATCGTCACAGTGCTTGGGCCCTAATTATACTGCTAAAATACTCACTCTTTCTCCCAAGCGCGAGCTCTGCCCAGCTTTTCTGTGTCGTTGAGGTAGTTATTCACAGGGAAGGTGATCACTAGAGCAGTGGCGTTGATGTATGCCGTTCCTAAACAGGAATAAGGTGATGAGGATATAAAAAAAAAATATCAAGAGAATTAGCGTACTAACGTGATAGCACTGGAAGAAGTGCTGCACAGGCGGACAGGTGAACTACATTTTACACACTCGTCTTAAAACAATCTGACAATCTAAATAAAATCATGCAAATTAAGAAAATAAAAGGAGAAATAAAAACTGTGCCTGACCTTCATAGCCTCCGAGGGCCAGCCAGGGGAAGACGGGACCGCCAAAGGTGCCCATGCAGGGGTCGTGAAAATGGCCCGTGTCATCCAGGGCTATCGGGGAACTAGAGTAAGCAGAGAGGGTGAGGAAATTAAGCTAAAAGGACGTGCATTTACAGGAACAGATAGACTATCACACTGGGCCTCGTCATCAATTATGAATAAAGTTGTATGATTTCATAAGCATGCAACTGAATTAAACATTTCATTCTAAATTACTAAAACACTGGGAATCTCCTTAGTACTTGTGCTTTTGTTGAAAATCAGCCAGAAAAGAGCAAAGCACAGCATGAATCATTATATCACAGCCGATTAACAAAACTCCATATAAAAAAAAATAAAAAAAAAGCTGACAGAAGTGACACATCGGCCATTGTGTTAAATGAAGCATGATTTTTTTTTTCTCTGAATCTTCCGTACACACACGCTAACGTTTGCCCATTTAATGGGGTGCCATTACTTTTCGTCCAAAAGCATATTGTAGCTACTGTATTCTTATCCATCTTAGCTTAGAGACATAATTCAGGTCAATCCTTTCGAGTCATTATTAACAAAAAACAGAATTTAACTAAAATTTATATTAAACTAGGTTGTGTAATTAATAATAGTAATTAATAATAATAATAATAATAATAATAATAATAAATACTGGGTCATCCGCATCCAATTCTGCAATTTGAATCGGAGTACTTAATGTTTACATTAGCGAGTCTTCTTACACATACAGAACGTTGAAAATTTTAAAGAACACATCATCATTTCCTGTTTAAACACTTCTACTTTGTTTATATTCTGATAAAAATAAAGTTCTCCATTATCTCTCAGGTTAAATTTTACATGTAGGATTTTTTAACCGGCGATCGCACCAGTATTTGAAAAAAAATAAAATAAATAAAAATAAAATAAAACACACAGCATACCTTACGCAGTACATGAAGTGGGTGTGATAATCAGCGTACACAAGATACTCGTCACGGAAGATGTGGTCCAAAACTTCGTGGCTGTTCTGGAAGTAATTGAGCACGCTCAGAATGGTGCAGTTGGTGTTGTAGGGAGCCAGAGGAGAGACACAGATGTCATTCAGTGTGACGTTTTCTCCATTATAGTCCGCCACTAGGTGTTCGATGGCTGTCTGGAGATCTAAAATCTTAGTAGATGATGACAATAGGAATCATTAAGCACATGCATGGATTCTCATGAAGATCTCATGTTACTTATCCATCAGGAACGTTCAGGATTAATTAAGATTCAGCGACTCGGTTCTCTTACCTGATGGAGCAGAGTTATGTTCAGGATGGGTGCAAAGAAGATGTCCCCGGTGGCGGCCTCGAACTTGAACCAGTCGGTCCGCGGAGTGGTGATGATGAGCTGTTCGGTGCGGAAGAACGGGCCGAAGTGCTCGTCGAAGTACTGTTTCTCCATCCTGGCGCGGCTGCGAGGGGCCGACCACAGCTCCACCGGGTCGGTGGTGAGGAGCATGAACTTCAAACCGAAGCAGCAGATCACCACCAGCACGACGCTCGCTACGATCACCGGCAGGGGGTGCCGCACACAGAACGAACCCCAGCAGCTGAAGACGCGACGGAGGAAATTCTCAAAGCGCTCGCCTAGAGCCTCGCCACACGTCACGTCACCTGGAAGTAAACGAAGCACCGTTACGCAACACGTTGGCTTTATTGGGTCTTTACAAGTCTTCTAAAATTATTTAGGATATCATTTCTTTAACCTGCTTGATTTTTTTTTTCCTCCCTCTTTCTTTCCATTACAGGTAAGGACCGAATCAGCGACTTAAAGTAATAAAGCACTTCCAGGCATTTTTAAATGTGGAAATAATCAATAAATAAACATTTTCCAACACGGCATGAAGTTTATTTATTTATATCCTTAAAACAGAATGTCCTTAAGTGTTTTATTCCCCCACAGCAATTTGTCTACGATTATATTTGTCATTTATTACTAAAGTAATAAACTAAAATATATGCCATACTGTATATATTTTTTTATTAGTTTATAGTTATTTGTTTTGTGGAACTTCTGTAAAACAACTTGAATCATGTGATCACTTAAGAAAAAAAAAAAACAGAAGCTACCTGCATAAAACTTGACATTTCTGGAGGCTCATTCCTGAAAACTCTGCAACAGTATACGTTTTTTTGCATTTTTTTTATTATCTGTTTTGTTTATAATTTTATATACATAAATATGGCGTTATAACTGGGTCTCATTCCAGATTAAAATCATTTTTTTGCAAGCGTACATTAAATTATAAAAATACAATGTCTCACTCTAACACTCTGTGATCAACTGAGTTGCCAGATCCCACACACAAAATCCCCTGTAGCCAGTACTGAAACCCCTCCCACACTAATGAGGGGGGGGGCTCAGCCCAAATCCTTTTCATCATTAGTTATACGGTTTGTCAAACACACCAAACAAGCACATCAAAACAAACCTGAGATTAGAGCTGGAAAGCTGCCTAGTGACATTGGTTGATACTGTACTTACTGGCTGATCCGGCAGGGTCCTTGTTCAGTGAAAGAGGCTCGTTGCTGGCCTGGATGGGGCCATACTCCGACGTGACGTCTCTTTTTCTAAAAGAAAAAAAATAAATAATAAAAAATGACTTTATAAAGACATTTTGCCATCTGATATTGTATCAAACTTACTAATTAGCTTTGAGTACAGGTAGTCCCAGAATACAAACGAGTTCCGTTCGTAAGTCGGATTTGTTCTCAAGTTGGTCAAAGTAAGTCTTATACGCCTTTGACCGGAATATACGATATAAAGCATACCAATCCACTTGACTAAATCTCTTGGTGTTTGTTGTTTGCATGTCCGATACCCTAAACACATGTTAAAGGATGACGCCGTGTGCATTTGTTAAACTGAAACCAGAAGGTCAGATCTGATCCCATTCTTGTTTATCACGGTGATCTGATCCACCCGGATTAGTTCTCACCTGAGGCACCACGCTAAAGACAGGGTCCCGAGGAAGATGAGAAGAAAGGCCACGTAAGAGATCCACATGATGACGCACATGGCATCGTAGCCCCAAATGGTCCATGGAGGAGGATTCGGTGGAGGGACGGGCGAGGGCCCGCAGGCGGCGATGCAGTCCTGACACGAGCATGGCGCCGAGCCGTCGTCCAGAGACTCGGTGCAGCCAAAGGTGTTGTTATTCATGACGGTCATTCCGGAGGACGGATCATCTGGGAAAAGGAAAAAAAATCCATAACGTGACTCGTTATCGTTTATATTATAAAATCAAACATGAATGTGTGTGTGTGTGTGTGTACCTGAGAACGTGGGATCGATTTCAAAGGGAACCTGGCCGTTGTTGATGTCAAACATGAACTCTATCCAGTTATTAGGAGTACAGGCACTGGCGTCTTTGCCACACAGCACACTAAGAGCCTTCACGTTGCTGGATGGAGCTTCTACATCTTTGCATGCATTGTACATACCTGAGAAAGAAATACATACTGACTGATAAACCTTCTCTTATGTGTCTCTTAATAACATTCATAAGCTTTCCTAAAACGGTTGTTTTGTACACTGTATACAGTGGAACTTCGGTTCACAACCAAAAAAAAAAAAAAAGCTCCTAAAATTTCTCATTGTTCACGAACTCCTACTTGGAACACGACCCAGAAACCACCATCTCGAGCTGCTGCTATCAGCTGAACAAAAGGCATTTGTACGTCGCCCAGCGTCAGTTTTGCTCAGTCCGCGTTCACGGATTGCGCACACGTCCAAGCAGTTTTTCACTGGAGCAAAACTGTGGCGAACAGAGTGCTACACTTTATGAACAATAATGTGGTGTCTTTTGTGCAGCGCAAAAAAAAAAAAATCAAGTTAAGCTAAGTACAAGTACAAACCAAATAAATAAAAAAAAGGGAGAAAAACCCCCTGAAGGAGAATGACCCAGTGTTATTATGCAAGGTATGGAATATTATGTCTCGTTACTAAATACATATTTAGTGCTGTATTATTTTTACATAATTGAGGCTTTTTCATAATTTGTTTTATATTTTGCGATATACAGGTAGTCTCCGAATGTCATGTGGCCAAAAACCGTAACTGCGCCCAAGGAAATTAATCTCACAGTGAAATATAACAGTGCTGTCTCTGCGCCGTTAAATCGTGAGGGGAATCCCGGACGCCATTTTGTCTCTGAACTGTTTTCCACTGTATTGGACTGTGAACTCTAAGTATTGTTGAGTAATTTCCAAAATTAGGATTATTCACCATCAGGACAGCTTCTGTCTGACATTTTCCATCATCACGCTCCCGGACTAACCCACCAAAACCGGTGAGGCCAACTC
>JAOVVA010000024.1:2906738-2920360 GCA_028565275.1 Leiocassis micropogon
CACAGCTTCAACGTAGGTGAGAACAGGAACTTACTTGTGTCTCAGACGTTCCACATCACCAAATCAAACTCTAAACTGGTCATTCGTGAACAGCGCAAAACACTGCAATGTTATAAATAGAAAAGCATGCTCCAGGCCGTGCTGTCATATAAAAATGACACACTATCACTGCCATAGTAATTACTGATAGAGAAAACCAGATTTAAATGTCCATCCATTTATCCCCCAGTGCGAACACAATGTACCTGCTAATAGGATGAGATAGTTTCATTACGAATCACATTTTCGAAACAGACCCACACCCATCCATCGCCTGATCAAGTATGACATTGGTTCCTGGTCCGGGGTTCATAGTGACATTGTGCGACTCATAGATCAGGTTTTCTTGTGTACGGCCTGCTCCCTAAAGCACAAACATCTAGAGTAGATAAGAACAAGGTGTCAGTGAAAATGTGTTGAGTCAGTGTGTGATGAAATACGGAGCTTCAGGGTCGGTTTCAGTCAGAGGGGACGTCCAGGCCAATGTCAGCTAATTCGGGTAGTGGAAATATCATCCGAAACAGAATAAGGAAGAGGAAAGCACATTTTATAGTTAGGAGATTTATACTTGTGCTGGAAGGAAAGATTGCCAGGATTCACTCACTACTGCATGGTGACAAACAAAAATGTCTATACATCTTTTTGTCACATTTTTTCGTGCTTCCTTTAAAAGGTACACAGTTTAATGCCATCACTATTATTATGCGATTATTTATCGTTTAGTCGAAATTAGAACCAACCCTCAGTTCCAGCCATGTCCATAAATCCCCGCCCCCCAGGCATCTACGCTGTCCAATAGTGCGTCTAGAAAAAACGATGGACACATGGCGCATCCAATCACGAACAAGCATCCGGCTGGGAATTTTTTTTTTCCCCAAAGTTTTCCAAGCCAGCCATTTAAGTCATTTTGTACTGAGGATACGGCGTAAACAAACTATATTTTATGTATTAATATCATTTTATTATAGTCTAAAGATCTTATAGTCTAAAATACTTGCACAAGTAAAAAAAAAATAAGACATTGTACAAGTAAATGACATCTTTAATACACCTAAAGACCGCTAACACTTTAGCTAAAACCGGGTACTTCTTCTTGTTATTTCTGAATTTCCAATCTAAAATACATCTCTGTGAACCATAAACAGATACATCACAAATAATTATTAATACTAATATCTGACGTAATCATGCTAATAATGGTAATAAAGCGTAAAGGTTAGCCAAACAAGTTTTTAGCAGCCGGAGCTTTGCCGCCTTGGTATCTCCAACAGCGAAATAAAACCGATACGAGGTACAAAACTCACCTGTCGCGTTTCCGAGAGTAAAATAATAACTCCTAAGAGCCCCAATATGCAGGTTATTGTCGAGAGAGCCATCCTTCCCGCCCTCCTGCGGAACACTGACTGACTGAACCTGCCTGAGATCGGTCTGTTATCATCTGTCACTACGCAAGCGCTCGCGTGATCTGCAATGCGCATGCGCAATGTGCGGCTCGTTGCTCTACCAGACCCCTGTGACACACTGCGCGCATGCGCTGTGTGTCCGGAGCTGATTAGAAGAGATGATTGAATTAAATCACGATGAAAAGTGGGTCACTAGGTCAAATACAACAACAATAATAATAATAATAATAATAATAATAATAATAAAGTTATTTTTATGTGCACAAGACTATTAAGCACATTTTATTTTTTATTTTTTAAAAACGTTATTATCATTAACGTTGCATCTATCTATATCTATATATAATTAACAACCTTTTAACCCTGAACAAGAAGTCAAATATTATTTACAACACTTGATTCCTGGGTATTTTCCACTCTTGACTTAGTGAACCTGACTAAAACTATAAAACGATTCTCTGCTGCCCCCACGTGTTCCAATGCATTAATTACAACATGTAGTTGTCCCTTTTTTCCTCTTTACCTCAAATGCAGTGAATTTGCCTTATGGATAAATGTTGTTTTTTAAATATTTTGTTATTTTCCAGATTATACAATTTCTTATTTTATGTAGGACCCATTAGGATAGATCTTTTTGTAAATTGGTACTTCGGCAAGTTCAGGAACCAACTCCAGGAGACTTAAGGCACGAGGCGTGGATACACTGGACGGCGTGCCAATCCATCACACACATACTCTCACACACTACAGGCAATTTGGGAATGCCAATTAGCCTAATGCATGTCTTTGGACTGTGGAAGGAAACCGGAGTACCCGAAGGAATCCCAGCAAGCACTGAGAGAACACGCAAACTCCATGCACACAGACCCCAAGGTGGGAATCAAACCTGGACCCTGGAGGTGCGAGGCCATAGTGCTAAGCCACTATGCCGTCACAGTAGATTTGGCTTATAAATTGATGAAAATCTTTCTTATTTTATGTAGATAAGGACCCATTAGTATAGATCTTGCATTGCAATATTATTCACAATAATATTTGTTTATGGATTTTACTAATGCATTTAATACGATTAAGATTCAATTATTTGTCACATGCACCTTACAGCAGATTCTTTTTCCACATATCCCAGTTAGGAAGCTGGGGTCAAAGCAAAAGCACAGTGTCACCCAGGATACAGCAGTCCTGGAGCAGATAGGGGTTAAAGGTTTTGCTCTCCTAAAGGCCTCAACAGTGGAAGTCTGGTGGTGGTAGGGCTTGAACCCTTGACCTTCTGATCAGTAACCCAATAATAGACTGCAATAATAGACACATACTTTTGTGACAAGTGTTTCAGGGAACACTGTAACTGGGTGTGCATTTCCGCTGCCCACATACTTTTGGTTATATATAATGTACAGTGTACAATTTAGTTTAATTTTCCAGTTTATCAACTATATTGTTTCTGATTTTGCTTTTTTTTTTTTTTTTGAATAATGTGTGTAGTATCATAAGAGTAAAACCGTTCCCTACACTTCAACTCATTTCACCTTTATTCATTCGACTGAAATAACAAATGAACAGCATGTGTATGATGTGAATAGCAGCCGCTTCCTGTAATCACCGTTCTTTTTTTTTTTCTTTCACTAGGACCATCCGTGCATGTGTGATTTAATAGCTTAAACATGCTAAATCGCTTTATTCAGAGCATGTGGTCAGTGAAACTACACAGCTGTGCGCTACTCTTACTCTTCCACTTAAAACTGATTGCTTAAACAGGACATGACTCAGTTCTAGGACATATATCAGGTGTGTGCTCAGCTACTTTACAATACGATCCAGTACAATATAGGGTCTCTTCAGCATCGATGAACACAATCATAGCCTCAATATGATTTTGCCATAATAAGTACGGTATGTTGATCATTATGTTGATTTATGAATTTGTATTTAACAGTGGTTATGACCAGTTTTTTATTAAATCTGCACATTCTAATACTATAGTTGAATCTAACACGTAAATAGTTGAATCTAACATTAACATTGGGGAAGGAGAGTCTCCAGTGTCAGCACTTTGTAAAAGTCAGATGTAATTAGGTAACTAATAATTTGTACTAATAATAAATATTTTATAATTTTTAAAATATTTTTTTAGTAAGAGCATTGTAATCTTTGACAATTGACAAGAAGAAACGCATCTGTCTGTGGGAACTGTACACACAATCATACATCAACATCACTTGCACACAATATAGGAACCCAGTTAAAGGAACTCCTTTAACTCCACTAAAGGAGTTCCTGGGAGGCCAGTGTTTCAGACCTGAAGCACAGACATTCTGATCATGACTCTGGCATACTAAGAAAACTTTTTACTTTTTTTTGCTTGTTTTTACTCTCAGAACTGTGTTCCTTTTTTTCTACGCAATTAAAAGTCCTGCTTTGACTTGAACACCCATCACAGATGAATAAACTAAGTCGGCATTCTGTTATAGTATATAATCTACACACCAGGATTCATCACATCACCACGATAAATGATCAATTCCTTATTAAAGGTCCAGTAACTTACTATACTTTTAACAGAGCTCACCAAAGTGTGTGTTTTAATCTTCAGATAATCCATTTTTTATACCTCAAACTTCCTTTATTTCACTCTTCCTCCAAATGCACCATTTCAGTGTCTATGTAAATGAGCTACTTTTGAGCCACACACCCCCCTCCCCCCTCCAGTTAACAGCAAAGTGAGAGCAATAAGACGGGGGAGGGGGCTCTTCTTATATGAGGTCACATTAGGGTGAAAATCTAACTGGCTTTTTAAAGTTTGTCAAAACAAAAATGGAAAAACCAGTGAATAAAATGTGAAAATATGAAAAGTTTTTTTTTTTTCATAATAGGTGCTGTTTAAAGTGTGTTTTATTCCTTATTTAGTGCATAGTTGCTTTTAAGAACACCCTGATTGGTTGAGACTTTATCTCTGAGGCTGAAGTAGAGCCCAAATATAAAAAATAAAGAATTCAGGAGAAAAAAAAAATCCATCAAATTTGAATAAACAGCATATAAACAAGTTTTTAAATTAATTAATTATCAAACCAGGTCTGTAAAAAAAAAAAACACATATTTTATTTAGTTTACTTTTTAAAAGTAATAATTAGAGTCAAGAGGGCATACATGAAAACTTCAAAGAGCAATGTTCCAACAATAATGTTTTTTTTTTTTCTTAAGACTGAAAAGGTGAGACAAAGATATATTTTTTTCCCAATGGAAGAATATTTAGGAATCTTTCTATACATTATCACATATTACTCTTTTACATACATTGCCAATAGCACACAACCTTAAAAATTACCCCTAATGCTTGGCAAACTTAAACAGCTTTCAATAGTATTTCAATATAAAATTGTAAGAGTGCAAGAACGCAATGACACAAGAACTGATTTACAGACGGAAGGATACATGTGTGACTGTACACAGCTCGTATGATGCTGAATAACATGCTGTAATAGATGCACCGAAAACAGAAAACCTCAGCCGTATGTCAAGTCTTGTGAGCGTACCGATCGGTCCAGCTGTTTTGTTTTTTGGATCTCAAGATGTGTGGCTCAGCCGCTGTGTCCTGCCGATGAGACAGTGAAAGCAGAACATGCTAAGGGGGACAGTCCGCATTTATGACACGTGATGTTTTCATACTTGAGAGAGAAGGTGCCGTCATAACAGGGTTCCCCACAGGATCCTGCTGCTGGAATCTCAAGTTCCATGTGTGTATTTAAAAAATTGAGCACAGAATGGCGGTTCTGCCAAAGTGGACCGAAATTTTTTTTTCTTCAGTGTGTATTCACTGTAGAGGCGGCACGATTAGCACTGTCGCCTTGAACCTTCAGGGTCTGGGTTCGATTCCCACCTCAGGTCTGTGTGCATGGAGTTTGTATGTTCTCCTCGTGCTTGGTGTCGGTTTCCTCCAGGTACTCCGGTTTCATGCAGGTACATGCAGATTAGTCTAATTGGTGTTTCCAAATTGTGTGAATGTACGCATGTATATGTGTGTGTGTGTGTGTGCCCTGCGATGGATTGGCATCCCATTCAAGGTGTACCCACCTTGTGTTCAATGTCTTCTGGGATAGGCTCCAGGCCCTCCCGTGCGCCTTTATATACAGAATAAAGCGATATAGACCTCTGCCGCTCCTCACACTTCTCCACTTTTCCGGCAGATATATTATCACCTCACATTATGACATAATAGGTAACAGTGGAGCTGCCTATTGTTACATTCAATAGAACCGCCTACTGTTACACCGGCCACTGGCGGCAGACCAAACAGAATTTCTGTTTTATATACAGTATATATAAATAGAGCGATTTTTTTTGCAGTGATTTCAGGGCCATTTTCATGATTATTTTTGATCGACATGATTTTTTTGACCCCTTCGACATGTTTCGATCAGATCAAAAACAAGCAAGCTAGAAGTCAGTGGAACAAAATGGCTCGGCCGAATCCTTAGATATGAGTTTTTATGGACGAGCCTGCAACATTCATGGCCATAGAGGCGCATAGTCCAGAATAAGAAAATGAATAGTGAGGCATTCCTGGTGGAAAGTTCACCAGGGACTGGTCCACTCTGCATATTAATCATTCACTGTACGGTCACTGACTTCTCCCTCGAGCCACAACATGCCTTTCCCTGGTCATTAGAAAACATGAAACAGGAAGTAACATGAGAAGTTTGTCAAGACTGTTGTGGACAAAATTTAAACAGTATAGGATGTACAGTAGAGATCTCAAAAAGACTTTTGCTTCATGCTAAGCTCATCTTCCACTCTTTAATCTTTAAAAATGTCTAAAGGCTAAACCAGAGGCTAAAAGAATTCGCCTTAGAGTTAGTTTGTTGTGAGATCGGAAGTTCAAATGACATTCAAACACAATGTTATAGCCATCCGTACTTGGGAAACAAGGAATGAAAATGGGAGGGGCAATCTCTCTCTCTCTCTCCTGCCAATCACTGTGCCACTAGCCAATCGTTGGTGTCCGGGAATTTATGCATGCAAAAGCAGACATACGCGCCCTCCGTTTACTAGCTGTTGTATGATAGCTGGTGGGTGGGAACTGGCAGGTGACCCAACTGGAAAGATATATGAAAAAAATGCTAAAATGAAAGAACTTGGTCACTATGTAATAGTAACAATAGCTACAGTATCTTTAGCTATTTCACACTCAAAGTCACAGGTGCAGGAAAAAAATATTGCAAGCGTGAATACTTGCCGTACAATTTGCCCTAAATAAAATTCTGCAAGCTTGAAGTCTAATGACAGAGGAAGTGCTCTAATCGTGTATGTAGTTAGACTTTAGTCTGAATAGAATTACAATTCTGAGAATGATTTGCAGTCTGTTGTGGCAGACGGGTTTGGGACTGACACACCATCTAGCGTCCAAATGAATGTAAAAACTCTATAAAAAGTCTCAAATAAACCAACAATTTCCCGGCAGTTCGGAGCCTCCACCAAAGCACTGCAGTAGGGTCCGCCTCCGTAAGTCCAGTCTTGTCACTTTTACAGAGTCCGCACACTTTCAGCGCGCTGCTAATGCACCTCCACACCCATGTACTCCGAGTTCTCAGCGGCTGGGAGATGCCCGTTCAGCTTGGTGCCCGTTGGCAAGAAGTCCTGCTGGTAGTCGGGGTTGTCGATGCTGTTCTGCGCGATGTAGCCGTGCCCGTTCGGCTGCTTTTTGCTCATCTGGAGAGAAGAAAAGAGCTGAGAGTGCGAGGTGTTTAGGTACTCAGGACCGGGGTTAGGAGGAGTGACAGTCTCTGGGTTTTTGAAGCAGTTCAGGTAATCTTCTTCGGTCTCGTCCAAGGCCGCACGTGCAGGGTGCTGATAGATGGGGTTGGCCATGTCCGAGACAACATCGGTGCCATTCTGCTGGTTCATGTATTCTAGTCGGAGAAAAGACATCAAGAGAGTTTTAGTGTTTCAGGAAACTGAGTGTCACACCATCCAAGACATTTCATCTCCACACCAGCAGAGGTCGACATATCCTGAATACTTACTGTAGAACTTCTTATATTGGCAGACTAAATAAAGCAAGTTCAACCTTGAAGTAATTGCGAAGTCTCATCAGTGTCTTGTTTGTTTAAATTCTGAGCTTAATATTTTATGACTGGTATCACCAGGTTCTTGAACTTTGCCCTAAGGTTTGATTTCTCTTTCATATGTCTGGACTATTTGGATACCCCAGTGTTATGACCTTGGATTGTCTTGGGTTGTCTACTGTATCTGTTATTAAAACGTCCAGCACATGGATTTCAAAGTCCTGTTCAATGGTAGTACTTACATTTTCTGCTCAACAAAATAAATCTGCAGCTTAATTTTGAGTTACAGAGTCACCTTCGTTAGTCAGGTTAATTAACTGGAAAAGTATAAACGCTTAAATTTACATCAGACAGGAAAGTAAAATTAGGGTAGATGAAAAATTTCTTAGAAGAAAAGCACTTCGATTTCAGGCCGTTGGGGTTAATTAGTGGAACGCCAGTGATGTTTCAACATAAAGTAGGAGGCAGAAACTCTAAAAACTCCTAGCGAAAGGAATTCAAGCAATTTTGCTAGCAAGTTACTTAGCATTAGTGACCGTCGTAGCATTCGGACTTAGCAACTTAAGTGCACTCAAGAGGAATAGGGTAACTTACATACATTTACTGTACATTGTTACTGGAAGTACATATTTCACATATTTATACTTTACTTCAGTAGTTTTATTAGGGGATACCTTTTACTTTTACTCCACTACAATATATCCTATGGCAAATATCTGTACTTTTTACGTCACTACATTTCGGAAAGGCACTGCGTTACATAACGACAGAAGTGCGTATTATTGAAGTGAGATAGCATAATCAGCCACCTGAAACAAGAAGCAGAGCCGAGAAACACACAGAGCAATAGAGAGAGAGAGAGAGAGAGAGAGAGAGAGAGAGATTCTTGCACTTTTACTTGAATATAAATGTAAATAGGGGTCTTCTACTTTTACTTGAGTAACATTTATCTACTTTTACCCAAGTACAGGCTTTGTGTACTGTACTTTGCCCACCACTACACCATAACAGTGTAATTGTCCCTATTTTACCATTGGAATGAAAGTTACACTGTGTATACTTATGGTTTCTAAACTGTATATGATATGTTTGATATGAATAGGATTAAATAAAGAAATTACCTGTAGTCGTCTGAGTCAGTGATTTACCCTAAACAAGAGGCTTAAGCCGGATGTGATCTACAGTACTCACATCCGGCTCATATAACATGATGGGAATGATCCTTCCTCAATAATCTCATGACAAGATCTGGGTTAATGTTCTCAGGAAATGGCTTTCATTTAGCGATTCACAGCACCATCACCATCATTTTTTATTTTTTATCTCATTATACATCCAAGCAGTCCGAGATTTAAGGGCCTTGCTTGAGGGCTCAGCTGTGATCCTCAAATCAGAGGTCCAATGTCTTAACCACTGAGCTACCCCTGCCCTGATTACTCTTGGAAAAGAATCCAAGCATGACCTTTAACCCCTGTTTACCTGGGGCAGGCTGGAAATCTCCATCCAGGAAGCGTTCGGTGGGGTCCGGGATGTAGCGCAGCATGACGCTGTTCTCACGAACCGGCACCAGAGTCTGAGACAAACACAACAGCGTTACATATTAGTACGCACGTACTATAGAAATTAGTGTTATGTATAAGAGACTTTACAATAAGGAAAAAGTTATTAAATTTAAATAGAACTCATAATTCCTGAGCGACAAAAGTCTCAAAGCATTTCATTAAACATCACTTTGAAATATATTTGTTTGAAATGTGAACATCTTCATTTGAATGAATCAATTAATTCATTCTGTATGTATAATAAAGAAATAAATAAAAATGTTAAGATCATCAAGCATGTTTCTACACATATTTATTAATCACAGATTTGAAACCGCCTTATTACAATGGCAGGGTTTTTTAATTATTTACTGCTAGAATTGAAATGAGAAATTCCTTAATCTTTCCATTGAATCAGATTAGATGTAAATCTAATGCAAAATTAGAAATTTGAGCACAGTATAGGAGGTACCATGGTAGTCTGATGGTACCTGTATCATGGTATATACAGTACAGTAGTATTTGCTGATATAGTATATGTACTACACTTTGGTACATGGTTTTACCATGGTACATACTCTGGTACAACAGTATATGTACTATAGTATTTTACTTGGTTCTACCATTTACCATAGTACGGTACTATGAAACATGTTTACATATGATAATGGTAATATTTATCATGGTATATAGTACCATGGTGCTTTTGACAGTATCATGATACTTATTTGCTGATATAGTACATGTACAGCACAATGGTACTGGTACTACTATGGTACATACATTGGAACAAGTATATGTATTTTAGTATGATACATGGTTCAACCATTTTATTATAATAAAGTACGGTACAATGGAACTATGGAAGTTCCAGGATATTGACAAAAATATATTGGGGATGTTTACCTATGATAATGGTAATATTTATAATAGTATATAATACCATGGTACTACTGACAGTACCATGCAACTTATTTGCTGATATAATACATGTACTACACAATGGTAGATGGTTTTACCATGGTACTGTACATACTCTGGTACAACAGTGTATGTACTATACATATTACTATATAATACTTAATTCTACCATTTACTGTAGTAAAACATGTTTATCATGGTATATAGTACCATGGTACTTTTGACAGTATTATGATACTTATTACATGTACTACACTACGGTACATGATTCTACTATGGTACATATTTTGGTATACGTATACGTATTTTAGTATGCATTTTATCATAGTACGGTACTATGGAACATGTACCAGGATACTGTCAAAAATACTATATAGGGTATGTTTATGTACAATAATTGTAATATTTATCATGGTATATACAGTAGTACCATGGTATTTTTGACGGTATCATGATACTTTACTGATATTGTACATATACTACAAACTGATACATGACTACCATATGGTACAGTACATACTCTAGTACAATAGTATATGTACTATTGTATGATATTTGGTTCTTGGTTTACAGTAGTACGGTACTATGGAAAAACATGTACTAGAATACTGTCTAAAATATATTGGGGATGATTATGTATGATAATAGTAATATTTAGATATATAGTAGAATACCATTTGATGGTATTCTTTATATACATACTATTTATATACAGTATGTACGAACATATTCAGATTCAAATTCAAATTTTATTTGTCACATACATAGTCATACACAGTACGATATGCAGTGAAATGCTTCAAAAAACATACCATGTTAAATACCTGCCGAACTTTGGTAGCTGCCCAATAAGTACCATGGTATTCACCAAAGTATGGAGGTACTGTACATACCATGCTTCTACCATGGTACCCACTGAATTGTCGTAGTACCCATCCTGGCACTCTATTAAGACCTAGGCTGCCTACCATGTCTGAAGTACCACTGTACTAAGGTGCATACAGTAGTAAAATTTCTTATGGGATTTTTTTTTTTACATAAGAAATGTCTTATCTAAAATGTTTACCACAGCAGGATTACGTCTCTCAAGTCAGATTGTTTTTCTACTCTTACCACTAACACATATAACCTGAAACACTAAATCTCCTCTCAGACGCAGTCTGAAAGTCTGCAGCCGCCGACTGATGAGGAATCCAAGGCAAAGCACTGCGAGCATCACTGTACACACAGCGTGCGGCACAAAAAAGTCCACATTTGGATACGAAACAAAGCGCTCCTGGGCTTTTTTCGATATAAATCACTCACCCCGTTCCTGTTCTGGCACGACCCGATGCTGCTGTTCAGGCTCTGAAACAAGAATAAGGAACATGGTGTTGTTGACGATCGCAACTTAAAAGTGTTTAATGTTTTATTTTAATAAGTTCACCAATTCAGGTTGAAATGCAAAATAAATGCTGAATAACATGAATAAGTCAGTTGTTTTTTGTAGGGTTTATGTTTGTTCTATTGGGTGAAGTACATTTATTTATAAAACATTTACTCATTTGGAATTTTTAAATTTTTTAAAAAGTTTTTCCCATGTATCGGCTCCTGTTTGCTGTTAAACTGTTTTTTTTTTATTTCTGTACATGCATAATATATTTTTGCATGAATAAATTTCTTTCCTTTTTTAAATGGTTATTTTATTCTTCTTTTTCAGTTGTTCTATTTTTTTTAATACATTAAAAAAAATTTTATTGTATTTATTCTCTTACTTACTTTTTTGTGCAGTATATTTGTTTTTGGGGTCTGTTGTTTATACACACACACACACACACACACACACACACACACACACGTATACTGTATATACTTACAATATAGGCTCAAGAGGGAAAAAAGGGGAAAAAACTCTGCCTGTTCTTCACTTCTTGTTTTTCTCACCGTAAAATGGTAAAAATCTAACTTTTCATATTGCCTTCTATGTTATATGTTATAAAAATCTAGAAGGTATAATCAGACTAATCTCTAACACTACTTTCACGTCTGATACTCACTATTTATCAGCTTGTGACAAAGTTATCGTTTAATAATCACAGTTATCTTTTTTTTTTTTGTAAACAACTAGGATTTTTATAAATACATGTTTAATATTTACTGTATACCGGCTTTATGTTCCTGCTTAATATCTCCAGACATAATCTATCGGATTTCATTAATATATTCAAATCCTATTTCCTGTGTCTTCGCACCAGTTCGTTCTTGTGCTTCTTGTCATTGTGAAATCTTATCAATGTGCTCGCCATGACTGAATACGGCATTTGGATTACAGCGAAGTCTGACGTACATTTCTAACTGCGCTCTTTGTTAGACGCTGAATAGCTCTGTCAACATTTCCTTTTCTTCTTGGCCAAGTCACGCTTGATGGATGACGAAAGACAAGATAATAACTCGTCTTTCGGGCTTAGCTCTGCTTTACACGCACGTTTTGAGCAGAAAAAACCCAAAAAAAAGGAAACAAAAAAAAAAAAAAATTTCCTGTAAAGTTTAAGAAATCGACCACATTAATCCAAGCAAGGCAAGACAACCACTCTTTTCAAAGAGCTGAAAGAACGAGCCGAGCTAAATAGGCAACCATGTGTGAAGACGAAATCCAGCCCATAAATGGCTAAAGCCTGAAGTCTGTGTTATATAAACCCCCACTTCTCACAGGGTCCCGTTTTCCCCCCTTCAGCCAAATGTTCCTGAACCAGAAGTTTTGCCTGCGAAGGCAATCACAGTTGATAGGCTTGGAGTTGAGCGAACACTCCGCAATGGGCATGAAGCCAAAACGCGCCGAGGCCATTTCTGTGATTCTTTCAGCGTGCACTGCTCATTAATCAGCGGGCACCTGGGAGGAAGCGGGGGAGCGGAGACGGCAGCACACGAGTGAACAGGAAACGGGCGGAAAAGTAAAGTTGGGCCAGAAGAAAGCAGGCCAGGTAGAAGATCTGCTTCTGCAACAGGGGCTCAAAGTAGGACAATCAGGCTGATGTGCGAGCACACAAATCCTGACAAAAACCACTAAAGGAAGCTATATGTGAAGTATCGTAGTGTTTCCTATAAGAAGGGAGTCGCACGCTATACTGTATATATAAGCACTCTGTTACTAAGGTTATGCAATGTGGATCTTCTGGTTATGGTTACTGTAACACGCCTGTGACTCCTCTGACTCTCTTGAATTAAGTAGAATGCATTTCAACACTGTGTAAGCTAGCGATATTTGAATAGCTTATTAAAATGAAATTATGCACCTATGCTAATACTGTATGGCATGCAATATAAGCACTCTTTTAATATATTTTGGTTGTGTTGTATTGACTTTTCTTGTATTTGGATGGAGTGGCTCTGTGGCACAAGAGTTAACTGACAATAAAGTACATATATCATATTGTTTACAGTCATATCGTACTATATTGAACATAAAACATGCAGTAGTGTTAGCTTGTTACTATAAAATATAGCAGCTGTTCCCAACCTAAGAAATGCCTAAATAGTATGATGTATTGGTAATTTATTGCTTACATTAACTATATTACTATAAATTATTGTATATTAGTTCTATGTTGTTGTTGGTCTTTCGGCTGCTCCCGGCAAGGGGTCGCCACAGCGGAATATCCGGTCCGCACTACAACTTGGCA
>JAOVVA010000024.1:2920425-2937286 GCA_028565275.1 Leiocassis micropogon
ATATATATATATATATATATATATATAGTGTAGCAGTACTAAATTACTATAAAGTATCGTGTATTAGTACTTAATCAATATAAAGTATGGGGTATTTATACACTATTACCTTAAAATAATGTTAATTTGGACAATCTTACAATAAACTATGATGCATTTGTAATATATAACAACAATTCTGCTGCTGTAGTTTGTCTTTTAGCTGCTCCTGTTGCGTTATAATAATATAGTACTAATACAACATATTTTACATTAATATGATACTGTATATAATGTCTGTGTGTGTGAGTGTGTGTGTGTGTGTGTGTGTGTGTGTGTGTGTGTGCACATGTTATTACCATAGAGTGCAGTAGCTGTGTACGAGACGTGCTGGGGCTGCTGAAGAAGCCATGGTTGGGCAATAAATACTCATCGGCGTCCACGGCCTCGTCCAGATCCACGCCACTCATCAGACTCCGGTAGTATCTGGAGTCTGTGGGACTGGGCAGGTGCATCCGCTCATCACCCTGCAGCACAAAAAATATTAATACAGGGGACGCATTGCATTTCTTTCCATATTATTCACTGAGTAACACGGCTGTGTCCAAATCTGCTGGTACAATTTAAAGGTACTATGACAAAAACTAATAACTAAATATCAACATTGGGAAGGTATACTTATATACACCACAACAATTAATTAGATCCTGATTAAGTGTTGATTATTTTATATAACAGCGGTTCTGATAGTAGTTCAAGTCGAGAATGGTATAAATGCTGGTGATAAATACATCGATCATAATACAACTTATTATAAAAAATGCTTAGTTAAAATAAAATAAGTTGCAATTAAAACCAGCTCACCTGAATGACCAGGTAGCGTGTAGGATCTCGTGCCATTTTGGAAAACTCAGCAATGAGCTCCCTGAATCTCGGTCTGCTGTCTGCGTCAATCATCCAACCTGAGATTGCGAAGAAAACAAGACTATGTAAAATTTGTATTTACCTCACAATAGCCAAGTTAAAGCCAGTATTTCTATTTCTATTTACTGTATTTTTGCATAAATCTGTTCTTTGATAATATTTTCCCTAGAAGACAATGCACACCCCAAACCTCCAAACCTTCAGCACTTACATTTGACCATGATCATGTAGACGTCGATGGTGCAGATAGGCGGCTGGGGGAGTCTCTCTCCTTTCTCCAAGACGCCTGCGATCTTATTGGCGGGGATCCCGTCGTAAGGCTTCGTCCCGAACGTCATCAGCTCCCAAACAGTCACACCTCCAGAGACAACCACATGTTATAAAAACGTCACCTTCCTCAAGAGCTCATTTAGCTAACAAGTGACCCAGAGTGACCCACAGTGGCTTAATAAGTTACTCCTATTGCTATGGCATTCAACAACTCTGAAACATTAACTAAACGTACACTCACGCTACTCTTGCACATGCTGTTTTGTAGGACAGAGAGATGTGTTTCTTACCATAACTCCATACATCACTTTGATGAGTGTAGGTGCGGTGAAGGATGGATTCAAGGGCCATCCATTTAATCGGCACCTTAACACAGAGGAAACATGACAACGGTAAAATAGAGTTCTTACAAGTATGACTTGATCACTCAAACGACAGACGGGCAGAGCTGTAATGGAAAATGTCACCCTAAACATTTTTTTAAATCAGCATCTTGCTCTAGTTTTAATTATTAGTCGACTACCTCCTGACAGTCATGCAGTGGGGTTTAGCTCTCGCTTCAGGGGAGTGATGCAGCGGCGCTTTGGTGTTTTACTTTGTTCAGCTCAAACAGCTTGTCAGATTCCAAATCTTCATCTTTTTTTAATGCTAGCATCACCGCATCACCGCAACACCATCCCACGCATCATCTCATCGATCTAAGTCTCTTGTGTGACCCAGTTCTGTGATTTCCCCTCCAACATTTGCGCTCCTCTGCCTCTACACTAGAGCTCTTATTAAAGTGATATTGAACGTCGCTGGTAAAAAAAAAAAAAAAAAAAAAAAAAACAAGTAAAGAAGCTCTTGAGCTCTTGATGCTAATCAACAACCAAATGAATATTTTTCATGTTTTTTAGGGTCGAGTTTTCCTTTAAGGCTAGAGCTCTGATCTGCCAGAATATTAAAACCACTTAGGTTTTGGGTTCCCCTTGTGCCACCAGGGTGACTCTGGCTCCTCGGGCGTGACTCTGCATGGCTTCTGGGGGTTGTGCTGTGGTGTCTGGGATCTGGACGTTGGCAGTACATTCTGTGTGTGCTGTGAGTTGAAGGGTGGAGTGTTGGATTGTTTGTCCTGCGCATATCACGGGTGCAGATTTGCGGAGTTCGGAGGCCGCACCAGTCGCCTTGAGCTGTTTGCCTGCTTGGCTCCTGTGCACAGTGTGTTCTGGTGCCTTTCTATCATGGCCAACATTGATTTTTTTTTCAGCAATTTTCTGTGTAATCAGACCAGACAGGCTTGCCTTTGGTCCCTGTGGGCATGAGTGAGCCTTGGGTTCCCATGATTCTGTCATCAGTTTATTGGTATAAAGGTGTGTTTAATTCACCTGGCAGTGTTATGGCTGATCATGTATAAGATTGAGATTATTACAGTTTTCAAAAACGGATTAATTAATCAACCTTTGGATGATGTACTGTATTTTGGATAGGTTTGTAGAGGATTGTACTTGGGAACAGACTCCATTTGCAGTAATTGCGCTAAGCAGCCTGAGCTTTTTTAGTGACTAAACACTGACACATACAAAACTCATGAATTCTGCCAAACACTACATGCACTACGTGATAAATAGCATAAATAGCAAATGCTATGTTTTTTTTTCTTCCCCAGAATAAACCACCAGGCTCCAAACATCACCCATAATATAAGAGTCATGCATCAGGACTGTACACACGCACCTTCCCTCCGTCTGCGTGGTACTCTTTCTCATCGGCGCTGAGGAGTTTAGCCAAGCCGAAGTCAGTGATCTTGACATGCTGAGGGGTTTTTACCAGCACGTTGCGTGCGGCCAAGTCCCTGTGCACCAGGTGGCGCTCTTCCAAGTAGTTCATTCCCTGAAATACAAAGCAAAGCACTACTTTCCATAAAAATGGAAAAGACTTAAAAATAGAGAACAGAAACAGCTGGCTTTTCTTTACAACAACTGTTTTTTTTTTGTAATTTGTTAAAAAATGCAATGAGGCATCCAAAGTGTTTCACTCCTCTCATCACTGGTATCTTTTTTCATATTTAAAGCACTGAAGGAATTAAATTCATTTCCATCAGAGAAATCTGACAAACGCTGATAGATATTTTATCTGCCTTCCCGTAGAGTTTATCTCAGTGTATCAGTGTGACACCAGAGCGAAAAGACAGATGTGATTCCCGTGATGAAAATAATGAAAAACCGCTCTGCTATCCTCACGTTTATGATTCCTCACGGATTGATATAATATCTCTCAAAAAAAAAAACAGAGTGACTACAGAAGCAGAATGGATTTCTGGAAAAATAAGACCGCTCATTTTTTGACCGGTCTCTAATGAGAATGACTTTCCATAATGCACATACACACAAGCTCGAACGTTTGCATCCCCATTCGCATGCACTTTTTAATTTAATATCAACGTGCCTCAGTATGGCTTTTAATGCAACTCAGCTTCAGCATTTCTCTTTTATTTAAAGAACAAATTCTCAAGCAGAGATCAAAACTAATTCTCATGAGGCCTCAAAAAAATAGGGTCCTTTTACAAGACTGGAGAAAGGGATGAAACAATATTAAGTCATGTTGAGAGACCCAGTGTATCAAAAGATTGTAATTTAGAAATTAAAATGAAATGAAGGATAAGAGCAAAGACATGAATAAAGAGTGAAATCCATCCATGAACCTCTAGGGACCAACTAGGGACCGTGGAGGCCAATGATGACCACTGTATTTTTTCCCATTTTTATGGCCATGGTAGGACCAACATTCACACACTCATTTACACACTACGGGCAATTTGGGAACGCCAGTTAGCCTAATCTGCATGTCTTTGGCCTGTGGGAGGAAACTGGAGTACCCAAAGTAAACCCACCATGATCCTAATTTTGACACTTTAACATTTGTTGTTCCTTGTGACTGTCGTCATTTTAAAATACAAACTTGTGCACTCAAATGTATAATAATGACCAACAACTACAGTAAGTGTTAAAACAGACAAAAGTGCTACAACAGGCCAAAGCCAGGTCTGTGCACTTGACTCAGGCTTGTGCACCCTACTGTAAGTGATAATTGGCTTCAGTCAGATCCAAAATTGAGGCCGCTCTCCGTACCTTAGCGATCTGCACACACCAGTTTAGCAGGTACTGTGAGCCGATGTTGTCTTTGTTCGTCTTGACGTAGTCGAGCAGGCAGCCGTAGGGCATGAGCTGGGTCACCAGCTGAACGTTCGAGGTCAGGCAGATGCCCAGCAAACGGCACACGTGGGGGTGTTCCACGCTCGCCATCACGTAAGCCTCCTGAAAGCACAGGACACATTTATGAATGAGAATTTGCAGTGAACTGGACGTGCTTGCTCAGCATCCCTGCAACTATTGTGCTGGATTAAAAGTAGATATATCACAGATAAAAAAATATTACTCAAGTAAAAGTAGAAGTCCTACATTTACATTTGAACTTGAGAAAAAGTACAGAAGTAATCACGTTGAAATGTATTTAGGTATCAAAATACTGAGCTTGTATTTCTCGTTGACCTCGTTTTAGTCTTAACATCACAGTAAAAGTCTTTCTCTCTGTCTCCATCTCTGTTTGCGTCACTGTCTGACACCTGATACACAATTGAGATTTTCACGGATCGAAAGCAAATCATGCAATTGCACATAATAGTCAGCAGGTGGCGCTTCAAATACTACTCAGGACTGTGGTTATGTAGTGCAATGCCACAAATATAGTGATGTAGAAAGTACAGATATTTGTTGTAGGACGTAACAGAGTAAAAGTACAAAGTATTCAATAATAAAACTACTCAAGTAGAGTACAGTAACAGAGTGGATGTACTGAGTTACCTTCCAACTCTGGTCGCGAGTGTGCTGATATTATGAACAACCTAGCATGATAACATAGCTAAGGAACATACGGAAAAAGAAAAGAACACCTTATTGAGGGTTTCGGTGGATTTGATATGCGCCTGAAATGCCTTAAAGTGTTGAACACCCACCTTTCAAAGTTAAAATATCATATAATGATAATTATTAGCATAAAGATTTTCAGAATTAGGAACAAAAAGTGTAGGAAAACACAGTGCTAGCAACACACACATAGTCAAATTGAACTAAAAAACTAACCAAAAGAGATGCTAGCCAGACTAGCCATAATATATTTTACCATGTTATTAGCTTTAATTTTGTACAATGAGCTCTACTTTCATATAATCTTTTTTTTTATTCTGTATTAGTGTACACAACAAGCTAACTAGCTGTTCAATTCATTACATTAGTGGCCGGTTTTTAGCCAGCTACGTAGGCTAGCAATGAATTTATTATTTGTCCACCCTTGATAATAGCAAAATGCTAATATTTAAGACAAATCCTAGATTGAGAGAGAGAGAGAGGGAAAAAAATGACACCAAACAGGCTAATAATGAGCTAGCGAAAAATGGCTAGCAGAATGAAACAGTAATTAGAACCTATTAAGGCTAGGAGAATGTGTGTGTGTTTGTGTGTTTGTTCGTGTGCGTATGGGGTTTAGCACGAATCTTCAGAGTAATAGTGGTGTCATGCTGGAATGCAGCTTTACCGGAAGGCCCAAAGGACGAATGAATAAAAAAGAAAATACGAATTCGACTCAGAGACAAAGTCACTTTCTGGAAAAGACTTAAAGCTCGGCCAATACAAATAGCTGCTCCTTTCCTCTTTGGCCATCAGGGAGTCGACGGTGTGTATTCCAGATGGTTCCACATGCAGCACATCCTTATTAATATTTGCAGGCCTGTTCCCTGTCACATTTCTCCTTTCTGTAAGTTGTTCTGCGCAATCAAAGGCAGCCGTGTTTGAATATCTGACTTATCTTCAGAATAACCCTGCCATCCAACACATCCTCTTGTTCAAAGCGGATTTTCTTTTGAACTAATATTTTTTTAATCCTCAGAAAGACCTTCTCGCCCCAAGGATCAAGGACGAGCGGCTGAAGCAGAGCTCCCAAAAAAATACTAAGAAATGCGACATAACGCTGTTTCAGCACACACTCTGATTATGCATTCTTGCCCAAAGCTTATTTAAATAGTCATGCAAAACTCCAACTGTAGATATAACAAAACTTTGTCTTTGTACACAGTATAAACACCGCCACAAAATAAGGTTTATGATATGTTACTAATTAACAGTTTATCAATTTTCTATAATCTATAAGGCTCTGGAAGAAAAGTTACCTCCTGTTATCACTTCCATTAAAGCAGCTATAACCAATCGTTCCTTCAACAACTTCTCTGTTTACCTGCTCTTGTAGTCATTCCAAATTGTGAGTCACTGTAGCACAATTTGCAATTTGAAAAAGTAATTTCTGGCTATGACAGGAAGGTGTCAGAACACACAGGGCATTGTGGCTTGATGCGTATGGAGCTGCACATCCACAGACTGGTCAGAGTGACCATGCTGACCCCTGCTCCAACAACGGGCATGTGAACATCAAAACTGGACCATGGTGGCCTGGTTTGATGGATCACATTTCCTTCTGCATGATGTGGAAGGCCGTGTGCGTGTACCTCAGTTGCATTATTGGATGAAGACAGTGTGATGCTCTGGGTAATGTTCTGCTGAAAAACCCTGAGTCCTAGCATTGATCTTGATGGTACTTTGACTTACGTAAGCATCGTTGCAGACCCAGTATTTATTCCCTAATGGCAGTGGTCTGTCTCAGCAGAATAATGCACCCTGCTGCACTGTGAAATTTATTTCGGAATGGATTTGAAGAACATGACAAAGAGTTCAAGGTGTCCGAATTCCCCAGATGTCAATCTAAATGAGCTTCTACGGAATGTGCAGGACAAACTCATGGATGCCACATCCTGCTATTGAAAGGACAAAAAGAATCTGCTGCTAACACTAGAGAACGTCACAGCACACCTTCAGAGGTCAATGGACTGTAGAGTCCATGCGTTGATGGTTCAGAGTAGTTTTTTTGCTGATTTTATTGCTACGGCTGATCGGTGTGCAGTTTAATATCTTTGAGTAAACACATATGCTAGCAATTAATACATGCACATGGTCATTGTGTGACCAAGCATTGTTCTGACAGGAAGTCAGGTTACAGCCCTGACTTCTATTCACCTTGATTTAACAATGCTTGGTCTGTCAAAACAATACTTGGGAAAATGATATAATTAAAAAAATTAAATAACATGTATAAGTATACAGTACCGTAAGAGTTTGGATCCGAGTTTGGATTTATCTTCTACATTCTAGAACAATATTGGATTTTTTTTTTTTTTTTCAAAACTACTGAACTACTGGGGTGTCCAAACTTTTGACTGGTAGTGTGTAGAATTTTCATATGATTTGAGAATCAGATAATATTGTGCACTACAGTTTTTTTTTTTTAATTAGCGTATCAATTTTGGATCATATTAAGGTTGAGTTCTTCTTCATCATCATCATCATCATCATCATCATCATTGATTCACAGCACTCTGAGTGCCAAATAAAGGCTGGTAGATGAGTACTGCTTGGTTTATCCAAAGCCACAGAGAGTCCTGCTGCTAAATATACCATCTGCTTGTCTCTCATGAATTTCTAAACAAGGGCAAGTAAATGTGCGAAACATCATTCTAACACCGAATCTCACTAAAGTCAAAGACATGCCAATCTGTCATCATTAAAGAAACAAAAAACAAATAAACAAACAACTCACATCCAGGATCTCCTTGTTAGCTTTCTGCAGCGTGGACTCTCTCAAAACCTTAATGGCGACGGGGATCTTCACGTCTTCTCCTTCAGGGACCCATAAACCCTGCATCAAGAGATTCGATTCATCTTCATATGAACATTCATCACTTTTAGACAAAATATAAACAGCTTTCTTGAGCCAGTGGCACAAAGGAGTCTGTGTCTAAAAGAGTAGGAATAAAATGTCTCAGATGCGAAGCCAAGCAAATGTAAAACAACTTCTGAATGTCCGGTGAGGATTTAGCGTGGCAGTGAGAAATCAAATGTTTTAAATTTAACTATGTTTACTAGAAACAGGAAGTCTGTTATAACCACAGGTTCTGGGAATGTGTGCTAAAAACAATGCTTAAGCTTAGATTTTATTTAATTCTGAACAAATTTCCATAGATATTATTAAGGTTTTTTCTTCTTCGTCACATGTGAGATAATGTGGTTAATTTAATTATGTATTATATTATTTCCCCGTACTATCTGTATGTTTATTGTTTACTGTAAAATAATTACATAATAAAAAATAATCTAATTGATCTCATATAGATCAAAATATCTTTTGATCTACACATTTCAAAACACTTAAATAAAGAAAAAAAGTCAGATTTGATGTGTAGAAGACGTCTATGAGGTCACGTGATTTGCGTAGTGCATACAGGTCATGTGACCTCAGCCAAGAAAAAGGGTAGTCACCTTGTACACGGTGCCGAAAGCTCCGGAGCCGAGCACTTTGATCTTCTTGAACTCTGTCTCTTTGAGGACACGCAGCAGAGCCTGGTTCGGAGCTTCTCCGCTGGGAGTGAGAGGCTCCACTAACTGAAAACACACACACACACACAGACACACAAGTCCTGTCAGGAAACATCTCTACACACTCAGTGAGGAGCACATCCTGTCTTGATGTGCTGCTTCCTCTCCCATGATGAGCGATACAACACTCGGCTTTGTTAAGGAAGACGTTCTCGTGTCCTACTTATCAGCCTCCTGGGCCAGATAACAGCGCGAAGACTAACAGCGTTTCTCTTCGCTGCTGAACAACGGATGTCCCACTGACCCAGACCGTGTATTTATAATAGACATACACGATAGGAATAGAATCTTCAAGATCTTATCAGTTAAGATAAGTGATTAAGTATTTAAGGAAATAAACACAGATCATCTTAATATGTGTGAGCAAAATCTCTGTATGTACGAGGGATGTTCGAGTCAAACCGGGACTTCGATGCGGAATATCAGAACACAGTTATACGAGTTAAAAACATTAACTTTCATTATTTCTCTATTTAATCCCAGCTACACTAATGTTTCACTAGTGCTTGGATACCATCAGGGTGGAATGTTTTCTCGGACTGCCTGATTCACGTCTGAATCGCTGGCCTCCCAGGAACTCCTTTAACGGCGAGGTCCGGATTGTACGGGGGATGTGGCAATAACTCCCAGCTGAGCTGAACATACAAGTCCCGGTTTGACTTGAACACTTCTCATAAAACTTTAATTCTACACTGACGGAAACTTTTCCTATGATGTGATTCCAGTCATATTGTTATTTTAGTTCTATGAACAGTATTCGATTATAATAAATTAGATGACTGCAATATCATAAATAATTCTTCAGCTCATGAATTAAAATGAAGTTTTGAAGAAATGATTGAATAAATCACATGGGAAACCTAGGATTTTGTCGATCGACCTCCAGACCAATCATAACTGAGAATTCAGCGTTGTGACGTAATCCTTTCGCTCTTTTATGAAAACATGAGTGTGTCTTCTTGTTGAGCCGAACCTCTCTCTCCTGCAGTAATCTGCGCAGCGTTCTCTTCCTCTTGATCCTGCGTCTCCTGATGAACACAGCCACGGCCAGGCAGAGGATGACGAACGCCAGGAGCCCTCCCACCACGCTGGCGGCGATGATCGACGTGCTCGTGTCACTGAGGGACAACAGAAGAGCTCGTTCAGACAAAGAGAACAGCTTTTATTGTCATTTTTAGTCCGATTTTTTTTTTTCTTTTCTCATTCTTACTTTGTTCCTCTGCAGTCTTGAAGTTCTGGTCCAGTGCATCTAAAAAATGAATACACAAAATGTCATCAAAAAATGCCAACATACTGTACAGTTGGTACAGCATGGAGGAGAGAGGATATCTAATCTCACCTTAAGGTCACGATAGCAGGAAGAAGATGTGTGCTCTTACCCTTGTGTGCAGTTGGGGTGGCAGAGTTGGCACACCCGCGTGCTGTCCGGGTATTTCCACACGAGGGTGTCCTTCTCCCCGGGTACACCCTGCGGGCAGCGCGACACGCAGTGCGGCCCGTCTTTGTAATTAACACACTCCATACAGTTATCGGGACCCTGCCGATGAAAACACCAGCTGTTACACTTATGCACCGGCACACTGCATTCTTTTATAGCCTGACTTACACTTATCTAATGCTAACGCTAAATATCTTTGATCTAGTGGACATACTGTATGTGTAAATGAAAGTTATGAATGAAAAATGAAAGTAAATGTTATTGTGCACCCGGACAACACGCATAGCAATCATGCAAACTAGACCGTGGCTGTATAACTAATGGGTTGATTATCTAGAAGACTAACTAGTGAGAAAAGCAGAAGAGCCTCAAACGGACCAGATTATCATGTGTAAAGGGCAAAGGTACCAAACTTCATAGTAGATAGATAGATAAACAGATAGATACAGATAGATATATAGATAGATAGATAGATAGATATATAGATAGATAGATAGATAGATAGATAGATAGAATATACAGTCATGGTGAAAGCACATACAGATAGAAAGGATAGACACAGGCAGAAGGGATGGATCGATAAATAGACAGATAGGTAGATAGAAATACGTGAGGAATAGACAGAAAGAAAGGATGGATAGACAGACAAAAACAAAGTAAAGACAGTCAAAAATTATAAACAAAAAAAAATAAAGAATAGATAGATAGATAGATAGATAGATAGATAGATAGATAGATAGATAGATAAATATAAGCAAAAAATGAAAAAATGAAAGCAAGAAAGAAAGAAAACTATAAAGGATAGACAGATACATTGAAGAGACAGACAGATCAATATACAGATAGATAGATAGATAGATAGATAGATAGATAGATAGATAGATAGATAGATAGATAGATAGATAGATAGAAGAGTTTAAACAGTTTGATGGATGGATAGATAACTTGATGGATGGATGGATGGACTGGTACATTAAAGAGTTAAAGCAGTTTGATGGATTATAGATACTGTTGATAGATAGATAGATAGATAGATAGATAGATAGATAGATTGATTCATGGACATAAAGAAAAGCAGACTGAAAGAAAGAAAGAAAGAATAGATAGTCAGTTCAAAACACGAACAAAAAGGATAGACGGACAGACAGGAGCAATAGATAGATAGATAGATAGACAGATAGATAGATAGATAGATAGATAGATAGATAGATAGATAGATAGAGGGATGAATGAATGGATGGATAGATATACTTATCCATCCCCAGAAATGGGACAGGAAGTGAGGGGAAGTTGATGAGGAAGTGATAGACTGATTTGGGAAGGCAGGATGGTGTTAGATGTGGAGATTCACGACCCCTCCAGCCTGCTGTCTGTTTCTGAAACAACTACAATCCCTCGTTTCGCCTCCTTGAGGTCCATCACAGAGCCGCGTCAGCTCCTTAAGGTTGCGTGAGGTTGTGGCGAGGTGTCTTTCCTCTACTCACCGGCCCACTGCAGGTCAGACTCCCGTTCAGAGGCTTGCACTCGGGGTCACACTCCAGACACGTCCTATTGGCCTCACATTCACGTGGCTCGCTGTTCAAAGAAACACAGCGTTCATTATTCTGTTATTGTGCAAACAGAGAAACAGAGAGTTCCTCGGTAACTACAGATTGAGCTCCGGAACATTCTGTAATATTGCACAGACATGTAAGACTTAACGCTTCGGGGCAGACGTCTTAACAATTACAGCTGCGTCTGCATCTCAAATAATAAGTACGAGGCACTTGGTTCTGGAGTTGGATATACGCTGGATCTGATACAGTACTTATTCAAAATTTATCCTCGTTCTGCAAATACATTACTGTGCAAAAGTCTTGACCCCCGTGTTTTTCATATTTTGCTTCCAGAGAGCCAGACATTTTTATGAATTTTTATGTTTTCGGCTCTAATTTTCAGTCCATTTGTTAAGCCCCACAGTGACCTACTGTATGAATCATTCAAGCATTAAAAAACAACAACATCTAACTTAAGGCATGAAAGAGTAAGAAACAGGTGCAGATGATGACAGATGATCCGGCCGGTGATTAGTTTACTGCTCATGCTGAATGCTGAGTGGTTGGAACAGACGAGAGGGGAAATGAGGTCGCTGCTATACCAGTTGGTGCAAATCTTGGAGCTGTGACATACACTATAGCTTTGACTCACCCCTCCAGGAGGTTACAGGAAGCCACGCAGCTTCTCTTGCGCGTGCGGCTGACGCAGCTGAAGCACATGGTGGGCCCCGGACCCCAGCAACCGTCAGGCGTACACATCTTATCACAGGTACGGTTCAGCGCCGCTGCGGAGGACAAAAAAATTAATGAATACAAAAGTAAAAAATTGTGCCTTAAAAGGTCATATCAGTTCCTATCATGTCATGTGATTACATTTAGGAAATCGCATAAGAGTTTCCTGAAGATAATTCTCAAGTTCTCATGTAAGCCTAGTTTCATTTTGTTTTGAAAGCAAATTACAGATTTCAATTAACTCATTGAATAATTTAAGTACAGTATGTCCTTAAAATCCTAGCACTAGCAATTAACTCTAGCAATTAGATTTTTTTGTCTTTAGTAATTCTATGCTAAAAACAATCCTCAATGTTTTCTGTTTTATTCAGTACTTTTACTTATTTATGAGCAAAATGTAACCCGTTTAAAAAAAAAAGGTATTGTTGCATGAACGTCGCCACATGTTTACTCCTAATGCTAAGTTTAAAAATAATTTTACGCTGGCTTAGTGGTTAGCACTGTCGCCTTGCACCTCTGGGTTCCGGGTTCGATTCCCGCCCTCGGTCTGTGTGCATTGAGTTTCCGGTTTCCTCCCACAGTCCAAAGACATGCAGATTAGGCTAACTGTCGTTCCCAATTTGCCCATAGTGTGTGAATGAATGAGTGTTAGTGTGCGTGTGTGTGTGTGTGTGTGTGCCCTCCGACTGCACAAAGCATATGGATTATGAAGTAAAATCCGTACCACAGAAAGTGGAGTTTTCTTTCTGCAATGGACGGACAATCTGCTTCTCGGTCTGAAACAGGAGTTTCCAGTGATCTGGACTGTTGTAGCACAAACTGGGGTTTGATGCGATGACTACGTCGCCGTCGCTGATCTCACGCAGAGCACGCAAGCCCAGGTGCGTTATGGAAGTCCCGGTGACACCCAGACTCACCGTACCCCTGTGAGAGGAAAACATAATAATGAACCGGTTACGTTTTAGTATCGGTGTATTGATATAAGAAGTGATCCCTATTTTTAAAAAAAAAATTTAAAAAGTTAAAACGCTTACTGGTGTTTGGTTCTTCCACGGATCACCTCCAGGTTTTCAAAGGGGCTGAGAGAAGGCAAGTCAGGTGACCACTGCTGGATCAGGAGAGTGCCTGGGAACGAAGGGGAATAAATCAATTGATATAATAAAATCCGATGGTGACGCAATGTGACGCAGTGTTTCGTTGCTACTGTTCGCGCTGTTAATTTTAGCAAACATCTAAGTCCTGTTAAAAATGTTGTTAGACATCGTAGCATTGTAGTATTTCTTTTTTTGGCCCTCGGATTATTTCGTATGATGACTATAATTATTACACAGTATGCTCGCTACTCATTGTTTTTAATATTTATGGACACATACAAGGGTGTTCAAGTCAAAGCAAGAATTGTGCAGAATGACCGTTCAGAATAACACAGCACAGTTATGAGAGTGAGTAAGTGAGTATGAGGTAGAAAGTTCCCATGATTGGGATCTGAAACACTGGCCTCCCAGGAACTCCCAAACAGGACAAACCTCAAAGTCCTGACCTCACTCGAAGCTATTTCCGCAAGTTAGCGACAAGTTATCCGTCAGCCAGGATTGTACTGTAATATGGCCTCCTTTAAAACGTTTGCACTGTTCAAAATATTCTACTGCATCTAAGAGTCTCATGCGTGAAGAGTCTCATCAGTCTTATGCCTTTAGTCATCATGAATTTCATCACAAATCTCGGTTTGACTTGAACGCATCTCGGATGTGGATCACCCAAAACAAAAAACAAAAAAAAAAAAACAGTTTAAACCATGACCTCAGGACAAGTGTATTAAAAGGCTGCGTTAGTCCGGAATGCTTGTTTGTGTTGGACATCTTCTTGTCAAGGATTTTACAGACACGTCCCACATGTCCCATCTCGCTGCATCATTTTATCCTAGCCTAACAGTGATAACGGTTCTGTGAGCACAAACATCCATTTCGGAAAAAAATATGTTTAAAGATGAGTTTGGATGAGTTTGAAGGATTAAATTTGTTAGGGAGCATAAAGACTGGACTTTGGAGTGATGGAAAAAGGTCATGTGACTCATCTTAACAGAACTATAAAATAATATAAATATTTTTTTAAGTTATACTAACCAGTAATTTCTTTGACCGTTTTAAAAACTTCAAGTCTGGCAGGATCGAGTTTGGGAGTGTTGGTAAAACTATCCCTGAAAAGCAGAAAAACATAACATTAAGAGATTGAGTGACAAGAATCAAGTCTTTTTTTTTTTTTATAATATGATGTAGCCAATTTTTTTTATTTTACTTCGAGGAAATCCAAGCACACCAGATAAATCCAGCAGATAAAGGTCTTATTCAATGACAGACAAAAATCCCCCTTTGGCGATCCAGGGATTCCAACACAATACAGTAAAAGTTAATCCACTCATTATATCTGATTTTTTTAAAATTTTCTTAGCATGATGCTTGAGATTTTTTTTAGCTCACCCTTCGAACGTTGTCTTCAGGATGGAGATGTCTCCAGTGATAGTCGTGCAGTTCTCAAATGAATCAATGTTGCTAGCATTGATTGACATGACGTTAGTTAGACGACCCTCTCCCAGTCCAGGGCACACTGGAAAAAAAAAACAACAACATAAAAATACATGATGAAAGATTTTATTTGTTTTAAAAACCTAGGACCTGCACGTTATATCTGAAGCTCTCTGAAATCGCAAAAATTAGCACAATATGGATGTATTTGATGTAACATGGTCTTATTTGGTCTAGATGTGATCATGGTCTAGATAAGATCTTAACCTAAACCTGGTAATATTATATATATAAACTGAGGCAAGAACAAGTTCAAACAATGACGTGAGGCAAACCAACAAGTCTGCCTCTAAGCTCTGCCCCAATTTTCCATCTTGGGCGAGTAACAAAGTATCAAGCAAGTTGATACTGGTCTATCTTAGTCTTTTTTTTTTCCATACAGAGGTTAAACTGTAGGAAATTAAAAACTTGGCAACCTGATTTTATAGGGAAACTATGAACAACAGAGTAAACATTAGAATATTTAATGTTTTTTTAAAAAAAATTTTTATCTTTTTTAAATTTTTTTATTATTATTTTTTTATTCTTTCCCGATTTTTCTCCCTAATTTAGTTGCATCCAATTCCTCCCTGTCACTAGGGGGCTCCCACATTAAGGCTTCTACCCCATCTGGAAAAATCCTGACATATTGCTAAACAGTAATATGATAAACTTCACAGATTGGAGTTGTAAAGGTATTAAATACCTGGAACATATATTTGAAGGGACAGACTTTATTCCCTTTGACATATTAGTTAAACTATGTGGGATTAACAAGAACAGATTTTTAGAATATCAACAAATTAAATCTATAGTAAAAAGCAAATTTAAGTCTAATCATATCAAATTACAAATACCAGCAAGTGTGGCAGATTTTATTAATCTCAAAATCCCCAAATTAATGTCTAAAATATACAGGACACTTTCCAAAATAGATGAATCAGTATCACGTCCTATTGCAAAATGGGAGGCAGATCTATCAGTAAGCTGGGACCATAATTTCTGGTCTCAGATATGTTTAAAAACCTTTGAACTGATTAGAAATCCTGGTTTACAATTAATACAATACAAAATCCTGCATAGAGTGCACTACACAGGTCATGTTCAGGGTGGGTTTTACAGCTTCTAACAACTGCTCACACTGTCAAGGCAATACACCTGACAATTACATCCGCGCTCTGTCCACCTGTTCAGGATTTGTGAAGATTTATCAAAGTGTCTTAAAAGTTCTATTTCAGCCTCTCCTTCAGTCTGCTTGTTGGGCGACCTAGATGGTGTCACTACAGAAGCTAAGACAATCCACATGGCTTTCACTGTCCTATGCATTGCTAAGAAGACGGTCCTCATGAAATGGAAAAATAAAAATAATCAACCAATATAGAGATCTTTTGTTGGATTATATTAGTCTTGACACAGCTTCTGCTGCCACATTAGATCAATCTCTCTGGGCTCCTTTGATCAGCTCCATCACCTAGTGTGGGTGGGGGTCCCGATTCTGTCTGGCTGTGGTTTTTGATGTTGGCGTGGGGTGGCCATATGGGCTGGGGGCATCTGGGGGTTCCTTGGGGGTTGGTTTCTTGGGGGGTTCGGTGCTGGGGCTGCGATCCTGGCCTGGATGGGGTTTTGGTGACTCTTGGGTGCTGTTTTTCTGGCAGCTGCATGCGGTGCTGCTGGGGATGCCTGTGCCGGCGGACGTAGGTTGCCGGCCTGGTGGCCGTACTGTTCCGGGGTAGGTCCAGGGGGGGCTTGGGGTTCTGGGGGCGCTCTGCCTCCGGGTTAGATTTGGGGAAACAGGGGTGCCTACGGGGGTCAGCGGAGGAGCTGGCTCCAAAAGGGGGGGTATTTTGCCCCCTCTGATGCTTTCCTCCCCATCCCTAAGGCTTCACTTCTCCCGCTCCATCACACCAA
>JAOVVA010000024.1:2967372-2992065 GCA_028565275.1 Leiocassis micropogon
GTGTCTTACGATCCGCCACGCCTACTTCGATCAAAGGATGCAGGCTGCTTGTCAGTACCGCATATTATGAAAACTACCGCAAGGGGGTGAAGCTTTTTCTTACAAAGCCCCAAAGTGAGCCAGGCCTTCTCATCAGTGCCTGACCTCATAAATGCTCTACAGAATGAATGGGCAAGAATTCCTATAGGAACACTCCAAAATCTTGTGGACAGTCGTCCAAGAAGAGTGGAAGCTGTTATAGCTGTAAAAGGAGGACCAACTCCATACTGAAGTGTATGTATTTAAATACAACGTCATTGTAAGTTTGGCCAAACACTTTTGTCCATATAGTGTAGGTGCGGCCTCACCCTTATATCAAGGTTCTTCTTTTTTTGCGCAGAACTGATGCCGTTATCATACTGTATATGATATAGAATCGATAGTTACTTTCCCCCTTTTTTTTCTCACCACACTGGGATGTCGATCACACAATCGAAACCGGGTCTCGCGTTTATTTCTGGTTAGTGGAAACTTTGTCCTGTGGCCGTTATTGGCTCCTTTAACAGCTCTGAGTTTGAAACAGCCTCACTTGTAACTTCGGATAAAAGCATCTGCCAAACGATTATGTAAACCCTGTGGCGTCTGCCAGAGCTTTGCATCTTACACTTTTTCCTTGTTCTATTTTTTTTTTTTTTTCACCATTCTGTGTGTACGAGCTCAAGCTGCTGGTCAAATATGGGCTTCTTTTAGAGAGTCAGAGCTGGAGAGAGATGAATCAGAAAAAGAACAGAGCTGTCCAATGAGTCAGGAGCAGAGAGAGAGAGAAAGACGTAAAAAGCTTAACACACACACACACACGCACATGCACATACACACTTTTTTTTACCCCTTTTATGTAATACCATTTCAGTGTTCCAGGACGAAAAATATTTCTTTTTTAACTTGAATAAAGCGCTGAATATGATACAGTTCAAGTGTGTTAGAGTGTGCGTAAGTGTGTAAGTGTGTGATTGTCTATGTAGAGACTGCTGGCCTAGAACTGTCATCCTGCTTCTCGATACTTTCCTTTCTCCAACATTGGCTAAATATACCACTGAAATGTCAGGTTCACTGGATTAACCTGCTCCGAGTCAGTTATAAAGCAAAACCAAAGAGAAAAAGGAGAACATTTCCCTAATACATCTTCTAACATCTGTCAACTAATATCAGCACATATGAGGTAAGCGAGTACACATTATCCCGTCCTCGATTTCTTCATAATGCGACTGCCGCTGTTTCCTCAATTACTACAGCAAATATTTGCCAAATGGTTTAATGCTTTAGGAAGAGCCGTGTCTATTTGCAATATCATTCATTCATATTAAACGCATGCTTCGGGCACATCAGAACTCAGCTACCGCATCCTAATGAGCCGTTATTCTAATTTATATACGTATACATCAATAAGAAAGGATAAAAAAAACAAAAAACGAGGCATACACGTTGTGCGGCTTTGTTGTGTAAAACGGAAGCCTTATTTCTGGCTGCTCGCACAGACCCGCGCCTAATGAGATGTAAAAGAAGTGATGGGAAAGTGTTTTTTTTTTTCTTCTTCTTTTCTTTCCTTTTTTTCCAGACTGAACTCCAAGGTCTCTTTCCACCACTGTGGCCTGCTCGCTGACGGAAACGCAATAAAACCCGTGACTCTGGCCGCTATCGTGCAACTATTTTAGGTTTTAAGGGGTTTTTATGTCTTTCCAAACAACAACGTCTTTTGCTGAGGGGTTCGATATGTCACAGAGGATGACAAGGTTACACAAGGGTGTGTGTCTTTCTCAGCATTATATAAAACACGCCAGGAAATTGAAAACATAGGGATCGGTAAAATGTATCAGGACGGAAGTGCAGCTAATACACTGGATTCTCTACAAATCCTGAATTTTCGTATTTTTATGCATGTTGCTGACATGACCTCTGTCTGTTTTACATGCTAGGTTTGCAATTTCGACCTCAAAATGCAAATATACAGTTTGGGTTTTATGCAAATGGCTTACTGCAGACTGGAAATCACTTCAGGAACGAGGACTTTCTGTGTGAATTAATACTAAACTAAAAATGCAGGGAATTGAATATGGACAAAAATGATTGATTGGTTTTCATATTCGATGTTTGGTACACAATCCTGATCTGAGTGCAGTGAGTAACCTTTATTATGTAATTTTTTTTTTTTTTTTTTTACTCCTGAACCTAGAGATATACCCGTCGCTTCTGTGCCAGTCATTCACACACTACGGGCAATTTAGGAACACCAGTTGGTTTAATCTGCATGTTTTTGGACTGTGGGAGGAAGCTGGACTAACCCACCAAGCACGGGGAGAGCATGCAAACTCCATGCACACAGATCCGAGGTGTGAATCGAACCCAGACCCTGGAGGTGGAAAGCAACAGTGCTAACCGCTAAGCCAGGTGAAGAGGCAGAAAGAGAGAAAAAATGCCAACATCTGGATGAAAGTAAAAACAATATAGTATAAGTAAGACTGCAAAAGTCCTGAGCAACCCCTCATCTCATTTCTTATATATTTTGCTTCCAAAGAGTCAGACTTTCTTATATTTTTAATGCAGTCTTGAGGAATAGTTGTCCAGGCTTCCTGAAAAATGTTTTTAGCTCTCAGTTTCAGTCCAGGCCCTGTACCTGAGCAGGTTCAGAGGAATGTGTGTTTGTTTGTTAAGCCACACAGTGACCTATGAATCATTCAGGCTTTAAAAAACATCTAACTGAAGGCATGAACCAGTGAGAAACAGGCGCAGATGATGACAGATGATCAGTACACTGGTGAGGCTGAATTCTGAGTGGTTGGAACAGACGAGAGGGGAAATGAGGTCGCTGCTGAGGTTATCGCATTAACAAGCAGTTTTTAAATTGTATCTATAGGTACTTTGCAGAAAGTCGCAGTAAAGCATGTGTTCCCATTTCTTTCATTTCATTTACTACATCATTTCATTTCATTCGATATACACAGTAGCTGTAGCTTCCTTTGTGTTATTTTTAATTAAGCCGACCCAAACAGAGCTGTTGTCTTTTAGTAAACCAGGGCGAGAGAGTAAACAACTGAAGCAACACCTTGTAGGCAATTACAGCCCGATGGTCAGAGATCTGTAAACGGGGCATTGTGTTGAACTTGAGAAAATAGGATCGGTGCATGGAAAAAAGTGCATCCTTATTGCAAACCCAAAGTTTTTATAAGCTTTCATACAGTTTCTGTGAAACAAAAGAGTTCATTTAAGTGGAAAAAGAAAACCAGAATGGCACAAAGAGACAACGGCCAGATTGCTGACGGGAATAATGGAATGCAGACCCAAATGGATTCCGGCCATTTCCAAACCTGCTCGGCATCATTACAATCAGGGGGAACGCTCAGATGGCCGAAACCTGACACTAGCAATCAAAGCACACTCTTACCAGCCAAATTAGACCCGCAGACACCCCCTCTTTGTTCTTCGTCAAATACAGAGGCACTTTCGAATCGCAAGAAGCGAGGGTTGTGCATCTGAGGGTAAGTGACTGCTCGATAGCTTAGCCGAGCAAGCAGGTCTGGCTGTTTTTCTCAAATGGTTCACTTGACTTCTCGACTCCAAACTCTTTTGCAGATGTGGCTCTGGGAAACCAGAGCGCCCGGTGCAGCCATCAAGCCTCTGTGACATTCAAAGCCTGTTTTAATAGCTCAGCATTTTTACAGTTTTACCTCCAAGAGCTCAGGGAAGAGCAGAGAGAGGGCTCTGATAACGTGCTTTGAAAGAAATGATGGAAAGCCTGCTGTGGAGGCGAGGATGTCAGAGCTGAGAAATCAGAGACCGACCTGGCAAAGGAACGCAATAATGATGCAAAATGCATGCAAAATCATGTGGGTGCTTGGCAGAACAAACAGAAAAACAAGAATGTATCTTTTTTTTCCCCAGAGTTGGACCTGGGAATCTCTTCAGACTCTCTTCTTTTGCATCTCGTCACCAGCCAGCACATTAGTGATGTTTACTTTGACTGATCACGTATCAGAATTATCGCTGATTTATCACCAAATCTGACACGGCACACGCGACTTGTTTGCTCAACAGCAGGACACTCGAGTGCGTAGGCAGCCTCTGTAAACAAAGCATTAAGACACAAATTTCGTATAACACTCGAGCTTTTTATTCAAGTCGAGTCCCTTGAAAAAAATCACAAATCTGACCCCATAGCCAGTTACAGGATAAAAAAAGATCAACAATTAACTGGGTTTTGCTAAACTTGCACCAACGCTCAAAGTAGACTTAGGACTTGATTTGAACTGTTATGGAATTAAATTTAGTCCAAGTGACAAGTTATTATTTAGCTCACCAAAAAAAAACGCAGGATATCTGCTCTGAAGTTAAGACGCTAAATCCTTCTGTGATATTCATTCATGTCTAAAAAAAAATCTGATTACATTTCCTGGTCAGAAACAACCAAGAGAGCCAAAGAGCATGTCATCGAATCCAACCTCATCTAAGGAAAATAGCACTAAAAGGTTTTGTGTCCGATGCGTTCCCCATACGCGACCACACTGACTAAACGGATTCAAACCCCATGAGAAAGAAGCTGGAAGGACTAAAGCTTCTTTCACCATTACTGTAGGAAGCACTGATGGCTTTTCAATCCAAACAAGGATGTGACCTCAATGGAGGGAAACTTGATTAGCGTCCCTCCATCTTTCGCTAAACTCCAGATCATTAAGAGGCAATGTGTGTGAGTAGAAGAAGTTAAACTACTTCATATTTGTCAGATCTTTCTCCTGACCTTTAGGGAGGTATGAAGCGATGCCCGGTTGGTTTGTTGATACTGTAAGTATCAGCACAAAGTTTTAGTGCAAAAAATCTTTTCAGGGAAAAAGAAGCTAATGTTTAAAACATTTTTTCAGACACTTATGCATAGCGACTTAAATAAGTGCTTCATACTTTTCCTCATTAAATATATCCTTATACTGGTTTACTAGGTTACTAACTAGAAGTGATTGGTTATTGGTAACGTACTGATCACTTACATTCATAGCATTTGGCAGATGCCCTTATCCAGAGCGACTTACATTTTTATCTCATTATACATCTTATTATTAAGGGCCTTGCTTAAGGGCCCAACAGTGGCAACTTGGTGGTGCTGGGGTTTGAACCCTGGACCTTTCGAACCGTGCTTTACCCACTGAGCTACCCCGATCAGTAAATGGTCACTGGGAACAATGGTGATCAGTGATTGGTAACAATACTGATCAGGGACTGATTACTGGGAACAATGGTGATCAGAGATTGGTCATTGGGAATAGCACTGATCGGTGATGGTCACTGGGAACAATGATGATCATTGATTGGTAATTGGCAACTTACTGATTAAAGACTGGTCACTGGAACCAATGGTGATCAGTGACACATCACTGGGAACAATACTGATTTGTGATTGTTCACTGGGAACAGTGGTGATCATTGATTGGTCATTGGGAATAGTACTGATCAGTGATTGGTTACTGGGAACAGTAGTGATCACAGATTCGTCATGAGTAACAGTACTTAACAGTGATTGATTAATGGAAACAATGGTGATTAGAGATTGGTTATTGGTAATAATACTGATAAGTGACTGGGAACAATGGTGATCAGAGGTTCATTATGCGTAACAGTAGTACTCAGTGACTCGTCACTGGCAACAGTGGTAATCAGTGATTGGTTATTGGTAACTTATTTATTAGTGGTTGTCTAAAATGGTTGTCATGATCAGTCATTGGTCAATGGAAACAATGGGGATTAGTGATTGGTCAGTGGGTTTACACATGGGTAGTGAGTTGTGTGAACCTGCTTTCAACCTGCTCTCTCCACCCGTATAACCATTACATAACGCAACAACGATGGCAAGCTACTTAGCTACATACATGCATTAATACAGTCTAAGTGAATAATCACGCTTTGTATAGAGATCTGCGCCTCCCTAGCTATTTAATGACCTCAGATTACATTTCTTACCATGGTGATAATACATGGTAAACAAGCTGCTGTTATTCATGTTCCTCTTGGATTATATTGCGATACCAGCTGGTATTCGGCACTGAAACAGGGTTATTATCTCCATTATCTCACCTACAATTGCTGAGTTCATGCTTTGACAAATTAGAGCAGGTAGGCAGTTTTTCTTTTTCCTTCGCCAGATGTTAGTGTTGGCAAGGATGCCAGGGCAATTTTGTAAAATGAGCATGTGATGAAGAAGCCAAGCGGAATAGAAACATCTGCCTTGGGCTCCGGACAAGAAAAAAAAAAAAAAAATCTTGGCTGCGCATGAGTCCTAGTGGAGTTTGTGTCCACTCAGAGACACTCAGGAAGTGAGGCAGTAACAACAACTGCAACCACGCAAATGGAGGTGCGGTAAAAAGCTGAGGGTTTTTCTGGAACATCTTTCCATGGAAAGCACACACGCCTCGCGCACAGCCAGCTCGTAAGCAAGCAGGCCTCGCGCGTGCCGTCTGTTTTGTTTAGCCATACTGAAATATTTGGGAAATCTGTCTTTAAACACGAGCGATTTGTTAGGATTGGGAGGACACCGGTGTGGAGTGGACGCTGGTCAGAGCAGCCTGGAAGCTTCAGTTGTTTAATCCGCCTACCGGTTTAGTGTTAATACAAAGCAACAGCGCTCTAAGGAACTTTTGGCAGTTTGTAAACTAATTAAGACAGAACAACTTTATCAAGCTACACGTTCTAAAGGTCATTGCTAGAAAAGCGGTTCTCTAATCCCTCCACGCAGTGTTTAGTAACATTGGCATCATGCTGTGACGGCGATTCACATACAGTACACTCCATAAAGGGCCTGGGTTTTAGAGCATGGCTTTAAAAAAGGTTACCATGCTGACAAGCGCATTCCCACAGTCTTAGTGTGTGAGCCAGTCAGATCCGCCTGAGAGAATTAAAACAACAGGAGAAATGCCACACACGGAGCAAACATTGAGTGTCCAGTACCCCTCGGATTGTGTTCGTTATTATAATCAATGCAAATTTTTTTGCTCACTCACTCAGTGTCTATACCGCTTTATGGTGTATTCAGGGTCCCAGGGGGGCTGGAGCCCATCCCAGGAGACTTAGGGCACAAGGAGGGGTACCAATCCAAGGACAGGGTGCCGATCCATTGCAGGGCACACACATTACAGACAAATAGGGAACGTCAATTAATCGAATCTGAATGTCTTTGGACTCTGGGAGGAAACCCACCACGCACCACCGTACTACCATTGTAAAATTTGCTTTCAAATATTCTTCATCCTAATCCCAGTTATTAGCCTTCTCATGTTTTTTGGGGGGTTCTCCCTGACAGATTTGACAGATTTGAATGTAAGTGATATTAGTAGTTTGGCTCTAGTATTATATGATGACCTAAGCATAATAAAAAAATGATTTATGAAGTTTGGACATGAAACTGAAAGCATGTAGCCGGATCTTCTCCACAGTTAAGGTCCTATAAATCTTTCCGCTCTTGCAGTGTTCACTTTAGAAGTTGAACCGATCCTAAGATTTGGAATTTATTTCCAACTGCAAATTTAGGGTTATACTGGTGAGATTAGCTAAGGTTAATCGATCTGATTTGGTATTTCATATTCAACTAAAAATTGTACAAATGTATATAGACTTTAAACCACTTTTACTATATATATATATATATTTAATTATTATACTTTTTTTTTTTTTGCTTCATATCTGAAACGCTGGCCTCCCAGGAACTCCCAAACATGTGGAAATGGCTTGGAGCGAGATCAGGACTGTACGGGGGATGTGGCAATAACTCAGGGTTAGGGTTAGGTAATGTGGAAGTGGTGTTCGTGAATGATTATGTGTACAGTTCCCACAGACAGATGCGTACTTTTCAAGGAACGCATGAATATTCACAGAAACGAGTGCAGTGGGCTCCGAGCCACCTCCGGCCGTGATAGTCGATCGCGGACCTACGGCCTTCTTTAAAACGTTTGCACCGTTACACTGCGGCCAAGAGTCTGTGCTTCTATAAATTTAGTTAATCTCTTTTATGCCTTTGTTCACACACAATTTTGTTTTGTTGACTTGACTTATATTCTGCTATGTATATGTATATTAAAAGTAATAACGCAAGCAAAGCATAAGTGGAAAATAACTATTACTTTTTAATAGTTTTTCATGAATTGATGGTACCGTGTAAAATGCTTAAAATAGTTCATTTTGACCTGAATGAAGATCTTGGGTTTAGGGTCAAAACTGTTGCTCTGTAACTGATAAACTCTAGCACAGACGCTGCATTTTATCCACGAGAGCTGAAGAAAGTAACAGCATGAAAAGACTAAACAGTCTCCAGTTTTGCCTTTACACGACTGACCTTCAGTACTGAGAGCAGCGAGGACTTTAGGGAGCACGTACGTCCTTGTGAAAGATATACACATCGGGTCTGTTTGTTCTGTCCTGTTACAGAGGTGCATTAGTGCAAGTAGGACAAGCTGCTTTCATTTCCTTATGAGTATAATTTAATTCTTGCTTTAATTATTCTACAGCCATGGCGATAATTATTGGTCATTGAGTTACATATGAACTTAGTAACCTCTGTCCTAAAGACTTTCCAGGACAGCTTTACCTCTGACTGTAACCATGAATGTCAAAGATCTCCTTACAGAAAACCTACTCAACGATCAAATTTGTTAATAACAGTAAATGCAGTTTGATTATGTGCCATACAGTCCTTACAGAACAAGGGGCGTTCATGTAAACCTAAGATTTGTTGCTATAAAAGTTAATCAACACCAGACGAATCAGGTGGAAGAAATTAACAGCTTCATGGTATAAACTGAAATAATACAAAATAAACTTTGTTACGTAAACAAACTTTCTTTCGGCTGCTCCCGTCGAGGACCCGTCACAGAGCTCCATCTGAACCGCACACAACTTGGCACAGGTTTTACGCCAGATGCCCTTCCTGACGCAACCCACCCATTTTTCTAAACGGGCTTGGGACCGGCTTGGGGTGGTACAGTATGGGGTGTGGCAACCCAACGACGGCAGGGCTTGAACCCGGATCCTCAGATCCCCAAATCAACAATCTGAGCCACTACAATGTACAGGGCTTAATAATATGGCGTATCAAAATAAATGTTAATAAACCAAATCACATAGCTGATATACTGATGCAGTATTTGGTTACTTAAGTGTTGAAGGTTAAGAAGAGCCCATGTCTTTCTACATTATGCATTTCTCATGTCCTTGTAGCAAATAGTTTTGACCTGAGTCTGTTCAACAAGGCATGGTGGGGGAAATCGCTGGATGAGCAGCTAAATGCAAACCTTTCCAAATTCCCTGTCTTTTCATTGTCTCTGTCTACAGTATATCACTCGGTTTGACCCGTCTAGAAGCTTATGATTATAACATGTAGGACTCCCTGATAGCAGATGGGTCCTGCCTGCAATAAGACCCCCCGACTCTCATCTGCTAAACAGTGCTTGGACCGTACCCGAAAATCACTTTTGAAATAAAAAACAATAATTAATACATGCTTTCCTTATTAAAACTCCGTCAGAACCAGTTAAAGCTTTCCATACAAACACACACCACTTTTTTTTTGTTTTTTGTTAACAAACAAAGCAAAATCTGCTCCGGTCTGATCTGGACTGAATTCTGCATCAGATTGGCCAGCCAAAAGAGGAAGCAGACTGTAATAAACTGATTTGTGTGTGTCCCATCTGTCAATATTGGCACAAGCCAGTGTTTACACACAGGACACCTCACAGCTGACCCGACTAACACGCTGAATTATTGAGACGCTGTAAACAAACAGCAGTAAACAGCATTAGGCGGGCCAATTAACAGCAAGGTCTAATATTTACTCCACGATTTCACCTTACAGCAGTCGCAGACTTTGGCAAGACACGTCAAAAAAAAGGCTTAAGATTGTGTTTTTATTCACTGTTAGTCAATTAGAGAAAGTAAGCCAAACCCACACTAATAGAAAATCTGCAAGAGTGTTCGGAAATCTTTGGTTTATGTTCTTCCTGAGCTGCAGATTTGACTGTTTACCTGCTCCGGCACATACAGTACCCTGTTGGCTCAACAAAACTTTTAATAAGGTTTAAAATTAGTGTCCGAGGAAGGCAAACACACGTCTAGGGCAGTTCAGTTCATGCTTAACTGGCATAATACTCTTCAGTGTCTGGGGTACAATGAGCTTTTAGACCAGGCCTATATACAGTACAGTATATATATATATATATAGGCTATATATATATATATATATATATATATATATAAAAATATACTACAGTAAATAATACATAGAAATGTTTCCATACTATTTTCCCATGCTACATACTGTACTATGGTAGTCTGCTATTACCGTACACATAGCAATTAGGGACCATGGAGGCCCTGATCATTGTATTTATTCCCATTTTTAGAACCGTTATAAAAAACCTCCGGTCAACATTCACACGCTACGGGCAATTTGGGACGCTCATCTGCATGTTTTTGGACTGTGGGAGGAAACTGGAGTACCCGGAGGAAACCCACTAAACCAAACTCCATGCACACAGACTCTGAGGCGGAATTCGAACCCGGATCCTGGAAGTGTGAGGCAACAGCGACAGTGCTAACCACTTAGCCACGTGCCGCCAAATATGTTTAAAAATGACATATATGTTTTATTTTTTAAAAATAAAATAATTGATTGAGGGGAAAATGTTATATGAGCTAAAAAAAATAAATCGATAAATTGACATCATTAGGAGTCATGACGTATTCTATGAAATACTTCTGGTAAAGAGTTGCCTAGCAACGAAGGCTAAGCTGTGGCTTTCTGCTTGTTTATGTCATGTACAATGGTGTCAAGTTTTTTTTTTTAGTTTTTTTTTAAATGGTGTCAAGTGATGATGACTTTATGCCATCTGCGACACAGCGAAGCCTTTACGCACTCTGGGAGGACGAGACAAACCGCAGTCTCTGACTAGTCTACATGTTAGCCCGGCCCAGTCAGAGTGAGTGAAATCACCGCGGCTCCATTTACAAGTCAAACTTCCGCGATGTTCCCACGCACCCTCAGCTGCACATCACCGAGGAGGCTCGCGCTCAGCTACGGCATGTCGCACTTTCCCTCAAAGCCGAAGCGCTTTTGTGTTCGAAACACAAGACCTCACTTTTTAACCCTGAATACACTCTTCACTCCTTTTTTTTTTTTTTTTTTTTAAATACATTTAACCCCAAATAGCCGCTTACAAAGCAGCTTCATTTTACAACACACACACACACACACACACACACACACACACACACACTTTACTGTCATACACCATGAACCGATACATGAGCTTTTCTTACTTTCATAACGTAATGATACACAGTCAGTTAGAACCATACAGCTTAAACTATAGATTGATTTCTGTAACACATAAACAATACTAAATATAAGTTATTATACAGCAATAGGCTACATCAGATTTAGTATATAAAAAAAATCTTAAACACAGACACTTGAATACCCTTTTGTCCACCGTATATGAGAGCCCATAGTCTCTTCTAACATAAACACTAACATAGGTCTAACACAGGTCTAACATAAATACATCCATTTCCTTGTATTGTTCCCCAGAAATCTTTTTTTCACCCTTACTACAAACTTGTAAATCCTAACGTAAGGCATTCCCGTCCTGAACACTGATTTTGAGATCTTAAACACTGTAAAAGTATTTTATAACCAGACTACATATTTTGTCTTAGAACAGAATACCAGAAAACCTTGATTTATACATTTATAGGTACTTGAAGTATAGACCTAAGTCCTGAATCTTGATATCTTAAACACTTTGATATACAGTACATCTTGAATACTTATCTAGGAACCATGTGTATAAACATACAAACATTTATAACCATAATACATTTATTTTCTCGTACGTTCCTTGTACTTGATGTATATTCTTGTTAAATATATGTATACTTTAAAGTACATCATATAGAGCTAAGTCCTGTACACAGATCTTGACGGCATAAACGCTTTAATATTCATCATGTGTATAAACTCACAGCTGTTTACAACTAAAATATATTTATTTCCTTGTACTGAACACCAGAAAACATGGATTTGCACCCTCAATACTGTGCATTACCACTCTTTACATTACTCTTACCAGTGTACATCTCAAACAGATGGTTCAAAAGTCCTAAACACTGACACTTAGACCTTGAATATTTTATATCTTTAACAACATTAAGTCATAACAGTACCTTCAGTACCTTTTTGTTTTAATCCCATTGCATATCTCAGACCTGAACTCAGACGATGATTTGTATACCGTAGAATGCTTTGACTTTTAAGGGCTACGGTATACAAATCAGTCTCTTAGTATATATATATATATATATATATATATATATATGTATATATATATATATATAGTAAAAATTGTGCACTGTAGAGTGATATATGCTTTTTAATCAACAGAACATAAGCAACATGACATGACTAACTGTTTTTTTTTTTTATCAACCATACAAACATGACAGAGGAAATAATTTTAAAAAAGGGTCATATGGGCAAAGAAATGGCACAGATACACATAATCACGTCTTTTTCTTTGTGTTTTCAGTTGTTTCTATGAACAAAAAATAATATTGATATGCTAATTTTGAGAGTTGTACATTTCTGCCACATCATTCGCATATTCCTGTTAGTGGTAAAATTTACGCATTAAGGCATAAAAGTAAAAGTAATGATGACTTTGGTTCATCACATATAAAATCATCATTGACTTATGCTGTGTTGCCAGTGCTGCTTGGGTTTTAAGGGTTTTAAACATATTTTATATAAGCACAGAACACTTGGAAATACTGACTTAATTTTTCCAATGATTAATAAAGTACTCTATCTATCTATCCTATCTATCTATTTATCTATCCTGAGACCCGAATGTCCTCATTTCATAAGGATATGAAATTTTCTCCCAACTATATATTCTATACTATTTATTCCTGTGCAATCCTCTATGAAGAACATTAGGTATCATTTTTTTGCCACCAAGCTTCTTTCTGTTTAAAGACATTGATTACACTGATGAAGAGTCTACCTGTGTGCATAATTATCAGGTGCTTGATAAAAGTCTGGGTCTCAGACACCATGAAATCTGTGTTCATGGTATACAGCATTTGTTTTAGGTTGTAGATGCATGTAGAAAGCATATATATGAGCAAAGAATTATGTATGAGCAAAGAATGAAAAAAAACGTTTATCTTGAAAATTGTGTGTTTAAGGTCATAGTGATATATCAAAATCTGATACCAAAATCTGTGTTCATGGTTTACAGCATGTGTTTTAGGGTATAAGTGCACTGATTTTGGTATCAGATTTTGTTATGTCACTCTGACCTTAAACACACACACACACACACACACACACACACTTTTTTTCAAGATAAACAATTGTTTTTAGTTTCCATACCTGCCCATTGAACACATTTAACCCCCTGGACACCTACTGTAAATACCCTACTGTACACGTGCCATGGATCGCGCGCGTATGGACCTGAACCACACCTGGACTTTACCTGCGCGTAAATCACAGCTGCGCACTCACCGGGCACGCGCTTTGTTTTTTTTTAAATTCCACTACCCGAATACAGATGTTAATGCCTTAAACAGATGTGAGCCTTACGTCATTATGCATCATAAGTTACCTTTCTTTTCCGGCGTTGCGCACGATCCCAAGGAAATCAGGAACGATAAAAGGAATCCGGTCTTCACCAAACTCTCCATTTCGTCTCTTTCAACGTTTTTGTTTCTATCTTAAATCTTTCTTTCTTTCTTTCTTTCTTTAGGAATTCTTTGTTACTCCATAACTGTAACGCGCCTCCGTTGGCGGACGTGTGTGTGTGTGTGTGAGAGAGTGTGTGTATGAAGTTTTGTCCCAATTCGAGGAACCTCTCCCGACTTAAAACTTTGACAGCTCCTCCTCCGCCTTCTGCGCTGAGCACTGAGTCCGGAGTGGAGTGTATAACCCTCAGGGCCCGATCACAAATCACCACCCTCCCTCCTAGCCAAGTGCACTAGGTAAAGTGCTCTCGCGCCCTATGTAGAAGTAGTAGTAGTAGTAGTAGTTGTAGTAGTAGTAGTAGTAGTAGTAGTAGTGCACTGCTATCTCCAATAGGAAGCCAGCCTGTGTTGGGGTTGTGACGTCATTTAGGAGGTACTTAGGGGGAGGCATGTCTGAGAAAGGGTTCCAGTAAAATAAATAATTAAATAAATAAATAAATAATGAAGGTATGTTAAGGGAAAAAAGTGGGTTCCCATCACACCAAGTTTTGGCAACAGAAACACACCTCGCTGAACTCACCAGCTCTTTAATAAGAATCAGATGTTCCAGGAGGGAAAATCCAGAAAGGGCTGCTCTTTGAAATTCCAGTGAGTTTTACTTTAAAAGCGGTGCTGGAAGCCAACCCTCACACTGTGTGAAATAGTACAGATAATTCCAATCACATGAATCCAGCTAAATTACTCAAAACAGAAATCATACCCACTTAATTAAATCCAGACAACAAATCTATCCAAAGAAACACATTAACACATCCGAGAAAAAAAAAAAAAATCCAACCAATCTATGATGTACTTCATACTTATTCTTAGATAAACAGCTTTAAAAGAAGTTCTCTCACACATCATCTATACCCATTAATCCTGTATACAGGGTTGCTTGGGACCTGGAGCCTATCCCAGGAGACTTAGGGCACGAGGCGCTATACACACTGGACGAGGTGCCAGTCTATCGCAAGGCACACACACAAAACACTACAGGCAATTTGGGAATGCCAATTAACCTAATCTGCATGTCTTTGGATTATGGGAGGAAACCCACCAAGCACAGGGAGAACATAGAGGAAGGAAACGAACCCGGAACCTGGTGGTGCAAGGTGACAGTGCTAACCACTAAGCCACCATGTCGCCCTGTAAAAGACATTAGGCTTTTAATTTTATTGACTTGAGCCCGGAAAAAATTGGAGGGTTGCGTCATGAAGGGCATCCAGTGTAAAAACCTGTGCCAAGTTGTGTGGAGATCAGATGGCGACCCCTCGATAGGGACAGCTGAAAAGTCCAACTTTAAGGTTAGAATTGTTCTTTTAGGGATGGGGGTATGAATCTAGCCTCCGTTCTGTGTTGGTGGAGTTTGCATGTTCTCACCATGCTTATGCTTTGTGGGTTTCCCCCCCACAGTCCAAAGACATCCAGTGTAAGCTGATTGATAGTTTCAAATTGCTGTAGTGTATAATTAAGTATGTGAGAGTCCAGGGTGTGAATTGCCTTATGCCGCGAGCTCCTTGGGACCAGCACCAGCCCCCCTGCAACCCCAAACAGGATAAGACTTATGGAAAATTAATGAGTTAAATATTACATTTCCTTATTGGGCAACTGGGGATTTTACAGTATGTGGGAGGTTAAATAAATGAAACCTTCCGAAATATTCTCAAAGCTTGTTGAGAACCATTTGCTTATACACAATCCTGATTCTAAATGTCTCAATCGTGATCTTTTAGGCAGCTGTATTATCAGAAAGAAAGGTACCAAACAGTACTTTCCCTTGTCACTGGATTGAAAATATCAAGGGCATATCTGTATGTCTTTAATATGCACATGTTTGTTTGTTTGTTTTTTTACCTGGGAAAGTGCATGTTGTGTATCTTTGACTAGCTTTTAGTGTGAAGCTTTAAAAAGGTACAAGGTGGTCCTTAAGGTTCAAACAAGTAGTTTAAAAGCCTTATTAAATGCACAGTTTCAATATAATTTATTTTCCAGTAAAAGATGCATCCTAGGAGGCAGCAAGGTATAAAATTTGCAAATTTGACGGTATACTTCAGCAGCAAAGAAAAGGCTTTATTTTTGCGAGCATGCTCTGGACACTTGAATATTTTCATGCATTGTCACATCTTTCTCAGTACCCTGGATAATTAAACTAAATGGGCAGGAATAGATAAATAAGTTTAAGTTAAGCCTTTATTTGTCACATATACATTACAGCACAGTGAAAGTCTTTCTTCGCATATCCCAGCATAAGTGGGATCAGAGCGCAGGGTCAGCCATGATGCAGCACCCATGGAGCAGATGAAGTTAAGGGCCTTGCTCAAGGGCCCAACAATGACAACCTGGTAAAGCTGGGGTTTGAACCGCTGACCTTCCAATCACTAATTCAGTGCCTTAGCCCTGTGAGCTACCACTGACCCCCATAAAAAAAGAGATGTGATCAAAACTTCATTGTGCTGCTTATATAGTGCACTAGTTTTGGGAATTCTCCTGTTTCGTAGCTATGTCTTAATGTATATTGAAGAATATGAGATCCAGTGATCTCATGACTTCCCACAATGCACTCTGCACAGGGTTATTGTCTACACATATGCAGTCCCTGAAAACACATTCAGTGCAACTTCAAGATTGATGCATTGTGACAGCTTTTATTTGCCGCTTGCAAAATTAAATTCCACATTTAATTCAGTTTGAGCTGAGAGAATAAGATGTCTTCTCAGGTACCACAACATCCAAAAACTTAATTCATGGCTTTGCATTAATGTGCTGAGATATAACAAAAAGTTTGTGTCTAAAGTTTAAAGTTTCACAGCTGATACTCAGTGATTCTATCTAAGGTATTGACTTCCAGTAATATTTTATTTAAAAGAATAGTGGCAGTACTGACTTCCACAAAACTTTTAACTAAACGTTTACTGACATCCAGGAAATTTTTAACTAAAAGTATACTGAATTACAGGAAAATTTTATAAATAAAAGTATACTGACCTCCAGGAAAGTTATAACTAAAAATATACTGACTTCCAGGGATATTTTAACTAAAAGTATACTGACTTATGGGAAAATTTAATTTAAAAAAATATACTGACTTCCCGGGAAATTTTTACTAGAAGTTTACTGACTTCCAGGAAATTTTTAATAAAAGTATATTGACTTCCAGGAAAAAATTAAATAAAAGTATACTGACTTCCAGGAAAAAATTAAATAAAAGTATACTGACCTCCAGGAAAATTTGAAATAAAAGTATACTGACTTCCAGGAAATTTTTAACTAAAAGTATACTGAATTACAGGAAAATTTTAACTAAAAGTATACTGAACTCCAGGAAAATTTTAAATAAAAGTATACTGAGCTCCAGGAAACTGTGACTGAAAAATATACTGACTTCCAGAAAAAATTTAAATAACGTATACTGATTTCCAGAAAAATGTAACTAAGAGTATACAAACTTCCAAGAAAATTCAACTAAAACTATACTGACTACCAGGAAAATTTAAAGTAAAAGTTTTCTAACTTCTAGTAAACTTTTATTAGAAAGAATCTAAAAGCTGCCTTTAATTAAAGCAATTTACAATCCAATCAGAGCATAAAATTAAGCACCTGTGTCATCTTGCAGAAGATGTTTAAGTATAAAGAATAAACCTCTTGAGGGTGTGCTGTTTACAGGAATTTAATCAACAACACGATGGTGTGATGTGGTCTGAAACAAAGCAGAAATAAAATTACCAATCCAAAATTGATAAAGCGTTTCATTGCTTTTACACTACGGCACTAACAATTACAATGTTTTATTGACTGAGAGCCATCCATTAGTTGTGGATGTTCAGTCTGTCTCCAACCTCTCTCTGTGATAGGACGAAATAAATGCAAACTCTTGAGTCGTAAAGACTTCCCAGTGGTGACAAAATGGCAAGAACCATAGAAGACTTGTTTTCCTTATCAACAATTTTATGATCTTTTCCCCCTGGATAAAAAAAAAATATATATATATATTTTAATCAATGTGTAGAAGTAATTAATGTACAGAAGATTCATGTTAGCATTGTAAGTGTAACTAAAACCTTCCATTAGTCTAGATTTCTCCTGAATTGTTCACAGATTGAAGCCAGTTCTCCGTTTCACAACATGACCCTACCACCATGTCCATTTCCATCCCCAGTAAACTGAGCAATTTGCACGGCCGTTAGTTGAGAAATCCCTCTGTGTCGATTGGTAATAATTTCACCAGACATCCGGTAGTAGATTCATCCCATTACATAGATACCTGTTATTTCAGCTGTGTTATTATGGTCCAGTCAAAGGAAGATATATAATATTTGAGGGTTTTCCAAAGATCACATTGGTTAATGCTCAGGAAAATCCATTCCCATAAGGCATACAGACAATAATTGTATAGATAGATAGAGTGTATTACTTTACTGTAAGTAGCCTAGTATGCACCTTAGAGATTATGTAATTTTTATTATTCTGATTAAAGGCAATGAATCACATTAGACTTATCACGTACGTATTTAACAGTGGTATTTTACATACATACAGCATGAATAAACATTGTAATGACTGTTGTAGTTACATTGTGTGTAATTAAGGAGCTATTACACAGTTCATTTCTCATTTCAGATATTTCAATTTTTTGTAATTCCCACAGATAATTCTCACAAGAAGCAACGTTTTCTAAAGCAAGATAGTTTTGATAATTACTAGCCACAATTACAATCTACCATGATACCAATGGTGGCACGGTGGCTTAGTGATTATCATTGTGTATGGAGTTTGCATGTTCTCCCTGTCCTTAGTGGGTTTCCTCCCACAGTTCAAAGAAGTACAGATTAGGCTAATTGGCGTTCCCAAATTGCACATGGTGTGTAAATGTGAGCTTTGACCAGAAGCATGGTTGTAAAAATGGGAATAAATACAATGGTCATCATTAGCCTACACAGTACCTAGTTGGTCTACAGAGGTTCCTAGATGGATGTATGGATGGCTGGATGGATAATACTATTATATAGAGAGTAAAATCTGCAGCACTTACCTGTGCGTTAAAAAATGATGCCTATATCGTAGAATTTTCACACATAACAGTAAACTACCAATAACACCATTGTACACTTACCAGCCACTTCATTACATGCACCTGTTCAACGCGTCTTTAATGCAAATAAGTAATCAGGCAATCATATAAATGGCAGCAATTTAATGAATGTAGGCATGTAAACATGATCAAGCCGATCCGCTGAAGTTCAAACCGAGCATCAGAATGGGGAAGAAAGGAGATTTAAGTCTCTTTGGATGTGACATTATTGTTGGTGCCAGGCGGACTTGGTCTGAGTATTTCCAAAACTGCTGACCTACTTGGATATTCATGCACGATCCAAGGGTTTGCAAAGAATGGACTGGAAAAAAAAGATAAGATATCCAGTGAGAAGCAGTTTTCTGGGCGACATTGCCCTGTTCATGCCAGAGGTCAGAGCAGAATAGCCAGACTGGTTCGAGCTGATAGAGAGGCAACAGTAACTCAGATAACATCATGTTATAATCAAGGTATGCTGAAGAGCATCTCTAAAAAAGGCAGCACGTCAAACCTTGAAGCAGATGGTCTACAGGAGCAGATGACCACACCGGGTGCCGCTCCTGTCAGCTATGAACAGGAAACTGATAGAAGATTGGCAAAACATCGCCTGGTCTGATGAGTCTCAGGATGCACAGCCGACAAATCTGCAGCGACTGAGTGATGCTATCATGTCAACATGGACCAAAATCTCTAAGGAATCTTTCCAGCACCTTGTTGAATCTATGCCATGAAGAGTTAAGGCAAGGTGTATGCTATGAAGTGACCAGTGAGTATAAATTATAACATTCAATTAAATAACAAAAGTTCAAGTTCATGTAAATATTAATTTCCAATGACATATTATGGGAATGCAATATTTTCAGTATAAGTAATCTTCTTGCATCTGCTTTCTTTAGCACTTTCTCACTTGGCGGCACGATGGCTTAGTAGTAAGCACTGTCTCCTCGAACTCCCAGGGTCTAAGTTCGATTTCGCCTCGGAGTCCGTGTGTGGATGGATGCATGTTCTCCCAGTGCTTGGTGGGTTTCCTCCAGGTGCTCTAGTTTCCTCCCACAGTCCAAAGACATGCAGATTAGGCTAATTGGCATTCCCAAATTACCCGTAGTGTGTGAGTGAGGGAGTGAATGTTGACCGGATTCCTGCCACAGTCGTAACAATGGTAATAAGTTCAATGGCCACCGTTGGCCTCAACGGTCGCTATTTAGACTACTGAGGTTCCCAGATGGATGGATGGATGGATATACTTTCTCATTTGCCTCCTAATTTTGAATCTGACTGGTCACCAGGTACAAAAGCAGCTGAAGTCACTCTGTCTTCACCTGTGGATGCTTTACTTCCGAAGAAGTCATAAAACAAAGTCCAAACAGCAGCAGTTAAGCTTCACAGCACTTCGTAAAACATTGAACAAACAATGCTGGTTGTTCAAAAGTGCAAAAGCTCCTCACCTGGGACAAAAAGTGAGATGCGTCTACATTGTGTATGTTATGAAATATAGGTTTAAATATCACTTTGTCTGGCCACATCATTTATTACTGCTGGATAATGTCTCAACAACGCCAACAATAGCAACATGTTTATTAACCAGAACTTAATGTGTACAGTTTATAATCCGCCACCTTGCAGCGTTCGAGGTCCCCCATCGCTTTGTCATAATAATCATGTCATTCGGTCCTCTGATGCCCCACAGCCTGACTGTGGCCTGATGCTAGGCATTAATTCTCGAGAGCTCCATTCCGGCAAGCCGAGCAAGGCACAAATCTTGATAATGTCTCCGGCCAGACTGAGAGGGGACGTGACTGAAGGAGCTCATATATCTCTAGTCAGTTCAACGAGCTGTTATTGCATTATAGTAAGCGTGCGCTTCGGGGACTGGGGTTTGCACCGGATATGAGGTGCGCGGTCCAGCGGGTGAAAGCAGGGATGTCATCAATATTGTAGAAATGCATTAAATACGATACAAGATAAAAATGTTTCTGAACAAGATGTCATTTTCGGAAATACAGAAAGGGGCTTTCTTTATAAAGTAAACCCTGAATGCAGGCCATGATGATTGGTTAGGTGTTCATGCAAGTAACCAGCAGGTTGTGAGGTTAAATCCCATTGCTTGGTGTCTTGTTGAAATCATTGACATGGTTATGATTTTGAGGACGATTTTTGTACGTCATTTCCAGTCAAAGGTAAACAAGTCTAAGGGATGCATGGTTAAATGAAGAAGGAGAAGGCTTTATATACTGGCACATATACAGTACAGCAAAGTGAAATTCTTCTCTGCAAATTCTTCTCTGCAATTCTCTCCAAGTTTGTTAGGAAGCTGGGGACAGAGTGCAGGGTCAGCCATGATACAGCACCCCTGGAGCAAATAGGGTCTCTCAAGGGCCCAGTGGAATCTTGGAGGAGCTGGGCCTTGAACTGCTGACCTTCTGATCCGCTGAGCTTCCACTGCTCCACTGCTTTTTTCATGTTTTTTTTTTTGGAAGGAGTCTCCAGTAACAGTCAGTGCTAAAGAAAGATTTGTGCACAGCAGCTCCTCAGCAACTTTGTGTTATCAACTTTATAATAGCTCATTTATAGTAGTTCATCTACCCTATATGTATTATTATAATATGACCTAACTTGTATTGTGGATTTTCAATTTAATGAGAAATAGATAAATATAGCTTCATTCCCTATACCACTTAGAGTCGCAAGAAGCCTGGAGCCTACCCCAGGAGACATGTGCATGAAGACAATCCATCACAGGTCACATACTGTATGCACACACACTCACTCACACACTCACACATTACGGGCAACTTGGGAACACCAATTAGCCTAATTTGTATGTCTTTATACTATGGGAGGAAACCAACCAAGCACAGGGAGAACATGCAAACTCCACATACATGGACCTGAAGTGGAACCGAACCCTCAAACCTGGAGGTGTGAGGTGGCAGGACTCACCACCAGATCACCATATCAAATATACTATACAATGTGTAACTCTTTATTTATTTAATTCGAAAGTGATGAAATAATAAAGTGTTTGCATTAGAGGACACTTGCAACACTTTAAGACATGCAGTTAAAAGAAAAAAAATTATCAACTCCAACATTTTATTCCTTAAATGGATGAAGCAAGCACACATTATGTGTTTTCTGACACCCATTAAAAGTAACTACATTATGTTTGTTTTTGTTTTTTTCATTTTCAGGGACTTTCGTCCTTTGTGATTTTCACTGTTTGTGGACAAAAAAAAAAAAACTTTCTTGATAAGATATGATGGAATACAAGGTTAAATTTGTAAAAAGTGAAAAATTATTTACATTTTGGATACTTAAAAAAAAACCCAAAAAAAACAAATGCAAGATTATTAGACTTAATCTCCTGACTTTTCAGTACATTTCGTACAATCCGTCAACACGCTTTCATATTCACGCATTAAACAATGTTTTATTCTGAGCTGCGAGCCACGAATGCACCGCTGTCTTCACTTCCTCATCAGAAGTGAAACCTCGCCTGCGTAGTTCTGCTTTCAGGGAAACAAACAGATGAAAGTCAGATGGAGTGAGATTAAGACTACAGAGAGGATGCGTTAACACCTCAAAACAAAGTTTATGCAGGTTGTCGACAGTGTGGGCAGAAGTGTGCGGACGTGCATCGTCATGCGAGATCACTCCCTCGGATATCGGTCCTCTGTGTTTAATCTGAAGTTTCGGCTTCAGCTCTTCTGTAACGAGCACTGTTGATTGTTGAACTTTTTCCCCCTAATGATGTTCCAATACTTCTGGCCCTTGAGAATCCCAGAAAACTGTTAGCGTTGATGTATTTTCCAGCTGATGTTCGACTTTTGAACTTTTTCAGCAATCGGCCTGTGATTGAGGATGTTTCCGTTCTGTTTACTCTCAGACTCTTAGGGATGAATCCGTGTCTCATCACCAGTAATGATTCTCTTTAGAGTATCGCTCCACATTTTGTTGGCAGATATCCAGACACTTCTGTTTAAGCTCCTCCATGAGTCATTTCGGCACCAGGTACTGTACAGCCTCAGACCGCAAAAAACCCTAAATCACTACACACTGCTCTTTTTTCATGCCAATCACAAGCGGGAGATCCATCTTTGCTCGCAGTTGATGTACAAATGAGTTGATGTAACACGTTCACACCCGCGACTGGGGAGAAAGTTGCCTTGAACGGAAAGCGCTGATAAGACAAAACTTTAATAAAGTTTTAATATAAGTAGCTGTATGATGGTGAAACAGTGTTTGAGATGTTTCAGCCAGTCCCAGCTAGCCGACGGAAAAAAACATAAGCACGTGACAGATACTGTACGCTTCTGCTTGAGCTACGTACCTGTGCATCATGGAAATTACCCAGATGATGATTTCAGAGTGTGAGCAATCTAACTGGAAATGAGCGGTTTCTATTTACGTCACTATCTGATCCGAAGTAGTCCAGATAACAACAGGAACGCTAGACCAAAAAAAATATAAAATTTATATTATTTCAACTGTTTTATTTAATATTTTGAGAATTTAAGGAGTGGAGATTAAAAGAGAAACATATGTGCAGGTTCAGGTAATGAAAACTTTAAACAGAAAGAGATTATTTTAATCCCACCAGAGAGAATCTGAGCCGAGCTCACCTCGGTGCTTATTCTGATCTCTGATGAAGTATTACCTTGAAATTACATTCAGTACTTTGTGTTTCGGGATTGAAACAGATGCCTCCTGTGCCGTCCGGCAGGATTGACCTTATTTAATCCTAACAGAGACGGGCTCATCGGTCAGGTGATGTTTTTTGACCAACGCTGAGAAAAATGCTATCATGAGTTCTTCATTAGTATTCCATTCTTTAACTACACGACAATGCCTGCTTGTTTTTCTTGGATTTTTTTTTTTTTTGTGCACATTTTTCTCAAAATATGTTAATCAAGGAATCCAACAATAACAAGAGATTACTTACACAATAATCAAAAACAAAACAATCTCCCTGATGTTCTATACAGTACCTCCTCTTATATACACACTAATCCTCAGCTTTCTATAAGATAGGATTATTACCAAAAACAAATACATAATTCTTTATAAAACAGATACACGTACAAATATGAATAGAAACCACCCCTTCAATCTTTTGTACATACACCTACTGCTTATCTTTTATTTATTTTTCAACATTTTAATTTGTTTCTTGAAAAAAAGAAACATCAAATCTGACAGATATTCCTGTCTCCACCAAAGTATTAACACACAGACACAGACACACACACACACACACACACACACACACACACAAATTCTGCAGGGGTCAAGAGCAGGTTCAAGGGTGCCATCTGGGCATTCTAAATTATTCACAGTCCTGTAATCATATTTTTAGATCCCAAAAAAACACAATCTAAATAAAACAACACATTCTGATCAGACGTCCAGGGCTGCGTCTTGTGTGCATAATGTTCTGGGTCAGGTTTTATTTTATTTCACTGGAACGTTAATAAGAGGTAATTAAGTTGTTTATCGATGCATAAGGGATGATTTGCGGAGCGGGAGGTGTCTCGCAGAGCTCGGCTTTGATCTCAAGCGACAGAGACCAGCTGGACCACGAAGACGCCGTCCAAAAAAAACAAACAAAAAAACAAAAACAAATACTGCTTACAAATGCTGTAGGGTGCTATAAGTCAGTTTATTTATTTATATATTTATATTTTATGTACAAATATATACAAAAATATTTAGAGGTATAAATACTATAAATTAAGGGGTATAAATGTAAGGGGTATAAATACTTGTATGGCATTGTATATAGCCAAAAAATGTAAACAAGGGTCAGGGGGAAAAAACCTTTACATTATATATAT
>JAOVVA010000024.1:3003521-3025201 GCA_028565275.1 Leiocassis micropogon
CTATAACATAATGAATTTTATGATGAAGGCCTAATATGAGCTTCCCCTGTTTCAAAAGCTAGCAGCCGCCACTGCTGTAGATATAAGTGGTCTGCTAGTTATCGAGCTCACTAGTGAGCAGGTCAATAAAGGAAATGATGTACTGAACCCCAAAACCCAAAAAAGCATGCATCCCAAGAGACAGAACACCAAACAGGTGCACATAGTTAGCTAACAAACCAGCGATAGGATGAGCAAAACACAAACTCACATCGTTTGTCGCCATGGAAACTACAAACAAGAAATCTGCGACAAGTGCCAAACCAAATCAAAATCAAATCGATGATATTCTTTTTTGCTGCAAAAAAAACATCAAATGCATTCAGAAAACATCTCCTGAACCTGTGCCGCGAGTGGCCGCATGTGAGTTGATACTTCTGAGTCATAAGGAGAAGCTGATGATGGAATGTTAAAAAACAATATTAATATGCAAGGCATGTCCTCTAGAGGAGCGTGTAGGTTATGAAATCTAAGCCTTTAAGCCTACTCAAATATGTGATTTGCATATTATGAAAGAAACATGCATAATATACACACACACACACACACACACACACACAGCTATACTACTTTATTATAGGGATCTACAACGAGGGATCTATAACGATGTCTCCTAAAAGAGAGGAATACGGTGTAACTGGATTGGGCAAGGGTGGAGGGGGTGGGAGGGTAGGCAGGGGATGACTGGGGATGGTCCTGGTTCTGAGCCAGGTGATCTGTTCACAAGCAGAACTGGAGTATCAGTTTGAAATATTTGGGTCAGAAATGTTGGATTTGTCCCAGAATCTTTTTTTATCCTAGACACCCCGGCTTTTTGCCTACTTATTGAACATCAGAAGACTTAATAATAGGGCAGCATGACTTTTTTGATGTAGATAGCTGTACTTTTAGCCATAATGTTTTATTTATATATACTGTATATAAAAAGTTAACCCCTACATGTGAACGAGTTCCTTTCCGATGGAAGTCCAATTTGTTCGTAAGTCCAACAAACATTGTCTAGGTACTAGGACACTAAAATAATCGGCTATACACAGTATAAAACTAACATGTTCCATAATCTTGTCCTTGTTCTTCCGTATTGTGCCGATGGATGAATGATTCATGTTAAAAGTCTCTCAATTATTTTCTTAATTTGTTTTGTCTCATTTGTTATTGCTTCGCACTTCTTAGCAGTTCCAGCTTCGTCGCCGCTGCTTTTTTTTTATGCTTGCTTCCGGAAATCCTGGCATTGAATGCTGTGAGCATGTCAAATGTACACCAAACATGTGATTTAACTTCCACAATTGAACATGCACGAATACATGTTCGTATCTTCAGAAATCCGTAACTCGAATGTTCGTATGTAGGGGACTTACTGTATAGGGCTGTCAATATTAACGCATTAATATTGACATTGTAATTAATCATATGACCAAGTTTGACCCTAATGGCTTCCCATAATTGCCAAATAAGTGTGTGATAATGGCACTTTTATCGTGGATAATAAGATGACTGAGCAAATATCACCAGGTGTGCTGAACAGAAAGTTTCATTATAAAAAGCTTCTAGATGGAAGCTTGGATAAAACCAAAGTTGTGTGCTCAAGCCACATTCAAGGGAACTATTTTTACAATAAATGTAAGCTGTGGAAGTGCTGGCTCAGGTGGCTAAGGCTCTAGATTGGTGACTTACAGATCTGAGTTCGAGCTCTACTGTCGGCAGTTTGCTATACCCCATACTACCCAGCATGCAGTGCTGGTCCCATTTGAGAGATTGTAATGTTAATGAGATATTGTAAAACGGTATAATTTGTTTCCTCTTACTAGTTTGTCATGCATTTTTTTATTCCAACATTGTCTGTTTATAATACAAGTAAATCTGAGTATTTTAAAATTGTAATTAATCATGATAGAATATGACTGTGATTAACTAGATTCAACTTTTTATGCTTTCTAGAATTTCTTGGAATTCAAACAGAGTAGCAGAGCACGGGACAATTATGCAAAGTACCATAATGTAAAACCATTTACTGCAACAGTCAGCCATGGAAGGAGCCAATAAGGGAAGAAATGGCCATTGTGTCTGGATGACAGGCTCTTACTCTGTCCCCTGTCAATCACAGCAACACTAGACAATATGAGCTGACGTGTGTACTGTATGGGAGTTCATATCCAAGCACAACCCTGATCAGGATCAAGCTCTTACTGAAAATGAACAGTAGAATTTCACTATTATTGTACATCTTAAAAGGGGACTGAGTATGCAAAAGATTAACCTTTTAATCATTTTAGATGTTAAGATGGGTCTCCAGTGTGCGTGTACAAAAACAGGCAATTAGATTTTCCCCCTTATGTGACCTCATACTAGAAGAGCCCCTCCTCCAGCTTGTTGCTCAGCGCTCTCTCTATCTAGTAATAATAACAATAATAATAATAATAATAATAATAATAATAATAATAATAATAAAGAAGCATTTTACTTATGTAGGTGACTTTCTAGATCAAAATTCAGACAAAATTCAGAGTATCACCTAAAAAGATGGGGATGGGGTGATTATGAGGTGCTTTAAAAGTGAGGAGGGGAAATTCAAATTCTATACGGTAATTATAGGCAGCCAGTGGAGTTGGTGAAGGATGGAAGTTATGTGATGCATAATGCGTATACGGGTCATGATACGGTAATACGGGCAGCAGAATTTTGGATACGTGGAAGTTTAAGGAGCAGTTTATATGGTAGACCTGTTAAAAGTGAATTATAGTAGTCAATGCAGGAGGTGACCGATGTGTGTGTGTGACAGTGGCAGCTATTTGGGCATTGAGGAATGGACGGAGGCGCTAACTGTAACGAAGCGATAGGGAAAATGATCCGCAGACATGGGAGTTACACTGTTAACATGGGAGTCGAAGGTGCTATCAAAGATTTTTACTTAGACAATGAAACAGCGTGTTTGAAAGAGGAGTGAAACAGAGTGAGTTTCATTCTCACTCATCATCTATACTCATCACTTTATCCTGGGTACAGGGTCGCAGGGAGCCTGGAGCCTATCCCAGGAGACTTAGGGCATGAGGCCTGGTACACCCTGAATGGGGTGCCAATCCATCACAGGGCAATTTGGGAACACCAATTAGCATGCCTAATCTGCCTAATCTTCAGCACTGAAGTACCTGGTGGAAACGCACCAAACACTGGGAGAACATGCAAACGCCATGCACACAGACCCTAAGTGGGAATCGAACCAGTATCCCGGAGATGCAAGGCGACAGTGTTCTCCCTGTGCTTGGTGGGTTTCCTCCGGGTACTCCGGTTTCCTCCTACAGTCCAAAGACATGCAGATTAGGCATGCTACTTGGTGTTGTTTCTCTATATAGAGTGTGTGTGCGTGTCCTGCGATGGATTGGCACCCCATCCAGGGTGTACCCCGCACTCATGCCCGAAGTCACAGACCCCTCGTGACCCTGAATACAGGATAAAGTGGTATAGATGATAAGTGAGTGAGTGAGTACTGTAAGTTCAGGTAAGGATGAGAATTTACAAAAAAAAATGACCCACTTTTTTCTTTGGCGTGCTCCTTTATGTAAACAGCATATTATATTATATTACATTACAGTGAGCTAAATTCTTAGCCAAAACTAACCCAGTAGGATTAATGATTTCCGAAGAAGCTGCACTCTTATCTCGGTTCAGTCCGGCTAATTTAACTGTCAAAGCTAGATTAAAGTTGATGCATAGTTACCAGCATCACCTCATTACTCAGGCACACAGTGTTCCATTTCCACTTTCTCCAGATAAGAAGTTTGCTCCGACTCAGCAGGATGAATTAAATGATGACTTGCAAAACCTGCGGGAACGTCAGGAGTCAGGAAAGAAGAAGAAAAATGTCGGATGTGTTGTTCTTGCTGATGTCGATAGAGAATTAAAACCCGAGTGCACAATCGAAACGCGCAAATGAAACCTAATTATAGAAGCGGGAAAAAATATCGACTTACTAATTAATGTCATAATGTGCTCATAGACGCAGTACGATCTGCAAACACGTCCTCTTGATGTGCAGAATGATCTGAGTGTTTGTCCTCTTTGAAACTATTCCTGATCTTCACCGATAGAGAGCTTGCGTCCTCTCCTGACGCGCTATTTAAAGCATTTTGGCAGCAACGTCAGCTTGAGAATCAAACCGCCTGCCACAGATTGCACAACATTTAGTGAGATTTTTCAGTTCAGTAAGTCCGTTGTAATGACGACGCAGAAAAAATGTGCAAGTCTGCACCAGCCTCGTAAGGGCAAAAACAGAAAGCGCGTCATCGCGAATCGACGCCAAGTTGCCGTGTACCTGAAGAGACAGAACCTAATTGATCCCATCCTGGACGTGAGGTTGTTTAGAACAGAAGAAGTGAACGATCCTTCAGCCTCGGTTTCTGCACAAATGTTGGTGTTTTAATAACATCCTCAGGGCATCAGGCCTCTCCGGAGCAGGACGTTAATCGATACTAGAAGTCAAGTGTTGGAAACATTGGCTCATTCTGTGTTTTATGGCGTAGTTTGGTATTGATTTGACATTACGGCCCTGGCAGGTTTTAAATATATTAAAGGCTTATTAAAGTCACATTTACCTGTTGACTGATGAACCGGTCACACCGGATGTGAATAAAATCCATCCGGGAAAAAAAACGCATGTTTATTTCAAATGATATCTGATTAGTTGCTGATTCTGTACAGCACCTACAGAAGATTCATCCATATACATCAGATCCTTTTCTTCCCTTTTCAAATGGCACTTTACAAAAAACATTATATTAAAAAAAACCTTTCAGGACTATATCTAAAGAAGAGGCCACACATATGCTATTCAGGTATATAAGGACTGAATGTTGTTTTTAAATTCTATTAATGAAAGCAACATCAAACTTCTCCTCAGGTGATGAAAGCACATGAATTAATTCACACCAACATGCGGCTCTGATGCTGAACTCAGATGTTGTTTCCATGGAAGCGTTTCTATTAACTCAAGCTTCAAAAGTAAATTTCTACTTAAGACGAAAAGAAAATAATATATTGCTCATGCAGTAAATGCAAGTCGACTCTTAATATTCAGCTGAGTTAAAACAAACCTGTGAATTTGCCTATGTTGGGAGTATGAGGTGATAGAATAAAAGAAACAGCTTATTATTATTCTATTCATTCATCGTCTATATCGCTTTATACTGTATGCAGGGCCACGGGGGTCCTGGAGCCTATCCCAGGGCACATCCTTCACACACTACAGGCAATTTAGGAACGACCGTTAGCCTAATCTGCATGTCTTTGAACTGTGGGAGGAAACCCACCAAGCATGGGGAGAACATGCAAACTCCATGCACACAAGACTCAAGGCGGGAATCGAACCCGGACCCTGGCGGTGCAAGGCGACATTGCTAATCACTAAGACACCATGCCATCTATTATTATTATTATTGGTCTAAAAAAAAAAAAAAAAAGAATAATTCTGACATAAAACAAAAAACACATTTCTTGGTGACCCTGAAGTGCAAAACACAACGACATTTTACAAAACACAATATAATTTCGCAAAACACAATATATTTTCCAAAAACACAGAAAACGCTTTATGAAACATAAAAACATTTCACAAAACACAATCACATTTGCAAAGAATGCAAAAAAAAATTCATGAAAAACAAAACCATTTCACAAAAAACAACAAAGTTGCAATATTATGGAAAACGTAGTGACCCCTTTGTTGTTTTTGATTGGTTGTGTTTTACGAAATGTCATTGTGTTTTGAGAAATGTGGGTGTGTTTTAAAAAATATTTTTGTTTTTACAGACGTGTTCATGTAATGTGGTTCTGTTGGGGAAAATGTTGATGTGTTGTCTGACATGTTGTTTTTTGGGAAATGTGGTTGCTTTTTAAAAACAAACTGGTTGAGTTTTGAAAAAATGTTTTTGTGTTTTTTTGAACATGTGTTTTGTTTTGGGAAATATCGTTGTGTCGTGTACTTGAGGGCCACCGTATATTGCACCAAGACCTGAAACATTCGTCCTGACTTACAGATGTGTCCAGCCTATATCTTAACTCAAAGATATATAATAGCTGAATGTTTAAATGATGATTGGTTAGTTAAGTCTAAAGGATTTGTATGTGTTAACCTCCTGAATAACCTCCTTAGTGTTTCTCTTTATTATCACCTGATAGCTATGGACTTCAAACAGAAGAAGTTTGGCAAAGAATTATGTCTAACAACCCTTATATAAGGATCGCACATGGATATGTATACACTGTAGAGAGGAGAAAATGTATGTTCTATTATGAGAAGGTCTCAAGAGGATAAATTAACAAGAGTTTTTCAAAAAAAGAGCGAACATATCATGGATATTTCTGAAAGGCGTAGCGAAGAAACAAAAAAAAAAACACTTTTTAATCAAAGTAGAGTTCACATACTGTAGAACAGCAGTTTGAAAGTTTGTGTGATCACATGATTTTTCATGCACGTTGCATCCTTTACATTAAATAATATTAAGCAATAATTCCAGTTTTGAATTCAAGTCATGGACATGTCGAAGCAGGACTGTTATTTCCATATATCTAAATAATATTTATTTCATACATTTACACGCTCAATCACACACTACAGGCAATTTGGGAACGCCAGTTAGCATAATCTGCATGTCTTTGGATTGTGGGAGGAAACCAGAGTAGCAAGAGGAAATTGGAGAGAACATGCAAACTCCATGCACACAGACCCCGAGGCGGGAATCGAACCCGAGACCTGGAGTAAGCCAGCGTGCCACAATCGTACCTTTTCAGTCCAAAATCCAAAAATAAGCTTTTTATTTAGTATAGTATGTTTCATGTATTTCATGTATTTCACGTTATGATTACAGAATAATATGAAAGATACAGAATACATCTTTAAAGAATGTTAATGCTAATTATTACTGCCTGGCTATTCAACATGGTTCCTGATATGAAGTGCTGTTAAACTGTTAAACAAACTACAACATATCAGCACTTTTTAATGTCAGCACATTTTTATTCATTTATTATTCGTCCCCAATTACATCCAAACTTCAATGTGTCTTGAGTTGGATAAAATGCCCAGCTAACGTCTAACCTCATCTTATTTTGAGCCTGTGAAAGAAGCTGTGAATGATGACACCATTTTTAATCACGGAAGTGTCACAGGAACATGAGTGCAAATAGACAACAATTTATTCCTGTCACAAAACCTGACGTGTAGGAAAGGATGCATCGCAAATCAACAAAACACTTAGGGTTTGAATAATGGTTTTAATGATGCAGACTTGCATGTGATAAGATTAAGAATGCACAGAATGGTATTAAGAAGAAAGGCTGGGGCTGAATTCTTTCCAGCACAGACTGTAGGATCATTCAGTGAGAGTCAGAAACGGGAAATGCATTCAAAGGTGTAATAAATGTGAATAAAATGTATTATAAAATCTAATAATCATGTTAAGTTTTTAGTAAAAACCACAATACAGCAGCATATCATTTCTACCATTCCATTGATGAGACCTCATGCACCGTTATTGTTGGAGTTAATGACGTATATTTGAAGACAAAAAATATATATATCTTGCTACATGACTCTAAAACATTTCCTTACCATTTTTCCCCTCTTTCATTCCCAGGTTTGGTTACAGAGGTACGGCTACCTCCAGCTCACGCAGCCCAACATGGCCGTCCTGCGCTCGGCCGTGACCATGCAGTCAGCCGTCGCCTCCATGCAGCGAGTCTACGGCCTCAACGTCACAGGACAGTTAGACCTGAGCACTATAGAGTGAGTACTGAAAGCAAATCTATGAGACACCCCAAAGGTCTTTGCAGCTATTTATGCCCAGACATTAAAATGACAAAGTGGTGTATTAGGAAACAGTCAGTTTTTGAAGTTGATGTGCAAGAAGCAGGAAAAATGGGCAAGCACAAGGATCTGAAAGAATTAACTACCAAGGGCCACATTGTGATGGTTAACAAGCTGGGTTAGAGGACCTCCAGCACAGAAACAGCAGATCTTCTGACCAGAAGGAGTTCCTCTTCTGGTATGCAGTGGTTAGTACCTATCAAAAGTAGTATTAATTTGCATTGGAAGCAAAGGCTAGCCAGTATCGGCCAATCCCAAATAAGAGCTACTGTAGCACAATTTGCTGATAAGGTTATTTCTGGTTATGATATGAAGGTGTCAGAACTAACACAATGCATTGCAGCTGAGCCGTGTCCATGGCTGTATGCTTCTGCATTGGCCTTGTGAGTATCAGAACTAGACATGGAGCACTGGGAAAAGGTGGCCTGGTTTGATGGATCACGTTTTCTTTTACATCATGTGGATGGCCAAGTACATGTGCCTCAGGTACCTCGGCAAAAGTTGGCATAAGGATGCACTATGGGAAGAAGGCATGTTGGTGGAGACAGTGTGTTGCTCTGGGCAATGTTCTGCTGAAAAACCAGTGCTGGCATTCATGTGGATGTTACTTTGACATGTTCCACCTACAAAACATTGTTGCAAACCAATTATTCCCTGATGGCAGTGGTCTCTCACAGCAGGATAATGCCCCCTCATTTAGGAATGGTTTGAGGAACATGACAAAGAGCTTAAGGAGTAGATTTTGCCTCCAAATTCCCCAGATCTCAATCGGATTGAGCGTATGTGGGATGTGCAGGACAAACAAGTCTGATCCATAGAGGCTGTACCTCACAACTTACAGGACTGAAATGATCTGCTGCTAAAACCTTGGTGCCAGATACCACACACACATTCAGAGGTCTTGTGGAGTCCACGCATTGATGATTCAGAGTTGTTTTAATGACATGAGAGGAACCTACTCAGTATTAGGAAGGAGATTTTATAGTTATGGCCGATCAGTGTATTTATCAGTCTGTATTTAACCAACTGTTGTCCCAATGTTGTTTCTCAATATTCATCAACTTACTATATATTTTTTCAACTTGATTAGCCACTTTACCCCTGCACATGATGTCTGGTCTTTATCCAGCATTCCATTATCCGTTTGTGTGAACCTACTGTATACTTGATGTATCCTCCTGGTTTTGGCTGACAGAGGTGTCGTCTGTACTGCTGTGGTCCGTCTGTCTCATGTATTGTGTGTTTTGAGATGCTTTTTTGCTCGGTACGTTTCTAAATTGTGGTTATGTAACTCACTCACTCACACCGCTTTATCCTGTATGCAGGGTTGCGGGGCGCCTGGAGCCTATCCCAGGAGACTTACAGTAGGGGATAGGGTAGGGTTACACCCTGGACAGGGCACCAATCAATCACAGGGCACATATACACACTTACACACTATAGGCAAGTTGAGAACACCACTTAGCCTAATCTGCATGTCTGTGGACTGTGGGAGGAAAACCGGAGTACCCGGAGGAAACCCACCAAGCACAGGGAGAACATGCAAACTCCATGCACACAGACCCAAGGTGGGAATCAAACCTGGAACCTGAAGGTGCAAGCCGACCGTGCTAACCATTAAGCCAAGTAGCATGATAAGATATTTAAACATACTGTAAAATGAATTAATTCTTCTTAAAACCTAGATTTCTGTCAAATGTGACATTTTGTCCATGCATAGGTATCATCATCATCTTAGTCAGTTACTTTCTGAGTCATGCTATAGTCCCAGAACAGGATGTACCGTTTAGAAAGCATGCACTTACAGCATGACTCATATGTACGCTTTGGTGTTAAACTCAGGGATTTAAAAGCCAATTGTTTGTGTGTATATATATATTCATTGGTCTATAAGCGTATCGGAGCTGTGGTATTTTATTAATACATTGATGGCACATGGAAGTGGCAGACCAAAGTGTATAAAATCGCTGAGTAGCCAGTAACGACCAGCTCTGAACACACACAGCAAAACCCTGCTAGCGATCGATATTTTAACCTTGAGAGCATTTCACAATCTCTTCAAAAGCTTAGATCTCTGAAATGATATTCAGCATCTTTTGCTGCTAGTTGCATCGCAAATTAGTCAGTCGGTTCCCGTAACAGTCGTGTGTGTCCGTCTTCTCAGAATACTGATACCGGGGTCGATGGTTCAAAAGATGCATTTCAAGCAGCTGTATATTTAGAGTCTGAATATGGACAGTATGTAAAGATTTTTAAGGAATATGACTTTTGTTAGCTTTCCAGGGATCGACAAGAGGTGATGACTTAATAATAGTTTTATTTGAACTTTTGAAATAATCGTGAATAAGTAATAAACAGAGAATCTTTATCTTACTACAGTACTTTACTTTGTTAATCATCCTGGTGTTTCTCACAGGTGGATGAAGAAGCCCAGATGTGGAGTCCCGGATCAGGTCAGGAGACAGTCAGGCTCACAGTCACGGACACGACGCTATGCGCTCACAGGCCAGAAGTGGCAGCGTACACACATCACATACAGGTGAACATTTTATATTTGTGTATATTCAATTTAATTCATTTCAATTTTATTTATATAATGCTTTTAACAATGGTCATTGTCTCAAAGCAGCTTCACAAAATTTATGGAAGTGTGTATGAATGAGAAAAAATGTGTTTAGATAAATGTATGTATGATGTATATACACTATATGGACAAAAGTATTTGGCCAAACCTGTTAATTATTTAATTTAGGTGTTTCAATCCCCAGTAAAGGGCAATTTTAATGCCTCAGCATACCGAGACATGTTGGACAATGCTATACTTTAAACATTGTGGCAACAGTTTTTTTAATGCCCTTTTTTATTCCAACATGTCTGTGTCCCAGTGCACAAAGTGAGGACTATAAAGTCGTGGTTTGATGAGTTCGGTGTGAAAGAACTTGACACAGCCCTGACCTCAACCCAATCTAGCATCTTTGGGATGAACTAGAGATTGCGAGCCAGGCATTCACGTCCAACCTCAGTGCCCATTCATTATGTAGAGCATTTATGAGGTCAGGCACTGATGTTGGACGAGAAGGCCTGTCTTGCAGTTTATCCCAAAGATGCTCGATGGGGTTGAGGTCAGGGTTCTGTGTTTGGGCCAGTCAAGTTCTTCCACACCAAACTCACTAATCCATGTCTTTATGGATCTTGCTTTGTGCACTGGGGCACAGTCATGTTGGTCTAGACCTCAATCCGATAGAACACCTTTGTTTTTCCCATAAACACACTCCTAAACCTTGTGGAAAGCCTTCCCAGAAAAGTTGAACTGTTATAGCTGCTAAACTGCTATATAGCTGCTATAGTGGCCAACATCATATTTAACCATATGGATTAAGAATTGGATGTTATTCAAATACATATGCATGTGAAGGCAGGCAAGCGAATACTTAGTGTATATATATATAGGCATGGGACTACAGTTCAGAAGGCCCCAGGTTCAAGCCCCATGACCACCAAGTTACCACTGGTGGGCCCTTGAGCAAGGCCCTCAACTGCTCAGATATATAACAAGATAAAAATGTAAATTACTGCCAACATGCCTAAATGTAAACATAGGTAATAAAATATGATTTGGCTGTTATATTAAAAATAAATTGCTGTACATTTCATTTCTTACTTTTTCATCCATTTATTCAGAGTAGTCTTATCAGACGAGAGCCATTCTACTAGTGGTGATAATAGACAATAACAGCACTGGGATGTTTAACTATACATATTAGTTTACATCTCTGGTGTTCTACAATTACAATACAATGTGATTACAGTTAATTACACTAAGTGTCGGTTGCAGCTTGCCGTGAAATTACACAGAAAAACTCACATTCAAAACCAGTCATGGAAGCATTTTCAGCAAGACAACCTATCTAAAGTTGTTGTCTTAAACAACACTTTATAATTGCTTCTAATACGTTCTAAATTACCTCTGTGTTGGTTTATTTATGCCTACGGCAAGATACAAAGCAAACTGGCTTCTAACACAATGCTGAATCCCAAATCTCTCTGTAATAGCCCCTAATCAAGAGCACTACTTGGTGTGTTGAATAAGTGATTGTACCCCCCTCCTACATAGCGCACTAGCTTTCCATTTAACGCTATTTAGAATTCAAACCCGGAACCCTAAGTAAGTGGAAGAAACCTAGCTGAAAATTGCGATTTGATAAGTCAGAAAGTAGGGCAGATGCATGACTGCATAGTGATTGGCATTCACAGCACCACGTCTCACAGAAATTACAAATGAAAAGCAATCTTGCATTGCAGTCCACCGTTGAACTGGTTAGACACTCTAACTGAAAAAGAATTCAGAGCGCAGAGCGAGCGAGCAGCTCCAATTGCGTGGATGGCATCAAATCGTTTAGAAAGACGCTCGCAACACAAAAATATGAACCAAAAGATGAAAAAGAAGAACATACACAATCATGATGGAAGTGAACAATATCCTGCAAAAAGCAACAAAAAAAAAATGCATGATGTGCAGTTCACTTTGCAGCAGTGTGTCATACAAAGGCAGTACAGGAAGTAACTGAAGCTGTTGCAGAAAATGATGATGACTGCATATTCTAGGCGGTCAGTTAATGAGCAGAAACCAAGCAAAAAGCCAATATTCGCTGAATGTACCCTATCTATAACACATATAACACACCAGACTCATGGAACAATCGACTCGGGTGCAGTAGTGATGGGAAGGTTGGATCATTTTAGTGACTCGGTTCTTTGAATCTCGTTCATCAAAATTTACAAATCTTTTTCTTTGAGTCATTTAGTCCATTTCATTCTTTTGATCAGAAAAAAAATAATAATTTACATTTTCAATAAACAGACCTCCAACATACACAACTTTTTGCTATAATTCCAGTAATGAAAATATTGTATGATAAACAGAATGAGCAGTCTTCTGATTTGAGTCGTTCGTTTTTTTATCACGTGACCCCCTTAGACACTATGCAGTAGCATCTATGGGAGTCACGTGACAAAAGAATAAACGACTCAGACTAGAAGACTCAAGAGAAGAACCGCTCAGCCGCTGTTTGCTGTGCAGTGACACTGCAAAGCCTCAATGGGAGTCAGGTGACAAAATAGCAAATGACTCAGACTAAAAGACTTATGAGAAGAACTACTCATTTCTGTTTCCTGTACGTAATCTACAGATGTTTTGCAACTTTTTTTATTTGCGCCCAGTAGAAAATTAACGAATCACTTTCTAGGGTTAGGGTTAGAGACTAGGGTTTCATCGAGTGCATCAAAGAAGTCAGCTGTCAGATGTCTGGTGGTGTGGTATACTAATTGGAAAACCTGTCAAATAAAAAAACATTTAAAAATTCTTAACTACATTAGAGAACACCTAATCTAATCTTCTCTGTACTAAGGAGGTAACCATGTACATTCTGGACTGCAGAACGTCCACTATATGGACAAAATTATTTGTCCAAACCTACAATGACATTGTATCCGAATACATAAACTTCAATATAGAGCTGGTCCCCCTTTTTGGAAGGCTGTCCACAAGATTTTGAAGATTTTCTGTGGAAATTTGTGCCCATTCATTCTGTAGAGCTTTTATGTGGTCAGGCGCTGATGTTGGACGAGAAGGCCTGGCTCACAATCTCCGTTCCAGTTCATCCCAAAGGTGATCAATGGAGTTGATGTCAGGGCTCTGTATTAGGGCCAGTCAAGTTTTTTCTACACCGAACTTGAAACATCAAACCTTGTCCTTGCTTTGTGCACTGGGGCACAGTCATGTTTGAATAGAAAAGGGTCTTCCTCAAATTGTTGCCACAAAGTTGGAGGTAATGCATTGTCCAAGACGTCTTGGTATGCTGAAGCATTAAGATTGCCCTTCACTGGGGATAAGGGACCTGAGTGAAACACTTGAATTTAATAATTAACAGGTTTGGCCTCTTTGGAGAGTATGTAATCAGATGTTCATGTTTTGACCTTAGTTCCATTTGGACCCAAGTCTAGGTTAGGACCAAATTTAAGTTTTCACTATTGGGTATGTTTTTGCTTAGTGTCAAGGGTAGCTCAGTGGTTAATGCATTGGACTACCAATTGGAAGGTCCCAGGATCAGGCCAGTTGTGCATAGTTGGAACACGATGGTTAATGCATTGGACTACTAGTCCCAGGATCAAGCCCCAGCACCACCAAGTTGCCACTGTTCAGCCCTGGAGCAAAGGCCCTTAATCCTCAACTGGGCAATAAATATAGTGGTAGCGTGTACGGAGGGCGGTCATAAAAATTGTTATTATTGTTAAGAAAAAATAATGTAATGAAAATGAACATATCCTCCATCAAAGGTGACAAATTTCTCCAAACAATGGATAAGTTGGGGAAGTCAATCTTTGGAGAAGCCTTCTTTTTGACTATTGAGAAAAAGTTCCACTTCAATAATCACCTCGTCATCGTCAAACTCCTGCCCAAAAGTGTTTTTTTCAAGTAATGGAAAAGGAAGAAGTAACTGGGTGCGAGTTCGGGGAAGTAGGGAGGGATGGGTCGGAATTTCATCCCCCCAAGTTGTCCACAAGTTTCACCGCTTCATGAGCTGAATGGGCTGGCGTGTTGTCATGAAGAAGGCGCACTTAATTTTTTCGTTTGGATGCACCATTTTGGATTTCACCCACTAGTGGCATCGTGCGTAACTCTCATTTCTCATTTCTGGAGACATAATTTGGGCGAATTTTTTTCAGTTTTTTCATACGACTTCATATGAGTTCGAATTTTATGATCGTCCTTTGTAGCTCAAGCCTGAGTCCATGTTCGTTGTTTCTGTTTGTTTCTTTGCACCATGATAAATAAATCTCTGCACGACGTTCTGTCCTTATTTCAGTTCGTAATTTACAAAAGTCACAATGCTAACCGAAGACCAGCAAACTGACTCGAGGACATTTAAGGCAGATTGTGTTCACTGGTCACAAAATCCTTGACTCCTTTCCAATACTTCACACTGCAGTGGAGATATACTCAAGCATAAAATAACCTCCAGCAGTGACTTTAGCCTTCATAATTTCCTGAAGATTATTCTTTGAAGGGAAATGGAGGGTGTTCTCTCACCTCAATTTACACTTGCCTGGTTACAGCAGGCGATAACAGAAAATGATTTATTCAAATCTGCTGGCTTTTTTTTTTTTTTGGTAATTGACGAACCGCCTACGCAAATGGAACGTAAATGAGGCCGAGGTCTGGCAGCTGTTGACGACTATTTAACGAGAGAGAGAGGGAGAGAAAGAGATAGAAGTGAATGAACGAGTCGAAGGAGATTTTCGGCTTTTTTTCCTGTCTGTCAGCGAGAGATAAAGCCTTCGTGGTGCAAAGTTCAGCGAAGCTGCCACTTCCCAAAGTTCACTTTTGAGTTTTTAGAAATTGCAGGTTGTAAAGGAAAAAAAAAATTAAAAAATCACTTTTCAGTTTGTTCTGTGTTCTGGCAATCCATCATTTTAATAGGCCACTATGAATTGTGTGCAGGTGCTTGGCCTTTTGTGCTGGTGTTTTTTTTATAATAGTTATGATAACGATTTGGAAATAAGAAACCAGTCCTTGGTCAGAAGCTAAAAAAAAAAAAAAGGAGCAAAAATCAATAACCTGTGCACCTGTTTTAAAGCGAATGGAAATGTGTCATATCTAAGATGGAAGTGTTTTGAATGACCTTATAACTGATCCTTCTTACATTAAGCTATTCCTTATGGACATGATTAGAAGCAGGTTATTTATTCCATTTAGTGCTTGTCGAGCGATGAATGATCAAGACGGAAGACGATGGAAGATCAACGTCGGTGCAACCTTATCATACATTTTCATCATTTGATGTTCTAACAAAAAGCACTTAAACACAAAGTGCTTTAGGTTACAAGAAATCATGAGTTATTTGTGGCTTAATACTGAATCTCATAAGATCTTCAGCTTTTCCAAATTGTACTTCTTAGATATGAGATATGAAATTGGTGTCATTACTTTACATTACATTACAGAAATCAAATCCAAGTGCAAGATAGTAATGCAATGCACAGATCCCGGAATTGTTTCTTGGACGTTTAGTGTCAGATAAAACGTTTTTATATCACAGACCAGATGAATCTGACTGGTTAGAAGGTGTGATATATATATATATATATATATATTTGTATAAAAAGCACACTTAGACAGTCTGTAACATGAACAATAGGTTATCATTAATGCCCTCTTTCTGATATGTTATTGTTTCCATGGAAACAGCTTATACGTAGCGACTTGTGTGGCAGACATGCCACGTAATCTAATAATGACTAATTTATTGCATTTGGCAGAAGCCCTTATCCTTACATAAAAGGGATTTTATGTGCTGAAAATCTAATGTAGGTCATCGATTCTAACGAGCAGTGTAGTCATAACCATAGCATACAGTAACATGTCTTGTTTTTTTTCTTCAGTATAAAGAATGTGACCCCTAAGGTGGGCGCACGGGAGACTCATGAAGCCATCCGGAGGGCATTCGACGTTTGGCAGAGCGTTACGCCACTGATCTTCGAAGCTGTCCCCTACAGCGCGTTGGAGAGCGGTAAACGTGACGTAGACATCACTATTATCTTCGCATCCGGTTTCCACGGCGACAGTTCTCCATTTGATGGAGAAGGAGGCTTCTTGGCTCACGCATACTTCCCCGGGCCTGGGATAGGAGGCGATACGCATTTCGACTCTGATGAACCCTGGACCCTGGGCAACCCCAACCATGATGGTGAGAGAACGGCAGGTTAGGGGCTTTTTGTTGTTTGTTTGTGCAAGTCATTCCATTTCTCCCAATCAGTGAACTGTGCCAATCTGGATGACAACAATGATTAAAATAATTGATTGGTTCATGTGAAGGATTTTTTTATTTTTTTGCGAAAAAAGGGTGGCCCAACTTTATTTCTCCAGCGTTGTATCAGTTTAATGTCACTAAAGAAAACTCCTTCCAGGTGAAAAAATATTTAGAAAATCTTTTTCAGTCTTGAAGTGTGGACAGCTCATAAGCGTGTGCACCGCATGCATGGCCAAAAGTATTAGGACAACATGTGCCATGTATTATAGTTCTCCCTGTGCACAAAAGAAGTGATGTCACTAATTAGTTCGAGCCTTTCTGGCTGAAAAGTTGTTAGTTAGAACTCCCTACTGTATATTAGTTAATGGATGGAAGAAACTAGATGTGCAGGACTTTTACCTTCTGAAGCTGGGTATCCACTTCTGCACAATAATGGCTAAAACTATGGAACTGACACTATACTGAATTGCGAACTTCTCCTGCAAATTAATTGCATGATCTTCTGGGAGCAAACAAGCAGGCATGGATTGAGCAAGTGACACTAGAGTACTGCAGACGTCTTTCTGTCTCTATGTCCTGATAGATCCAGTAGGTTTTAAAGAGTAAAGGACTTTATACCAAATATTGGTTGTTGTAGAGCAGCTTTATTGGAAATAATGAAACATTATTCTTATCTTGATTGAAATAAAAAAAAAAAAATGAGAATGGCATTAAAACATTGAATTTTATTTTTGTCTCAATATTTTTGGCCACCACAGTATCTCTGATGTCAAACACAAGCAGTGACTTTTTTCACGCTTCTGATTGGTCAACGTGGCTTTACGATTAGGGTTATACCACTACCACTACTTTGACATGTTTACCAGGCCTTAGCCTTACAGTCGCTAACATTGCTACCAAAAATCAGGGACAAAAAAAAAAAGAAAGCAATTTTAAAGGCATGCTCCAAATGAAAACAACAAGCAAAGGTTTTGGTGCGATTACTATTTAATGATAATTAGGTCCTTCGTTTTATTTTATTATTGAAAAGCAAATGCAAGTCCTTCACATCCTTCAGTTCCCTATAATGAATTTCCTTTTTGTTCCAATTTACATTTTATTCTTAAGTCTATTTAATTTACTGTAACAGTAGAAATTTGATTATTTAGTTTATTAACAATTGGTTTTCGCACCTCTGCATGTGGTTTCTGTGAACTTGGACAACTAGAATGTCTATATGTGGTAGCATTATGTTCTACCACATTATGTGGAGGGTTTGTCCAGAAAATCTTGGAAATTGCTGCAATTTTACAAAATTGTTTACGTAAAAAAAGACATGATCTTAAAAAGCCATATACTGTATAGGACGTTTTGTTTGCATATAAAGATGCAAACCACGAGGACCATTAGCTGATGAGAGTTATTTCTATCTCTTAGCTGCAGTAACCTGAAATCAAAAATAAGCTAACGTCAGATGCTAAAGATGTCTTGGATGATTGATTACATTATATGTTCAGCCATCCTGCTTATGTTTGTGGCCGTGTATCCGTTCTGTCTGTCTGACCGCGTGTGCTTGTGCTTCTGCTTCTAAGTGAGTATACGTTTGTATGGCGAAATTGACAATAGCGTGTTGTTGTTTGTAATGCACGTCCATTAGCCGAGACGTAATCAGATTCCCATTGTGCCGTGAGCCATAATAACTAGTCTGGCTGGACGAAAAGGGCTTTTACGATGCTCCTGTGCCTGTGCTGAACATCTCTATCATGGCCATAATGGATACTGACAACTAGGCTTCGTACTGCCGTCTGACTGAGAGGCAGATAAAGCTCTGACGTGCTCGCTCGCTCGCTCGCTTCGATACGGTTTTTATCGCCACATGAGGTTCACTTTAATGGACTTCTGGATGTTTGGTATTCAAGGCTTTGTTAAAGGTTCTAGGCAGCAATTTCACGGGCAGTCTTAATCTCTCTAGTCTAACACTTTCGATACTGGTTAATGATTGTCCGTAAAATATTCAAATATTCAAATTGTGTAGCCAACCTCAATTCACAAATCATACATTATTATTTCTCATATACTGTAGCTCAGCTTGATAAACTTTCATAATGCATGTCATATTTTGAATTTTGTGCAAGATTTAGTGAAGACGTAGCACCATGGGTCCATTTTTAAAGCAGCCGGTGCCAAGGTAGAATCATAAATATTAAGATAAAGTAAGATTTACTGTCCATTTGTTTCATATTTTACTTCGATTATATGTCTTCTCTAAATGTTTTTAATGTTTTTAAATCCAAAAATATGAATATAATGTTGGAAATTGGTAATATTGCTAATATTTTTGGGTGGCAGGAACGGATTATCTGCATTTACATTATTTCCTATGGGAAAGTGCGTTTCGCAATACAATTTTCGCCTTAAGGACTAGCCTCCGGAACAGATTAAATTTGTGTAACGAGGTACCAGAGTTTAATACTGTAATGTTCGCTTAATTCATTTGGACCTAGTGCTAACATTAGATACATATAGAAATGATTTTGATTGTGTAAAGCTGCTTTGTTAAAAGCGCTATAAAAAATTGTGGCAGCAGGACTATGATTCAGTGGAACAAAATGCTTAATTTCGACACCAGGAAGCAAAATTTCTTTGTACACTTCCTACTTGTACACTTTCTTCTTTGCTTGTTTTGGATGAATAGCGTCGTTATGCACAGATACCTGATAATACTGAAATTGAAATTAAATATCTTTTTTTTTCATCCATCCATAATTCATAAAAAGGTTCTTCTCTGCTGTGCTTTTGTAAACATTACCATAATTTACTTTGTGTTTGTGTGTCTAAGTGTGTATTTCAGTGCGCTCATACAGCTCAAATGTCCTTGCACGTTATCACAGGGAATGACTTGTTCTTGGTGGCCGTCCATGAGCTGGGCCACGCCCTGGGTCTGGAGCACTCCAACGACCCCACTGCGATAATGGCCCCCTTCTACCAGTACATGGATACAGAGAGTTTTAAACTGCCTCACGACGATCTACAAGGCATCCAGAAAATCTATGGTAAAAGAATATATATATATATATATATATATATATATATATTACTGTATATGTATTGTGCAAAAATCTTAAGCCCCCATTCATTTCTTCATATTATATTCAATGCAATGATTAAACAAATGGGAACAAATGTTTTACTGCGACAGGCTGCAAAGTGCCTAAACATAGTATTTAATGGAACAATTTTTTTTAATGTAACAACCTTAGCAGCAATCTTACTGTATTTCCCCTCTCCTTTGTATCACCAGTATACTACTCAGTATATATCAAACATAATTTTGATGTTTTTTTATGCCTGAATGATTTATTGGTCAACGTTCCTCTGAAACTGCTCAGGTCCAGGGACTGGCCTAAAAATGAGAAACAAGAAAGTCTTTCAGGACGGCTGGAGAACTAGTCCTCAAGTTTGGCTCTTTAGAAGCAAAATATGGTGAAATGTTGGGGCTCACGACTTTTGCACAGTATCGTACACTGTATATTAACTAATCAAAATTAGAAAAGTTTTTTTTTCTGTTACTTCTCGACCTTCATTACACTATTTAGAGCTAACAATCAATTATACAATTGCAAATTTTAAGGGCCCAAGCACCAAGTGCAAATGGACAGGAAGAAATGGATTGTAAGATAGAAATTCCATTTCAAAAACAGCAGAATTTGACCAAGGGGCAGTAGTGAGGGAAAATTAATCTGACGTAAAGACAGAAAAAAACTCAAATGGCTATGCTATAAATTTCTTCCAACTTCTTCCTACAGTACATGACCGTACTGCATGTTGAAAAATGCCAGTCAGTCTTAAATTCCCAAGTGCATTAATTTATGGCACAGCTAATTTGAATTTAGCATGCTCAAAAACTCAGTAAGCATCTAACTGTGCCTGCCGTGCTCATTGTATTTCCTGAAATCCCTTGTGTACATGCTCGTGTGAACATTTAAAAAATTAATAATTCCTGCATATCCTGATTAGTAAACGAGGCACGTGGTCATTATTCATATCAGCGATCAGATAACTCAGGCAGACAAAGCTAATGAAGTTAAATGCATTCTCTTGATAATTCCAGGACCTCCAGATAAGAACCCTCAACCGACCCGGTTGCTCACGACGGCGCCGCCTCCTCGTCTGCACCCTCCGTCTGACCCTCGGAAACACGACCGTCAGAGCCGTCCTCATCGGCCGCCGCAGAAATCCAAACCTTCCAACCCCAACTCCAAACCCAACATCTGCGACGGAGGCTTCAACACACTGGCGATCCTGCGCCAAGAGCTGTTCGTTTTTAAGGTAGACAGATCCAGCATCTCATAAGGATTCCCTGATTCATTAGAATCAGATTCTTTACTCTACCTCTTTGTAAATGGAGATCCAAAAATTAAACTAAGTACATTTACTCTGTTACATATTTTACAAATCTGTACTTTGCATGAGAATACTGTACTTTTGCTCAAGTACACATGTACAGTAAATGGAGGACTTCTACTTGTACTTAAGTAATACTTGCCCTAGGGAATCTCTACTTTTACTCAAGTACAGGATTTATGTAATTTGCCCACCTCTGATTAATATGCCGTATAATCGTTTTCTCATTAGGATCAGTGGTTCTGGAGGGTGCGTGATAACTCAGTGGTGCCAGGATACCCCATGCAGATCAGCTACTTCTGGAAAGGGCTGCCCCCTAAGATCGACGCTGTCTACGAGAACAGCGAAGGAAAGTTCGTCTTCTTCAAAGGTGAGACCACATTTGTGTTGAAGAAACCTCCTTTGTTTTAATTAAGCTTCATTATATTAAACAAGGATAGCTTAAGAGAACAGGTTGCAGGTAAAAAGAGCTCATTAAGCCTCCGAGTGGCGCAGTGGTAAAGCGCTCGCCCCATCATCCGGGGAGCACTGGTTCGAACCCCGGGTGATGCTGTTTTCCTCTCACAGCCGGAGGCACAGAGAGAGCTGAT
>JAOVVA010000024.1:3025573-3036010 GCA_028565275.1 Leiocassis micropogon
TAATGTGGGAGCCCCCTAGTGACGGGGAGGAATTGGCTACGACTAATATTGGGGAGAAAATTGGAAAAAAAAAAAAGGGCTCATTAATAATGGCAGGAGGTTGACCCGGGATTTGACACTGCAGCTCGGTGACATTTCAAGATTCCTGCGTTCTTGGACATATACTAAAGAACAAGGTGGGTTTTCTTTCTCTCGCTTTCTAAAGGCCATCGCTTCTGGGTGTTTAAGGACACCACTCTGCAGCCCACGTACCCTCAGGACATCTCGCTTTTCGGCAGTGGGATGCCTTCTCAGAACATAGAGACGGCTGTGTGGTGGGAGGACGTAGCCAAAACCTATTTTTTCAAAGGGGACAGGTGAGTCAAGCCTGCCGGCTATTTTTCGACATGGTTACCATTCCGCTTAAATAGCAAGGAAGACAAATCTGAGTCACCAATGCTTTAAAAGATGGTTGCCATAGCAAGCCTTTGAACAACTCTCAACATGTTACTCATTTACTGGGGAATTCTGACTCATGAAAAGGAATTATCAAAGGAAGCTTGCAAAACATTATTTAGGTCATTAAGCATCAATAAAATATCACATATTAGATTCATAAGCTCAGATTCCCAAATCTCTCTTGAATCTGATTGATTATAAGTTTAGTAAGAGATAATATATTTTTATTCTGAAGAATCCTCTCTCTTTTGGATCAGGTACTGGAGGTACAACGAGGACATCCGGAGTATGGATCCTGGTTATCCCAAACCTATTACCATTTGGAAGGGCATCCCAGACTCTCCTCAGGGTGCCTTTGTGGACAAGGCTAATGGTGGGTCTTTTTTCTTTCAGTCTTCGCACATTCAATCCGTTGCTGAACCCAACTCGATACCTAGTCGTGTCACTACAATTTTGCACTCCTGGAAAAAGTAGTTGCAATAAATTTGAAATCAAATTAACATTCATACACTGGGCTAAATATTAAATCCAGATGATATATCATAGACATCACCTCTACTGTGTGGTTTTGGAATTAAAAGCAAAGCCGAAAAATAAGTCGAAGAAGTGTTTTCTTATTAAAATGAAAGAATGTTATTCATTACATAATGCTTTTTTGTAATATACATGGGGCGTTCAAGTCAAAGACTTTTGATTGTACAGAAACACAGGTATTAGAGTAAATAAACTCTCTTTATTTCTTTATATAATCCCTTGCTACATTAATGCACTTATCACAGCTTTTCACTATTGCTTAGATACTGTACCATCAAGGTAGAAAGTTTTCCTAGTACACCGGAGCCATGATTAGACTGCCTGTTTCATGTCTAAAAACGCTGGCCTGCCAGGAATCCCTTTAATATCCCAAACATGTGGAAATGGCTTGGAGTTAGTGATGGGTCGTTCATGAACGATTCGTTCTTTTTGAACGAATCTTTAACGTGACTCAGAAGAACGAGTTGTCTCGGAGAGTGATTCGTTCAATTTCTATTGGGTGCGCATGCGCAAAGCATCGCAAATCCTCCGTAGGTTATGTACAGGAAACAGTATTGAACGATTCTGCTAGTGAGTCTTCGAGTCTCGAGTCGTTCGTTCTTTTGACACGTGACTCCCATAGACGCTATGCAGTGCAGTACACAGGAAACAGTATTGAACGATTCTCAACAATGAGTCTTCAAGTCCCGAGTCGTTCGTTCCTTTGTCACGTGACTCCCATAGACGCTATGCGGTGCAATAGATTCAAAAGAACGAACGACTCAGACTGGAAGATATGATGGTGAGCTACTCATTCTGTTTATTATAATATGTCCTTAGCTGCATTGTAATATTTTCATAACTGGAACTATAGCCAACATTTGTGTATGTAGACGTATTGGGGGTATTTTTATTGAAAATTTTATTTCTGATCAAAAGAACGAAATGACTCAAAAAAAGATTCGTTCATTTTGATGAACGAGATTCAAACAACCGAGTCACTAAAATGATTCAAACTTCCCATCACTACTTGGAGTGAGGTCAGGACTGTACGGGGGATGTGGCAATAACTTCCAGACGAGTTCCTGTAACGTGCAAGTGGTGTTGGTGAATGATTGTGTCTAAAGTTCCCACAGACAGATGCGTCTCTTCCGCAAGTTGATGACAAGTTATCCATTGAATTGTCTGGGATTCTCATTCACTCACATATTTTACTGCAGCTAAGAGTCTCATCACCGTACTTGGTTAAAGTCTTCATCCACTAGAAATTTTACCACAAGCCCCAGTTTGACTTGAACAAACCCTTTGTAATTATCTATCATCTTTTTTTTTGTTGTTGTTATTAATTATTAGTCCTAGAATGAATAGTCATTAATATTAACACCTGAATTTCCTTGTGAAAAAACACAGGCTTCACGTATTTCTACAAGGGAAAAGAGTACTGGAAGTTCAACAATCGGCGGCTGCGAGTAGAACCGGGGTATCCCAGGTCCATCCTGCGGGATTTCATGGGCTGCGACGGCATGCCCTCCGACCCCGACTGGGATTGGAGGCCGCCGCAGGACGACGAGCCGCCGCATTACGAGCATGACGACGTGGATATCGTGCGGAAACCCGAAGGCACGGGTGGCACCGAAAAGGCTGTGGCCATCGCCATACCCTGCGTACTAGCCCTATGCCTGATGGTCCTACTGCACACGGTGTTCCGGGTCAAGCGCAAGGACACCAAGCGGCACATACTGTACTGCAAGCGCTCCATGCAGGAATGGGTTTGAACATTCCGACTTCCCCGTTCCAAGACATGTAGGATGTACCATTGTGTCTTACCCGAGGAGTGGCGATGAACCTCTTTCTCTCATGGGAGGGAGGAGGACAGGAATGGACAGCATGCCCACGTCCTACTTGTGGTGTCTGCTCTTCCCGGGAGCGCCGTATCGTTATGTGTGTGTCATGTCAGGCCTCAGTTATCGGCTATCCGCGGACGTTTTGAGACTCGAGTCACAACTCGATAAAAGAATGACTAGGGGACGGATTTAAAAAAAAATAATACTTTATGTATTTCCGACTACTGATATCAGCTGCACGTAAAGTGCGGACTTCCTCCAGAATCTTGATGTTTTATGAACTGATACTCAAACCAAAACACTCTTGGTTTCCAAAGACATTTCTTCATGTTGAGTTTTTTTAAGCATTGAATCTCAAATTAACTGCGTATACAAATTCAAGTTTTATGCGTTTTATCGTTCTATCATCAGCTTTTACGATCTCAAACTCTACCTGCAATATTTGGGGCGAACGCCTTAACCACATATCTACAATATTTCTTTTTTAGTGTGAATGTGTGAGTATGAGTGTACAGTATGATGCGTGTATGTATGATTGAAATGATGGATAATCTTGTAACTTACATCCGAGTGCAAAAGTTTGCTCATCCCTAGGCCATTTTATAGGAATAGATATGAGAATTTCTGGTCCTGGATTACTGAGATCCAAAACAATGAGGCTTATTTGCATTAAAAAACGTAGTGCAAGTTCAGATCTCACAAAGCTAAACGTCTGAATAATTTCATGTCCAATGTGGCACATTTGGAAATGTGGTGAGAAGTCGTTAAAAACAATTAGATTTTTATGTATGAACACAAAAGAATGCAGATATTAAAAAGCAAATATTTAATATGAAAAAAACTTTTCGTATTTTTGTCATTTTCAAGAAAGTTTCTTATTAACAGAAACAATGTTGTTTTACTTATTTGACAGATGCAATCTTTCATAGAGGCGTCGCTATTTCTTTTATTGCTGGTTGTATTAAGGTGTTTTTACATGCACATGTTTTTTTGTTTGTTTTTATTAAAAAAACTAAAAGAGTGTTTGATAAAACGTTCATGTTGGAAAAATAATCATTCTTTAAATAAGGGATTTTCATTTCTTTTATTATAATTATTTTATATCTAAGTATTCTATGTTAATTTTTCTTTATATTTTGAAGTAATTTTTAGTTTTTTATTGTTCCCCAACACACATTTAGTATTTTTACTTGTTTTAAATATTTAGATTTTTTTCTTTTTAATTTTTTTTACTTTGTCCCAGTTAAACTCTAAAGGGTGGTTTAAACTTTTGCACTCAAATCTATGTTTTAAACTGCTCTACTTTACATAATGCTTTTAAAAAATTAAATCTTAAAAAATATTTTTCTTTGTTTTAGGAAAGGTCTTCCAGGTTATAATGTAAAAGAAGCAGTGAAGAAACCCTAGAAGATGTTGTTTAGTATTCTGAATAATCTAATAATCTAATATCTTACTAATCTAATAATAGAGATATACTTTAATTATCATGTAGAAAACAGATTTTCGGGGAAAAAAAAACGTAACCATGTAGAAACGTCGGACCCGTTTAAATTAGCGTAGCTCCGGGTGCGCTGTATTTGACGAGACTCTGCACTAAACTAAACTAATATTAACAACAATAATTCAAAACTAAATACTAATAAGCGCAGATGGTTGTGTATGACTTTATTACAGATTTTATACCGGAGCTGGTTTAGTGATAAAAAAAAAATCAGCTTGAAGAAATTCAAGAAAAATATTAAATAAGAGAGATAGTTTTAAGTTCTACACTTTTCACTAGAAACAAAAGGCATGCCCTGTTTATCTGATTTCCATCCATGCCTTGTTTTGCTGTTTTAATGGTGGATCGCTGACATCATTAATGTTCTCCAGGATTCATTAATGAGGCAGTGAGGGAATGTGTGACTGTTAAAAAAAAGATCTTCAGCGAGCACGATTATCCTGAACTTCCTGAAGGCCGAGATCGCACGCTGATGGAACACGCAGACTTTCGCATTGTTACCAACATGGCAGCTTTCTGAACTCTGCCTTTGGAAACAAGATGTATATAATTAAACATGCTGTATATATCTCATGTAGTGTCTTGAATATGGATGTGAAGGGCAGATTATACAGTATTAAATACTAAGATATCAAACAGATTTTGTCTGTGTTTGTGTGTGTGATTCTTTTGAAAGAATCTGTGTTGCTTCTTGTTACAGTGTGGTTTCTCTATCAGGAACCTCATCTGTGTGTGATGTCCGTCTCAATAATTACTCTCTAGTTGGTCACATTTTGCTTGGTTTTAAGTGTTTATTTATAATTTTCAAAATCATAAAAAGGTTATTAACAAAATCTGTAATAGAGCTATGCAATTTAATTGATTATGCAATGTTTGTTTATGCTTAATCGATTCAATTTATTGTGTGGAATATGGAAGTGGTTTGCTTTTTTCAATTCTTAAAAAAAATATACAGGTATATATTTTGAGAATTTATCATTTAAAAGATTACCTAAATAGTTCAAAAAGCATTATTTGATTCTGGTTTGAAAAGCTTTTTTAATACATTATTTTTTATTTATGATGCAACTCTAACTCTTCATAATGCATCACTCAGTAAATTAAAATGCCTAACAACAGAAAGAACTGAAGTCTCTGTCGAAACACAGATTTACAGACGTCAATAACGCCATCTACTGGGCAATGGTTTGGCAGAAAGAAAAAATAAAGATGATCGCTTATTGTGAGACATGACACTCACTCACTTAGATTATGTCTGATCATTTAGAAGGGGATAGACTTATTGGAAACTGTATGCAGCTCTATGATTACAACTAGAATCACATTTTTGTTTAAGTTATTTCGGCCTGTGTGCTATAAAAATATTTAATGAACGTAAGGGGTAAAGAAGCAGTAAGCAAGTCTACAGATTTTTTAAAATAATTAAGTTGGGTGTGCTATTATTAAAAAAATAATAATCAAAGATGAGGTAGTGTAATCCAGAGTCCGGGTTTGATTCTTGTCTCAGGTCTCTGTGCGTGGAGTTTGCATGTTTTCCCTGTGCTTAGTGCGTTTCCTCGCGGTACTCCGGTTTCGTCCCACTGTCCAAAGACATGCATTAGGCTAATTCATGTTCCCAAATTGCCCGCCATGTGTGAATGCACGTGTTAATGTTGAGCAGAGGTCCCACCACGGTCGTAAAACAGAAGTAAATACAGTGGTCAACATTAGCCTCCACAGTCTCTAGTTGGACTACAGAGGTTCCTAGACAAATGGATGGAAATAACAGAATACTACAAATTATTTAGAAGTTACTGCTCATGTCTTTTTACTGCTCCCACTCTCACAACACAGTAGGGCAAAGTCAGCTAAAAGTCCACCCACACACATACAGACCCTCGAGATCTCATACACTTTCAGGTGTGACCACAGAGGGTCAGGTAGGACTGTAGGAAGCACAATCATGTAAATGTAGATTGTAATTAAAGACAGAGGTGACTCACACATCTGGGACCTGAGTGATCGTCAGTGTAACCAGGGGGCGGGGCGAACCCAGGGGAGAGGGAGGGTTCTTCACACCAGTTAGAACACCTCTGTAAGCCTGCAGTTTGGACAGTGGTGACTCCTGCTTTTTTTAAACACGGAAAGGGAAGTTTAGTTTTGGATCTTTTTTAAGTTTTTGCAGATCTTTAGAAAATCTTTAGAAAATCTTTAGAATTTGTAAGTATGATGCCATTCTTTACACTATTATACTTATTATTGTTGTTGTTGTTGTTGTTATTGTTTGCTTTGCGACAATGACAATTGTTAAAAGCGCTATACAAATGAAATTGAATAAATAAAATTATTACTATATGCCTACTTCTAAGTAGGGGGTGTTCAGTGGTTAAGGCACTGGACTATGGTCTGGAAGGCCCAAGTTCAAAATTCTTCCATCACCAAGTTGCCCCTGTTGGGCCCCTGAGCAAGGCCCTTAACCCTCAACTGGTCTGATGTACAAAAGTATAATTAGATACAATTTTAATCGCTCTGGATAAGTACTGCAGAATGCCGTAAATGTAACATTTATTTTATTCATTTATTGTCTGTATATGGGTGGAAATTGTGCAGCTTATTTAATAAGAAGTGGAAATAAGATGTAAACTTATCATTTTAAGTGTAATCAAGTAATAAAAAGTATTAATGTTTCATGAAAAATATATGAAAGCTCAGGAATAATTCCCAAACCTCATGAATTTAACTTAATGTTTGGGGGGGGATGTGCAAAAGGGAAATTTAATGAATGGTTTTACTTAAATATATATAATTTCCGTTTGGAAATAACGTTGTTGTTGTTTAATGTTTGTTATTGTTTGCTAATTAACAGTGCGGCCCTTTTATTCGTAAACACCGTTATGACATTAAAAGATGCTTCTAACGGCAATTTCCGTGACTACTCAAAACTACTTCCTGTTTGAACAGGAAGAATCTACTTCCTGTTCAAACGCACCTCAGGTTTTCAAAATAAAAGCACAATATACATACGTATATAGTTGTAATAAATGTTGGATAAATGATGAATGATGTGAATGAATAATAGAATAAATGTTCGAATAAATATGATGATGAATGAATGATAGAATAAATGTTCGAATAAATATGATGATGAATGAATGATAGAATAAATGTTTGAATAAATACAGAAACTTCTTATCAGAAACTGTTTAAAAGATGTTTAAGGCAGAACTTTCTTTTTGCTTCACTCTATGATGAAATTAATGGGGATTCTGGGGACAAATTTGGCCTAAATAATGGATAGGCTCCAGCCCCACACCTGAGTGAGTGAGCAACTGGACATTATATAGCCTTATACATTTAGGTATCAAGTCGTTGTTTGTTTCTCAAGGTTTTCATGTTGCAAATATATATATATATATATATATATATATATATATATTTTTTTTTTTTAACTAAACTTCACATTTTGCACCCAAATAGATCCTTTTTTGCATTAACTTCCAACTGAATACTTATTGTAACCCAGTGAATATTGACTCTACAGTGCCCAACTTTGTCATTTTCCTTTTCTCACCCCTGCATTAAGGGAATTACCACGTCAGCATGGCATCGGAGAAAGGATCCGATCAAGCAGAAGATGATCCACCGCAATCATCAACCCAAAGTGTGTCACAACCCAATGATCAACCTGAAGAACCAGTTTCAAGCCAGATGTCATCAGAACCCACCATATCACCACCACTTCTAAACAACAGCTGGGCTATACCACCTGTTATTAACCACAGAGAATTGAGGTCTCAGAGCAACCCCCCAAACCTGACATCCACGAGCAACCCCCAGAGCCCGACATCCTTAAACAACACCCAGGAAGCAACATCTCAAAGCCACTGGCAGAAATGTGAACCACAAAATCACCAGCAGGCCAACCGCCAGACTCTGACCAACCGCAGGAACCATATTAGCAACCACCCAAACCTAATGTCTACAAGCAGCTTTCAGGGCCCAACATCTTTAAACAATACTCAGGAAGCAACATCACAAAGCTTTTACCAGGAACGTAGGGCACAAAGTCACCAGCAGGCCAACCGCCAGACCCCAACCACCACCAATTGCTGGCATAGGTCTCATAGAAACCCCCAGGAACTGATGACATGGAGCAAACACCAAAACATCACATCTCAGAGCCAGCTCCGGAACCTGAGGTCTCTCTGCCGTCAGTGCCAACTGCGATTTTTCATTAAAATGAGCAGACTGTTTCTATGTTTTTATTTACAGTTAATTATCCAGGCCATTATTGCATTCTCTGTTCTAGTGCAATGTCACTTGTTTTTGTTGCTTTTCGTTTTTGTCTTTAATTGGCAATGTTTCCTCTTATGGTGGTTTTTTGGTTAAAAAAATAAAAAATAAAAAATGTTGTTTTAAAATTTGTATTACCCGTATGTTGGGTAAAAAAATATATAGTTTATTTGCTGGTTTGTAAAAGATAGACCCCTTTTGTCCATGTTTGAGCCACATTTTACATCTGGTCATCTGTAATGGGATGAAAGAACTGTTTATATTTTATCTCTTATTGTTCATCTATTAAGAAAAAATAAAAATATGTACTGTAGGGCATGTCTGTGTTTGTTATATATAGGTCCAACTGGAAAATGTGCAGAAATGTTATTATTATTATTATTATTATCTGCCTTAAATGTGTATGGGCTGAAGAGATCAGCTATAAATGTTGGCACACAGATGCTCTATATGCGAACCTACTGTACTAAGTCATATAAAAGCACCATGACTGGCCTCAAAACCCAACTGACTGATTGAGAAAGAACACTCTTTCAACATACACTACCTGGTCAAAAAACTTTCCACACTTTAAGGTTTCAATCAATCACTTTTAGCTTTGGTTACAGCAGACAATGTGGTCTCCGGTTCATGTGAAAAGATTCTTTATGCTCCCAGAACCACACGTTCACAATTTAAATCCTGGAATTTGCCTGTGCCATCAGGGATGAAAACTCCACAGATGTGATAACCTGGTCATTCAGTATATTCAGGTCATCAGCTGACTACATTTTATTGCCACATAGACCTGACCAGCCGAAGCAACCCCAGATCACTGCCTCAAGTGCTTGTGGTTGAGACGAATCAATTGATCTAAGCCCTGCCCATTCCCAACCTATTAGACTTTCCACCATTTTAAATTTTCTTTAAGATTTTCTATGTCAAACCTCTCCTAGACGACTGGTCAGATGTGCATGAAATTTGCTTGTGATAATCAGCCGAAAAAAAGTTGTGAGGCCAGACCGTTTGCTTTTTATTAGCCAAGGAACCTACTGGACTTCAATTAAATGATATATATCTTCTAAAAGCAAAGTCTGATTAAAACATATTTTGGCAAACATATTCAGGAGGACATTCTAAGGACACAACCGATGTTTTATTTTTTATTTTATTTCATCCTGTATAGTTGAAATTGCTCTCATCAGGACAGCATGGCATTGCTAGGAAATGGTGTAGTAAGATTCAGAGCAATCAGGCGGTGTAACAAATAAATTTGCATTTGAGTCTGCGACACATGATCGATATAAACTAGAATTAAAATTCACAAATCGTAGTGTCTTCATTGGAAGGATATTGTGAGGACATGCACTAAATTTGGTTAAAAAAAAACAGCGAGTGCTATAATCTAAAATTGTGACAATCATTAATATACACTTATGTTATAAAAGTAAACCTGATGTGATAAATCAGTTTCCTACAGTCCTAATGAAGTTCAACAATGCCAACCACTACTCCAATGTGCTCTCCTAATGACGTTTAATTCATAGTTGTTTAATTTGTAGTAAATATGTCCCTTTTAGGACATTCCCCAAATTTAGAAATCACAAAAAAAACAAACATTAAATGTGTGTAGCTGGTGCTTGTCGTTAAACCCGTATCGGGGTGGTAAAACTTTTGCCCTTTTCTTCAAGTGGTGCTCGCTGCAGAGCCAAATGGGAGGAGCTGGAGCTCTAGCTCCCCCTCGCTAGATCTAGTGGGCGGGGCTTGAGACATCATTGGGACAGGTGGATCGCCGCACAGTTAGAGTCCGTTCGAACTAGATGTACCTGTATCGCACGGTAAGAACACTGTACTTTAAAGATAAACTTTACATTGAAATGTATATAAAAT
>JAOVVA010000024.1:3055320-3093302 GCA_028565275.1 Leiocassis micropogon
CACACACACTCTCACACACACTCTCACACACACTCTCACACACACTCTCACACACACTCTCACACACACTCTCACACTCTCACACACTCTCACACTCAAACACTCACACAATTTGGGGGAGCTCAGAGACCTGTGTTAACTTGTTAAAGATGTACAGAAGTACATTTACTTCATTACAGTACTGAAGTGCATATTTCACATTTTATTTAATTTTTTTTACAAATTCATTAATTTCCTAAATTTCTCTCTCCGAAATTAAACACATCCACCACTCATTCTAATTCTCTGATGCGTGGTGCTCAGGTTAAACATGGCAATCCTTCATGAAGACATGCTTCCCCTTAATGATGTTACTATTAATGTTAAGTTAAGAACATGGCAGCAGGTTTTCACCTTCAAGAACTGAGCGTGTGATGGCTCTCCAGGCTGAGGAGGGTTGGTCACCAGGGCCATGAGCACTTGCCCTGGCACAGGAGGACACAGCCGGACAGATACCAGCTTAGTGAGCTGAGCCTTCACCTCCTGGTCCACGTTCATCACCTCCATGTAGCCACCACGTAGACCACACCTGAAATAGTGTGCTGGAGTTATTTTATATAAAGTAAAAGGGAATACAGAGAGGATTAGCTCTTAAAAGCTTTTTTTTTTTTTATGAATGACCAGACTCAATCAAGCTGTTTAATAAGAAGCCATGTCCTAGATTCCCTTTCTGTTAGACGTCAATCTGGCTGTTCATTGTGAGCCTGGGAAACAAGCCCAGAGTGGCTGAAAGAGTGCACTTACTCTCCCATGTAACACTTGGAGGTGGAATGGAACGAGGCCAGCTCGACTGTGTTGGAGAATTCAGGGCCCATCTCGAATAACACCTTCTTAAACGAGTGGAAGGCGCAACCCTCGGCGTACACGTTATCCTGATACACCTGGATGAATGAAAGGTGCAACGAAAGGGTTCAAATAGAACAGAAAGTCCAACTGAAGTAAAAGCAGCCTTTCAGAGGGATATATCACGTTACCTCGTCAGCCATCAGGAAGAGATGTTCCTTGGCAGCGAACCGGATCACGTCCTCGATGCACTGCCTGCTCTGTACCTGACCTGTCAGGTGTAATTCAGGTGTAATTCATTTTAAGGTATTTGCATGTTTGCATTTATCAAGGTTAGTGGAAAATGGTGTACATTACTGCAATTTATCTTAACACAACTTTTAGATTTTCAGGCTGCCTTAATTTCATTCCACCACCATCCAACAACTACCAAACCACTGGACTCTGCACCTGTTGGGTTGCCTGGGTTGATGATGCACAAGACACGCGGGTTGCAGTACTCCCTGGCGGCCTGTAGGGAGCGCTGCAGCTCGGCGATGTCCAGACTCCAGCACTTCTCCTCGTTCAGGTAGTAGTTAATCTGCACGGCGCCCAGTTCGGCCAACGCGGCCGAATACAGGGGATACTGAGGGATGGAGATCATCACGCCGGTACGGGTACGACCCTCACCCGCTGTCAGCAACTTCAGCATGGTCTGAGAGAGGATAAGAAAGAGTCAGAGTGTGAGAGAGAGAGAGAGAGAAAGACATAAGAGAAGATAAAGAGTGGCAAAAAGAGAAAGGAGAGAGAGAAAAAACAGAATGTAAAAGTAGGCAGAAAGAGAGAGAAAGGACGCAGTGGTTAGTGTGTGTATGAAAGAGAAAAGGTGAAGGAAGGTGTGAGTGTGAGAACAAGAGAGATATGGAGTGAGTGAAAGAGAAAAAGACAGAGAAAGAGAGACAACGAAAATGGCAGGACAAGACAGAGGAGAAGAAGAGAGAGTGAATGGGAGAGAGAGAGATAGAGTGAGTGTGTGAAAGAGAAAGACAGAAGGAGAGGACAGACAGACAGAGCATTTTAAGCAAGCATGTGAGGGACCCTGGACAAGCTGAAGCTCTGAGAATGTACGAGTGTGTGTGTGTGTGTGCGCGCGTGTGTGTGTGTGTACGATTACTTATCCACACAGTTACTTTACTCCCTTGTATTAACGCCAATATAAATCTATTTACAGTACATGATGTGCTCCAGGCCCAGCACTCCTTATCCTACACACACTTACTGAACAAATATAAAGTATGTATTAGACAAACATTTCTCTCAGCCGTCTCTGGGTGGTGGAAAGTTTTTTCCAGGAAAATGAAAGTGGAAAAGACTAATGATCTTTGTGCTCTGTTTGGGTCCAAACTGCTGATTTGCAAATTTCTCTCCAGAACATCAGGAGGATTTTAAGGTCTGAGAGAACAGGGGCGCGGTTATGGCAAGCAGTGAACAGAAGGGTGGATTTAAATCATGAGGACGTACTACGATGCCGTCGCTGGCGCCTGTGGTCAGATAGATGTTGTCCGGGTCACAAGAGATGCCGCCGTCACGACGCTCGATGTAGCGGGCAACGTCATGCCTAATGCAGTCGATACCCTGACTCGCAGAGTATGAGCCTAAAAGAGGGAGGAAAAAATTAACATTTTAATTTAACATTTTTCACATTCAGGGTTTAATTAAGCATAATTGAGGTCACCTGATGCTTTATCAGCTGATAATGACTGGTGTTACAGTTAGTTATTACAGTTAAGAGCTTTTATGGTGTAATAATTCATTATTCAAGGTGCAGTTTTAATTTTCTAAGCCGAGACTGACAAGCACACAGGTCATGCCGCTAAAACCTGGGCCTGGCCATCACACAGGCCACGCCCCAAAGGCCACGCCTCTTGCCCTCAAACTGGCAAGCACACAGGCCACGCCTCTTACCCTCAAACTGGCAAGCACACAGGCCACGCCTCTTGCCCTCAAACTGGCAAGCACACAGGCCACGCCTCTTGCCCTCAAACTGGCATTGACAACAACAAAGACCACGCCTACTAAAATGAAACTGACACACGCCACGCCTCAAAGGCCACACCTCTTAAACTGACAAGCACACAGGCCATGCCTCTTAAACTAATACTGACAAGCACAGAGGCCACGCCTCCTAAACTGAAAATGGAAAGCAAAAGCCACACCCTCTAAACAAATGAAACCAGGCCCCCTATACCACACATGCATATATAACATACCGATGCTGCTTCCTCCAAAGGCCTTCAGAAGGCGCCGTGCACGATGTTTAGCATCATCAGGAAACTTGTTATCATCTAGCAGATCTGGATACGTGCACAGTGCCAACACCTTGAAAAGAAAAAACAACAGTGTGACTATATCACAAATGTTCTTCTCTCTAAAAGTTTGTTTGAGGAAACAGGAAAGAGGTACAAGGTGAGGAGGTCATGCTAATGAAGGGCGAGTCATAATTCTTAGATTACCAATCTTACCCAAATATAACACGTTTACTCTGTGGCTTATTAATAACAGAAACCTGATCAAGAAAGTAAGCTGTTGTCATGCCCACCTGTCTGAAGAAGGTGATGGGTTGCTGTCCCATGGCATGGGCATCTCCGATGTTAGCCTTGATGACCTCGTCAAAGGGCTTCTTCACTCCCTGTCAAAATAAAGTTTATATTATTTATTCATTTATTCATCTTCTATACCGCCCATACAGGGTCGCAAGGGGCCTGGAGCCTATGCCAGAGGACATAGGAGCCTATGCCCTGGACAGGGTGCAAATTCATCACAGGACACGCACACACTACAGGCAATTTGGAAACGGCAATTAGACTAATCTGCATGTCTTTGGACTGTGGGAGGAAACCGGAGTACCCGGAGGAAGCCAACCAAGCACGGGGAGCACAAACTCCATGCACACAGACCCGAGGCAGGAATTAAACCATGACACTGGAGGTTTGAGACCACAGCGCTGACCACTACATCACTGTTCCACCAAGTAAAAAAAGCACTAAAGAGTACTAATATTTGCAATTCATGCTTAGTCCTTACACAAATGGGAAGGTCAAAAAAATAAAAATAAAATAAAATACAAAGCTCGGGGTGAAACAAAGCTTGGCTCATCGGTCAAGCAAACATGCTGTCTCGCTTTCTGCCTATTCACACAATTACAGCATCCTGTGTGGTAGAAACAAATTATATGCTTTCTTGTTTTTGTAGAAGTTTGTTTAGTTCATCAGTGAATGCTTTGCAGGGGAGTGAAAGAGCAGAGTTCAGCACAGGGGCCAGCGGGGGATGTCATGGGGACTGCTCACAGACACGGAGGAGTCAACCTGAACCAATTCAAAAGCATTGCGACTTCCCAGACCTGCGTCAACACCATGGAAAAAGATAAACTGGTTTTTAAGGCTGACCAATGAAAAAAAGAAATGCGTCACTAACAAACTATTTCCCTGACCAGGCACAATTCATAAAATCAGCACAACGTGCAAAATAAATAAATTAATTAATTTAAAAAATGCAAAGCTATGCATGCTTTCACCAATCAGGAGAGGACATAATGGACACTCCTTACAAGAAGGCTGACGAACTTTCCTGCAGACTGATGAGACTATGGACAATTGAAATGAAATCAAGACTGAAGGAAGTGTGTTTTCTGGAGAAAATGAAAAACGCGAATTATGTAAATACGCTAACGTATTGAGGGTGGGAAAAACTACAATGCAAATATGTTTTCTTTAACTCCGAGCTAGTAAAGAGCACAAGTCTCTCGCCGGTCTTTGTTTCTGTCCCTCTGTGTCCATTCCATTCACCTCTCTCTTCCTGTTTTGGTTTCTCTGGCTCTCTGTCTTTTTTTCCTTCCTACTCTGCTTTACTCTGTTCCTCTCTTTTGTCTGTTTCTTTGTGTGTGTGTGTGTGTGTGTGTCTCTCTCTCTCTCTCTCTCTCTCACCATCTCGATCTGTCTCTGTATCACCATTTGTTTTGTTTTTTTCTCTATCTTCTCAGTCTGTCTGTTTGTCTCACACACACACACACACATAGGCGCGCACACACATCCCCTTCACAGTGCCAACAGCTGAGGCATCCTCAACTCTCGGATTTCTCAGTCCAACATTCCAGAGTGATAGTTCAGCAAGGAACTCACCCAATTCTCTCAATGGACTCAACCAACCAATAAATATGCCGTGTCTGAAATGTGCACCGCGGCCACGAGGCCGTCATGCAAACACTAAAACCCTTGTCGAGTTCTACGATAGCTCCAACACACTTATCGTGACATGATGACACACTATTAGGTATAACATCACACTCAATAACTGACTTCCAGACTGAGGACAATAGAATTTTATACAAGAAATTTAAACACACTTCGGATGCTTTTAAATGATCTGGTGACAAATCAAACTAGTCTACACCGATTTAAACACAAAGGCTTTTCCCAAATGATTAAAGCTCCTCAGAGCATGAGTGTGTTGGGAGTACGAGGGTGAAAGGTCAGATGGAGAGATCACAGCCCTCAGGGAGATGATGGAAGAAGCAAAAGCATTATACATCCTACACACCACAGATCCTCACCACAGATTCAAACCTATAAAATAATCCCCGAAGCCCAAAAACATTACTGCGAGGTGAGATTTTAATTCGTGATACACTTTTCTGACAAGTGAAACTTCGTCAGTTGGTCAACTCGAGAGAGTTTTGCATTTAAATTTTGCATTTAACTTGTTTTGCATGTGTTCTTGTGTTCCTCCAGTGTCTAGCTATATAGACTTTCTCTTAGATATATAGATACCTGTATAGAACAAAATGTTCCAACATCCTTTTCAATCCTTCTCTGTCTGCAAGTCTGTAATTCTTTCCCCACAGCTGATGTGCAGGAAAAAAAAAAAAAAAAAAAAAGTGGTGTATATGAGAACTGGCCAACCTTCGGCCAATAGCTGACAATTTCATCCTCCTATACTTTGAATAAATAACCCTCACCGGTACGGAGCCTCAGCTCCTACTTGTATTATTGGTCTAACAACGGCGTGGCCTAGCAGCTGTGACCAATCAGGTGAGCCATATGAGAAACACCCCAAGGGCCAGAAACACCGTCTGTCCCTGGTCTGGCTTTATGACCAGTCATTACACAAGAGCTCTGACACCTTCATATAATTCTACTGTAATGCACCAATATAATACAACTTTGAAAAGTGTCTAATCCTAATCAGAAATCTAAATTAAAGTGCGTCTTGAAATTAAACAGAGGGCGATCGAATAGATATCGTCACAAAGCAGCTTTATAGAAATATCCATGTTGATTAAATAGAAAAAAAAATAAAATGATAAAAACCTGTCAAACAACAACACTATGAAGGAAACCAGACTCTTCTGGGTGACACTGTACACAATCACAAGGGAATGCTGACGTCTAGTCAGCTCAGTAAGATGACGGATAAGTTTTATTATTACTCTGCGCTCATGCGGAGTCGTCTCCTGTAAGGCACAGGTTTGATAACAAAGCTGTGTTAATACACACAGCTGGATTTCCTCAGCAATATAAGAAACAAAAGAGTCAAGTCAAAGTCAATGATGTGTACTTAAAACTCCTTTAAGCTCACAGAAACAGGACATCAAGTAAAATAATAATAATAAGAAGAAAAAGAACAACAGGTGCCGCAACAAGTACCCACGTGAATCTCAAGACACTTTAACCCAAATGAGGCCCGTTATGAAGAAGTGGAGCGGTTCACCAAACCGGCTTCAAGTGAAATTTCTCAGAAAGAAACCAAGGAGACGGAGGTATTTAAATCTCACTGCTGCTTAAAGATCACCTAAACACAACCCAGACTCCAGGTCTCGCTCTTTCAGTGATTGTATCTTTACGTTTTATACATTGGAGGACCAAAACAACAAAGAAACAAAAACAAAAGCACCAGAATCATGGATTACTAACAAACTTTTCTATATCCTTTTCTTCCCACTGAAGATTACATGACAGTAGATTCTAAATCTTGCCGTGAACTAGGTGCATTTTAAACAGTTTCCTAATGTTTAGCCATCCATCCAGTGGAAACCAATACCATATCATGTCACAGCAAACACAATTATGTAAAATTACAGTTAAAAAAAAAATTACAGGTTCATCCATCTTTGCTGGAGGTCGACATGTACGTGGGCTTCAACCTGAAATATTATCACTGATTAAATTAAAGCTGATCAGCTTATTCTTTTTAGCTTTCACCTTTCAACTATTTCTACAAACTCTCTTCCCGTCATCGACAGCTATTATCTGGAATGTATAGACGAAAAAGAAAAAAGAAAAAAAAAAAAAAGACTAGTGCACGTATTTCGCTTAACAAATAACGCTGACAATGTAATTCGTTTATCCATTGCATGTGCAGCTTAGAAACTGTGGTTTTAAATCATGTGACTTGTTTCCCTGCTGAGAAAATGCAGTTAGACCATAACCTACACTGGTACTTATAGATTAGTGGAATTGTAAAACAGAGCTTATCTTCCTGGACGAAACAGTTTGACAAAGCGATAGATACTGAACCTGAGACGAAATGACAGTGAAAGTGAGAAACTGGTTATTGTAGCGTCCCCGCCGTAAACAAATTGATTTTGTTAAAAGCAAAAATCTATTTTTAATTTATATTTAACAGCATTTTTTAAATAAGGCGACATTATTGGTTGTAGTGCTATATGGTTCCTTTTGGCTTTATTAACACTGTAGCACCAGTGCAGCACAAAAGAATAATAATTTTTAAAAATCTAAACGCCAAACACCCCGTGCTCGGTGGGTTTCCTCCGGGTACTCCGGTTTCCTCCCACAGTCCAAAGATACACAGGTTAGGCTAATTGGTGTTGTCAAATTGCCTGTAGTGTGTGAATGAGTGTCTGAGTGTATGTGTGTGTGCCCTGCGATGGACTGGCACCCTGTCCAGGCTGTACTCTGCCTCATGCCCTAAGCCTCCTGGGATAGGCTCCCGGTCCCCGCGACCCTGAATACAGGATAAAGCGGTATAGAAGATGAGTGAGTAAGTGAGTAAGTAAACGCCAAACGAGGCATTTAAAGTAAAAAGGAACATACGGTATGTAGTGTATATCAAATCTTTTATCCAGATTGTTCCCTTCCTACGTCACGACTGTAGACATGACGTTGCGGTTGTCATGCTGGTAGGTGTACGAGAATCTGAAACTAAACCTGAAACTAGCTGTCCTTCTCACAGGAAATCTACTCACACAAGTGTACGGTAGCACTAAACAAAGGGGTTTTTCAGACTGCCACAAATCTCCCAACCTGAAAGGAAGTAAGACTTGATTCTTCTTTGTTACGCACCCATAAAGGGTTTAGCATTAAGGCTCTTAATAAACAACCCAGTAGTGTCTTAAGATTTACACACTTCTGGTCACAAACTATATAAATAACTACATAATTTACCCAATTTTATGGGTGGTCATTAAAAGGACTGGTATATGTGGGTAATGCATCCATTAACGTCCCCTTTATTTTTAATATCAGATGTGCTGCACGTGGAAAGATACAGCTTTCAAACTACAAACACCTTCGGCACACAGCAATACCTCCGTAACCATGGCGGTCACTTCATGGAGCAGGGAAGTGCAGTAAAGTAATTAACGATGCTTATTGCTTACAGTACAAGACTACCAGCGCATGAGTAATTGGGTTTATCAGAAATTATATACAGTGTGACCAAATCAGAATTAGCACACAAGCTGGTGTTTTTCACAAGCATCATTTCTTAAGCATTGTCATTAGTTTTTTTTTTCCTCCTTTGGCTTATTAAGAAAAACTTGTTTGTTTCCAGGCACAGGGACGTACCACAACGTTAAATATAACTGTAAATGGATTCAAAGTACTGTATGACGTGTCATTCGGTTAATAAATCAAGAATGGTAATTATGGACAAATAATAATGCAAGACTAGGTGAAGAAAACACTTTATGAGATGTTGGATGTTATATGACAAAATAATCAACTGGTAACTCTCCTTTTCATCAGGCTGCATCACACCACCTATTGTTGATATGGCGCACACACACCTGCAAAGTGGTATATTGCTTACTGTACATAACAGTATAAAATGACCAATGAAACTTGAAGCAGAATGGAATAATAATAATGTTATGGGGGAAAAATCTGCTTGCAAGTTCATGCCAAATATTTATTTTCATACTCTTACATTATATGCACAGTTTACACTACTGCTGCATACATTTATGTTGTTATAAATGTTATGTTAACATTAACAAAACTGGGCATAGTTCAACATTTGGGCTACAGGAGCAAACATTTTTTTACTACATCGGTACACAGTCCAACTGCTGCATGACACATTTGCAAAGTATATGCATAAAGTCTTAGGCACCATATTATACAAAACTAATTTTGAACAAAGATATGTTCATCATGTCTGCATTATGATGCAGAAAACCATTCAACGTTTCCCAACATAACTTAAAAATTAACGAATAAACAGCATTATGGAAGAATATTTACAAGCCTGTAAAGAAAGCATCATAATACATGACAAAAAAAAAACTCATTTAGGCTCCCGGGTTTATAGAAAAGCACAAGTGTGACTCGAAGTTACCAGAAAAACTCAGAGGCATATTCTCCAGCACGCTCAGTAAAACCTCCCAGGTGTTTTTATTTTAAAACTGAACAGACATACAAATCTGTATCCAACTCTACTGATTATTTTTAGGCAAAGGATTTTCACACCAAATACTGACTATGTTTATTTTATTACTCTTTAGTGCTCTTTATAGAAGTTTCTTTTACGTAGACCTTTTTTCAACAGCATTTTTGCTTATGACATTTTTTTTTTTGTATGATCCCAAGACTGTTGCACCGAACTGTAAATAGAGCAGCTGTTAGGTTTTACTGAGTCTGCTGGAGAATATGAGTGGTTCTGTTAAACTTGTCACAGCTGCTGTGCCTTTGTATACATACAGTGGGGCAAAAAAGTATTTAGTCAGCCACCAATTGTGCAAGTTCGACCTCTGCAATTGCCAACAAATGGTATATAAAGTATTGAGATGAAATTTTGTTATTGACCAAATACCTATTGTCCATCATAATTTGCAAATAAATTCCTTAAAAATCCTAAAATGTGATTTTATAGATTTTTTTTCCTTATTTTGACTCTCATAGTTGAGGTATACCCATGATGAACATTACAGGCCTTTCTCATCTTTTTAAGTGGGAGAACTTGCACAATTGGTGGCTAACTAAATACTTGCCCCACTGTAGTTACATGCTTTTTTATGTCCTGCGCGAGTATAATAAATTAATTTTGAGCACTCCGGTCATGTGACATTATGTGACTCCCAACGTGTCATGTAATGACGAGTGCCTAAACTAAAATTTATTACAAATCCACATATCATAAAATCCAAGGTTAAATTTTTAACAAAATTTAACTTCAACTTGTGACATATAATTATTAATTTCTACAAAAAATACCAATGGGCAAGTTCCAAACTAAATTTCAATGCCCTAAAACGACTAATGAACAGACATTGACATGTAATAATTTGCTTTGAGCCCTCAAGGTTTTAAAATCTTTAACAGTTCAAACACGAAAGTGCAAGAAACACTGAGCAGATTTGAGAACCACTGACTTGTTGAATGGGTATGGGTACAGAGAGCACCTCTAGTGGCCAACAATGGTACTACCATAAAGGAGAACACTACCATAATTACGGGTACAATGGTAAAAGCGGCACCTCGAGAAGGGAAAAAGGTATACCGCAAGAATGATGGTAATGTTTTTTAACATAATCACAATCTATAACAAATACAGATGCATTCTGTGAGGGATTCTGATTCATTTCTCCGGCCCCAATACATTTGCACAAGAATTATTTTAATTGAAATTATTTTAGACTTTTTCAGGCACTGATGTTGGGGCAATTCCCCTTCTGCCTCCCCGCAAACTATGACTATGTTGGACACAAATGCTACAACTCTCAAGTCATACTGTGGACATCATTTGCACACACTGCAATATTTTTCCAAAAAATAATCATAATTATTGATTGATATTTTCATTTGTTATTTTATGATGATCTCTATTCCAACACTTTCCAAGAATTTCCAAAGAGACAATGTTTTCAGGATTTTTATTTTGCTGAAATTTGAAAAACAAATTCAGCCTAAACATCTAGCACGTCAAGCACTTTGTCCAAACCTTGACTGACATATTAAGTAATATTTACATGCGAATGTCTGACCCTATGCTGCGGTTAATGTCAATGTTAATTATTTTTATCCAAACCACAAACTTGGCTAACTAACTGCTGCACTGGCTCATGGTGGTTGTCTGAATAAGACTACAAAATGAGTGAAGGACAAAATGTATGACACAAGCATTACCACATGTTAATGTGTGATCTCAGACAAACCGAGATCAGCATGAATCACCTGGAGTAAACCAGCCTTTAACCGTGGACTTCAGTCTGTTGGCCTGTTTTTCTCGAGTCTTTGCGTCACAATTTTTTGGACTCGTCCCCGTAGCCTGTACGGCATTAAATGTTTGCTCAACTGAACGTCTCCTTTTATAAGCCCAGTTCTATGGCAAATCGGCCTCTTTAAGATCAGACGACAGACAAACAAAGATGAGGCTGATCTCTGCCACTAGAAAGCAAACAATGCGCTCTGTTGAGCAAGTGCTTTCATGATCCACTGTTAGACTTTGAGATGTGTGTGTGTGTGTGCAAACATGTCTAAAGAGCTGCCAGCGTTAGACCAGGAAACAATCCAGTCGCGGCACAGACTCGCCCGACCCCTTACCATTGTATTCTCTAATCACAAGTTTCAGTTCAGGCAAAAAAGCAGATTGGATTATTTAAAGGGCGGGGATGTAACAAGAGTAACCAGGTGAACAGTCAGCAGAGTAATGCTTTGACCAACAAATCAACTGCAGCATGTTTTTTTTTTTTCTCTAGCTTTATTCGAGGCAGATCTTTAGGTTCAACTTGATCAAATGTAATGATTTAAAGCTCATGGTTTAAACCACACTATATAATAAGATGAGATGGGATAAATCTTTATTAATCTAGAGGGGAAACTGCAGATAATAATTAACCCAGTGTTACTTAATGTGTTAGCAAACTGAACCCAAATGATTTAGCTAGCTTTTTAGTGAATCTAGCTAATGTTTACTACAAAATTATAAAGTTAGCTCATAAATTTAGCAAATCTAGCTACTGGTGTTAATTACACAATAAGGTAAATAACCTACCATTAGACAAGGTTAGGCTAGCATGTTAGCCAACCTGTTACCAGCATTTATTACAAAATTACATAGTTAACATTGTCATCCTATTTTATACAGCATCAGGACTGTTACTAAATTCCATTTTAAATGATTTTATAATGTACATCCTCATAATTGGCTAGCCTGTTGGTCAATCTGGTTAGCAATCTTATTTACAACATAGGTTTATTAGCCTGGAATTAGCTACCTTGTTAGCTAACAGTAACTAGCCTGTTAGTCAAGCTAGATGTTTGTTTTTTTTATTGTTATACTGTATATAACTTTTAGCTTAACTATTAAACTGTCTTAAATAGCTACAACAAGAAAAGTAACTTTAATGACAGGCTAACAGTCGACAAATTCCTTAGCTAATGCTGCTAACAGGTTGCCACAGTGGACCATGCGATGCACATACAACTTAGCACAGGTTTTACAACTTCCTGAAGTAAACCCCCAATTATACACTATATGAGTTTGTGACTCTAATAAGTATCTAAGCTTTGGGCAAATCATCGAAAATCTACATGAGAGGCGAGTGTGCTAAGCAGGTCTTTTTAAGCAAACTTCACATAAAATCAACCCTTTATTGCTCAGCAATCCCTGACCCATGATATAACCAAATGACAAAAACAAAAGAAAGCTAAATAGTTCCTAAAGATGTTATTTCTCAAGCTCACAACTCCTGTTCACCTTTGGCTCATTTCAAGTCAACAGCAGTTACAACAAATTTGTTCTAATTATCATCAACAATACGTCTGCATAGAAATGAAGAGGTGTGCCGGCTAAATGTCATCTATTCCAAAAAAAAAGGAAAGAAAAGAAATCAGCCATTGTCTGACTGGAAGTGATATAAAAGACGCTTTTGTTTGGCCCAAAGGGAGCAGAGCAGCCGGTGTTAATGGAGAAACCGTGGAAAACGGTGTCTGTCTGAAATTCCCAGAGATTCAGCGCTGTCAAATTTAGGACTCAGAACAGCAGTCATTATGAAAAAGCTTTATGACAGAAGCAAACATGCGAAGAGACAGCTGATTGGGGGGAGAGCTGCATGCATCCTTAGTTCCCAACAGAACAACTTTGAATGCACAAGCCTCAATGACAACCTGATAGAAGGTCTGAACCATTGACTTGCACAACTTACCAGACAATGGTAAACGGCATTATAATATACTGTTTAACAATCTGCAGGTTATACACGTGTATTCATAATGGGCCTGCTCCAGTTACGACCATCCATCAACCTGGTGCCTTTAAAAAAAATACCCTGCTGTTGCCAACCCACTGCTTTCAGAAATAAATCTTACTCTCACTTGGTCCGTTTTTTGCTACATACTGTATATTACCAACATTTTGTTTACACTTTAAACAACGGGCTAGATTGAATCTTTGGAGGACCTCATCAAAATATTACTCCTAACGATGTTACATTATTCTGCTTGTATCAACTTGCCTTGCACACGGCACTGCTAATGACAAGAAGGGAAGAGTGCATTTTTGAAAAAAGCTCATGCACAATGCACCAAACCAAACTAAACGTGACACTCTGCAATCTAGGATGCCTACTATTTGGACCAAACCCTGCTACCAAGTTTTTACCCCTTTAGTCTACAAAACAGGAATCATACTTGTATGGATGGTAAGTCTTCTCATAATTTTTATGTGCAATTACGGTGTCAATGGCCAATAACTTGAGAATTTTTCGCCCCGAAAGTGCATGTTCCACCTAAGCATGTAGTATATATATATATATATATATATATATATATATATATAATGCTGGTTGCAACATGCCTGAGCGAGATCTGAAAAAGATTAGCAACTCATGAATAACTGCTGGCATGCCACAAAAAGCAGTACACTGAAAAGGAAACACTACATAATACACCATACAATACTTGGAATACACTATCGAATGTATCGATTGCCCCAATTTACCTAATACATTTACTTTTGCTTTTTTTTAAGCAATAGCCAGTCACACACATAACTAAAGATCAAATCTATCTACTTGTCTGTCGGTCTGTCTAACCATAGGTTTAAACACATCGTTAAACATATCATAAAGTTGAAATGCCCCACAGGGCAACAGAACTTTCATGCAATATGCAAAAATACAGTTTTTATACAAGTGTAATACAAGATCAGTTTAAACCAACATCTATATAAACACAGAGGATAATAGAGTTATGTTAGGTTGTTTATTTCTGCATATTGGGTTTTTAGTTTTCTCAGCTGGTATGCAGACTAGCCCTCAGGGTCACTGATAGAAGGTCTATAAAAGCCAAGAGATTTTAAAGGTTGAGAGGGTCTTTAGGCCCTTTTCCAGATGACTTTGTTATGATGTCCACATCTGCGACATCTCAACCGATAACATCCTGTAGTCCTACCTGTATACAATGATCTAGATTGATTTGTAAAGTAAACTGCAGTGTGAGAAGAGTATTACTCAGTATAATCAATCCTCTGGCATACTAATTTAGAGTCAAAATATGTAGTTTATAATGTTCACATTACTAGCCCGAATTAACTCACATCAAAGTTTTTCACGTGATGTGACACAGATCAGATTTTTGAAGCGTTTTCTGATTTTCAGATCGGACCTGATCCACTTTTATATGTGATCCTGGATTGGATATACTTTATATCTGATGCATGATGATGCAACTTGAATGAAAACAGTCAGATGGACTTTTGTCTATGTGCATGCATACAGCGCTGGCATCATCTGGCAGCACAGCAATATCATTTTAACAATGGAGGACAGCAGAGTGATATAATCAGTGATTAGTAGATATTTGGGGCAAGGAGTCTTTCCAGGCAAAACTGGAGAGAACGTACAGAAATAGAGCAGTATTTGTGATAATTTCACAGAGAAATGACATATTGATCAGTTCAGAGGACATACGCATTACAAGTAACAAGTAATTATGAATGCATACGGTCATGACATGCATATCTGATCTGACCAAAAGTCGAATGATATGGCTTGTTACATGAACATATCCCTTGGAATCCAGCCCTCGAGTAGTTGGTGGACCCTGAAGACTGAACGCAGAATCTTCTACTGAAACAAGCAACAGACTTCACCACACATTTCGAGAACCTGCACAAATTTTCATACGCGTTTGTTTCAATGAAGTATAAAAAGAATTATAGAAGTGGGCGGTAGCTAATGAGATGATTAGATCAGCGTTTACTAATCTTGTTCCCTGACTTTCCAAACAAAGTGCATTTTATTTTGCATGTCTATTGGATCATACCTGATTCTACTCTTCAGATTGCTACAAAGATTTCTCAGAGCAGGATCATGTGTCCTAGAGCAGGAAATATGAAACTTAAATGTGCAGAACAGGACTGAAAAATGCAGCTGCAAAAGTGAAGTACAGTGCAAGGTGGTAGTTTTTAGAATAAAGATAGAGATATTCCATAGCAAGGTGTTTCCCTGAAAAATGCAAAACGCAGTGTGGATGAACACAGCGCAATGCGATCTGATGCCACTCACCACCTTGAAATAGACCTTGCTACCCTGCCTGTGTCTTAATAAGAAGTAAGTGCCAGCTTTTTGTTCTCCGAGAGACTAATAGCTCCCCTTCCAGGACACTTTGAGTTCCCTCCTTTGGACCCATGCCCACTTAGGATGTTTTACAACACGTCTGCATACCTACAGTATGTGAAACTGGTTTCCTTATTGCAGTATTGTTCAAGTGTCTGTATCTGAATAAAATCCATCCAGTATTCAGAACTACAAAGCACTCTCTATCTCTCGCTCTCTCACAATCATTAAGCCGTTTATTTTGCCCTTTGTTCTATTACATTATATATTTTTGTGTTCATGTCTTGGCAACATCAAGCATAGTGTTTCTCTATATGGGCTCCATAAAGAATAACTGTAGATTGTATAATTTTTTTTTACTTTGTTACAGTAATAGAAATCACAACCCAGCAATATCAAAGCATTATATTCCATTTTGAGCTCTTATAATTATTATCTCGTTGGACTGGTTTGTTGAACGGAGTGGCTTTGACTGTGACTATGTCAATAGTTCAGTTATACTGCAAGTACACATTTGTGCAAAAAGTAAACAGGCACAACGTTTTATGATGAATTGCATGCACCTAAATTCCTTTGCCACTTTTATAACTACTATGCATTTCATTCTTCTCAGATGAGAATTGACCCGGCTTTAAGCATGCCTAGAGGTGGAAATTCAAGAGAAATTTTGGATTTTCAAAAGAGCCTAGACTTAGGGTGGAGTGTCCCAGGGACAAATAGATAGGAATCTTAAAAATTCTGCTTTCTACCTTTAAAAGGGTTATAGTCCAGTTTAAAGACAAGGGTAAAACATCAAAATAGTCATGACATGGTCAAACCTGGGCTTTCTGAAAGACGTCTGATTAATTGTCTGAGGTGGGGAAAAAAGCTGCTAAAGGAAAGTACACAAAGATTACATTATTTCAAAAATTCTAATTATATAAAAAAATTATAATTGCAAAACTTAGAGCATTGGTGGCTCAGGGGTAGGTTTCTTGACTGCCATGCAGAAAGCCCCGGGTTCTATTCCCACCCAATGCCTCTACCAGGCCCCAAGCCTGGATCAAACGGCTGGGTCATGTTATGGAAAGGGATCCGGCGTAAAACCTGTGCCGAGCCGGTCCGCTTGTTGTGGGACCCCTCGACGAAAGACTGACAACAACAACATTTGCAAAATCGTACCTTATTTGCATCTGACAAAATTATTGCATAGTGCATACATTCTATCATAAAAATATGGGTGTCTGTTTACTTCTTGCATGACCGAGTATAACTTGGATAACAAAAGATTTTGGAAAGAAAAGCGCAATGGATTCAGTAAACAGGAAAATAAATAGGACACACACACACGTGTGTAAAGTAAATAACGAGTCTAACAGCTGCTTTCAGGTCAGCTGTATGTTTAGTGTGTAAAAGGGTAGTCATTCGATTAAATTTAAGGTGACCGATTGGGTCTTGATAGCATTTAAGTTCTCATGGAAACATACCGAAGAAAGATTTTTGATGTTACCATTAAAAGGAATATTTATACAAGTTTTTCTTTTCCTGAAGTGTGTAATTTTTCTTAATTACTTTTTAATACACACACACACACACATATATATCTATATATCTATCTATCTATCTATCTATATATATCTATATATATATAGAAAGAGAGAGAGAGTTAGTGAGAGCCTGAGTGTGTCTGGTCATGCCTGCAGCTGGGACCTTCTCACCTCTCTGAGCTCCTTCTCCAGCTCCACGGCGCGCTGCACGATGGGTCCCCGCACCGCGTACTCCACTTTCTTCACGTTGGCGTTCATCGTGTCGAGGGTGAGCACCTTCCTGCGCGGGCTGACTGAGTGGTTCTCGGCCATCTTCCCCCACGCGAGTCGGCTCTGACCTGTAGAGAAAGTCCTGATGGGACACCCGAGAGGAGGAGGACAGAAAGGAGAACAAGACATCATCACACGGCGCGCGACGAGTCTCCCGCATGTGCATGGCAACATTGTTGCTGCGCTTTGTTCTTATTGTTATTATTATTTTGATGTTGTTTCTTTCTTTTGAATCAATTCTTGCGTATTTAAAGCTCGTAACAGACGCACAACTCGATTAAAATGCAGCACACACACTCACACACACACACACACACAGTCAGGGGGAAAACTGTACGAGACCTTTGATCACAACTAAGGGAAAGTACTGAGATAAGCAGAAATCCCACGCCGTTTGGACATTAGTGGACACACACACACACACACACACACACACACACAACTCATTCACAGCACTGGGAAGAAGCACCGCATTCTTTCTTTTCATTAAGTTCATGAACACTTCTTTGTACAGAAACTCGTTAATTTTCTGGAGACCCCCACCGAGACCCCCCCCATTCATCAGGTTTTACGCACCAGCAGTATGTGAAGACGCTTCTCCCGGTTTCCGAGACGACCGACGGCTGGACACAGGAGGCTCGAGGAACCGGCTGAAGATTCCCCCGCGTGCAGAACAACTCAGGGAGGAGACTTTCAGTCAAACTCGCAATGAATCAAACAGCCAGTCACGGCTCCTCCCCTGCGCTAATGACAGCCGCGGAACCAAAGCGCATTCTGCCACACTGCACAGGAGTAGGAAGTCACAAGGGTAGGCTCCCTATTCAGTGCCCTACGAGAGGAGGACACAGCCCTGGCGAGGCCCCGAAAAAGTCCACCTACACCGATGTTACTGTTGCCTAAAAATGCTTAGCAATAACTTACATTTTTAAATAATTACATCATTATATATTCATTTTTTTTGTAATAAGTACAATTTGTACAAATTGTAAATTAATGTAATTAAGTACAGAGTGTCCCGAAAGACTACAGACATAGGGGAGATAATTAAGCAATATAATTAAAGCAATCACATTGACTGATATAAATAACTACAGAATAGATAATAAAGTGAAAAAGGGATATACACAAGCATGCAGAGAGAGAGAGAGAGAGATTAAATTCGAGTTAAAAGGGCATAGATAACAACTGTTTATTTTCAGATATATTATTATTATAATAATGAGAGCTAGTCACGTGACAGCTGTCGAAGCCATTAATACAAATTCTCACATAATGTTTATTTTGTGGCACATTTATTTGGCAGGGGTTTGTCATGTAATACATAAATGTTTACACTAAATAAATATTGTAAATAAAATTTATTTTACGAAATAGGCCAGGATTACGATGAAAAATTACACGCAATGAATTTTATTATAAAATAAGCAATATAAAAATATACCTGTATATGAATGTATAAACACTTTTATTATTCTGTTGGCAGGGGGGTATTTTAGCATACACCATTTTTTTTTGTTTTAGATAGCTTTCTTACATATACAATATAGTGAAAAACTGCAACAAAAAAGTGTTTTCTGTGCGTCAAAAAGAAGAATAACAATGAGTCGTCTGAGAGCTGATTCTTTCGGCTCTCATCATTGAAAACCTGCAGAGACATTCATGTTTTCACTCTCTCACTCATCTTCTATACCGCGTATCCTGCATTCAGAGTCACGGGAACCTGGAGCCTATCCCAGGAGGCTTAGGACACGAGGCAGGGTACACCTTGGACAGGGTGCCAATCCATCACAAGGCACACACACATACTACGGGCAATTTGGGAACACCAATTAGCCTAACCTGCATATCTTTGGACAGTGGGAGGAAACCGGAGTACCCGGAGGAAACCCACCAAGCACGGGTAGCACATGCATACTCCACGCACACAGAGACGGGAATTGAGCCTGGCCGGGAATTGATCCCAGACCCTGGAGGTGCAAGGTGACAGTGCTAACCACTACACCACCGTGCCGCCTTTTCTTGTTTTCAGTGGTTTCTTAAATAGGCTATTTAAATATCATTAATTAGGTTGCTCATGCTGAGTTTAATTACCAAAAGAAATCCTTGGATGTGAAAATCTACTTGGCCATAAACCTGATTCTAATTTACTCACTCTGCAACATTACAAACCATGTTTTTGTCTCAAGCTAAAAATTGCTGGTCTTTAACTATAAGTGCATAAAACAAACACATATTAACTTAAGGCTTTCCCAACCTTGGTCCTAGAGTAGCCCTCCCTGCACATTTTAGTGTTCTCTCTGCTCCCAGCACACCTGATTTAACCAATCAACTAATTAACATCCTTTTCTGAATATAACTGGATGTGGTGGTGCAGGAGAAATACTAAAATCTAACTTAAAATGGGCACTAGGTACTAGGTATTAAATAATGGCTTCTACAGCCTGTAGTGCTTTGCAGTAAACATCCATTTAGGATTTAGCTCTTAAAATGTGCTATATGGATAAAAAAAAAAAAAGTTTGTGGACACTTGATCATACTGCTCATACTATACCATTCCATTCGTTATTATAATCCGCTCAATCTATTTCCACTAGATTTTGCAGTATGCCTATGGAAATCTTTCAGCTACAAGAGCATTAGTGAGATCAGGATCTGATGTTGAGATTTCAAGGAGGCTTCAGTTCCAGTTCAATCGAAGGGTTTTCAGTGGGTTGAGTTCAGCCTGGTTCAACTCGTGTTCTTCTAGTTCAACCTTGACACACCATTTCTTCATGGGACTTGCTTTGTCGACAGTTGCATCGTTGTGCTGGAACAGGTTTGAGCCTGTTGATTCCAGTAAAAGGAAACTGCAATGCTACAGTATACCGAGGCATTCTGTACAACTGTAGGCTTCCAACTTTGCTGCAATATTTTAGGGAAACCACATATTGCTCTGATGGTCAGCTTTTCGCCAGAAACTCACAAGGCAGCAATGTTTCAAATCCATTTCTCAATCTTAATTGTTGCATAAAAAATTCTTAAAACTTCATATTTCTGTATAACTCAATCGATGTCACTTTCAATTAATATGAACAAACAAACCCCATTTTAAGTATCATTCAAACCAGCAGTGTAGAAGTTATCTCAATTCTTTAATTCTCATGACACACCCTGTGTTCTGCTGCATAGCCCTTATCTTACATTTTCCCTCTGTGTACACTTGATATGTCACAATACAGACATTTAGTGAAAATATATTCACATGTCTATGGACAGTGACACTAAATTAGAGAAACTCTGGTGGCAGTGTTATGATCTGGGGTTACTTCAATTGGTCAGGTCTGAGCTCAGCAACGTTATATGGCAATAAAATGAAGTCAGCTGATGACCTGAAGGTACTGAACGGGGTTTTTCTTCCATGATGGCATGACCATATTCCAGGATGACACCGTCAAGATTCAAAGGGCTCAAATTATGAAAGAGTGCATCTGGAAGTATGAGGAATTATCTTCACACATGATCAACTCAGCGTCCTGACTTTAACCCTATCGAAATTGTTTGGGAGGTTGGGAGAAGAAGATTTTACAGAGTGGTCTCGATTCTCCTATGATCAATAAAAGATCTCGTCCGGAAATTAATGTAACTCTAGATGATGATAAATGTTATAACTGCATTAGTTTGTTAAACAATGCCATGGTCAGTGCGTGGTTTAATCAAATCTCAAGGTGGTTCAACAAAATATATAGTGTGTGCAATCTTTAAAAAAAAGTTTTTTTTGGCTTGGCAGGGTAGATTTGAAACCCTCGTACTTTGTATTATGCTGAATCGAAGCCAAATTTGTTCTCGGATACATTAATTTCAGGCAAAGATACAACTTGGTAAGTAGTTTGAAAGTAAAACAAAATAATAATATAAAGAAGAATAAATGGTTTAAAATGTATGATCCATCTAATAAAAGATTAGAACAGAAATTTCAATATGTTCAAAATGTTCAATACTGCAAAATGTACCAATGTGCCACTGATAACTAAAAAAAAATACATCATCATGTATTTCTCTCTGATGCCCTTTTAGCTTCACAATAAAAAAAGACTGGCTATTAGCTGATTAAATGGCTCTCTGTACCGAATGCATAATAAGGACAGCCATAAAGGCAGAAATGCTCCAGACATTTGGCTTAAAATGAACAGGACTTTGTTAAAGGGGAACATATCAATATAATGCCATTACAGGGTAAAATGATTAGGTCAGCAAAATGGAGACTGAGTCAAATCTTTTCTAATTCCAGTTTTAACATTTGGCATAACAGAAATTTGCCAGAAATCAAAGGAATCATGCGGAATTTCTAATACCGATTGCTGAGAAGGTTTTGTTTTCAAGGTTTTTCATTTTCTACAAAAGCAGTTCTGACAATTTGCACAATGTGCACAAGAAAAAAAAAAAAAAAGAAGTGTGAAATTACTGACATAGTAAAGTTTCATTTCTGTCCGAAATTGGGATTTTCACACAGATCTGTCTCTAGTAATTACGCAGAATGGCTTGAAAAAGTGAGTGGCAGTTATTTGAACAAAAAAATCTTGTTACTGTATAGTATAAGTACTGCAGAATGCACATATGTAAACCACCTGTAATGATGTAAACATAACATTCAAATTCATACAAGACGTTTGATCGGGTTGCGTCGTTATCCGAATGATAAGTCTAGCTCTAATTAACCGTAACTCGATCAATTTACTTTTATTTGTATAGCGCTTTTAACAATTGACATTGTCGCAAAGCAGCTTTACACAATCAAAAGAATTATTTAAGTTATACAAACTGGGAATGTGTATGAAACAAAATGATAAGATTGTGCCTGATGAGCAAGCCGAGGATGACGGTAACAGTGGCAAGGAAAAACTCGCTGAGATGGTAATAGGAAGAAACCTTGAGAGGAACCAGACTCGGCAGGGAACCCATCCTCATCTGGGTGAAAACAGATAGCAGGAATTGATCTGCATCATACTGTGTGAGACTGGAAGTTCAGTATAACAGGAGATGTGCTCAAGTTAATATGAATTCCAGTTCGTTATTGGAGGTTATTGGTTCATTATTTAACTAAACCGTGATTGTTTCGTACCGTTACACCTCTCATGTGTATGTTCATTCCTTTATTTTCAGTAAGTAAGAACGTTATCCTGGTCAGGAACGCGGTGAATCCAGGAACATCCTTGGTGCTCATCCTTACTGCTCATATCAGGCTGTACAACAAGAGACACAGTACATAATATTGGCTTTTTTACTCATCATGTCTTCCCCATTTTTTTTTTTACAGATTTCCACATGAACAGCTGCTTCCTGTTAAAGTGTCTAACACACATCAAAGCTGAACTTTTTGATACAGGAAACATTTTAATATTATCTAGACTGAGCACACTGTTGGAGTTTAAGGAGGCAGACAATTGGGCTTGATCGATAACAACACTAAAGCTGAGAACAGTAAAATTCTACAAATCATCAAATCATCTTTGATGGTAATCGATACCGCTAAATACTGCTGATTACATTCTTGGCTACAAAGCTCAGATTCTGAGGTTGGAATTTCACTGTTTGAGCAATATGTACAATAAAAGTTCAGTAGATCCTACATTATATGATGTAGATTCAGGAAATACATTCTTTACCTAATGTCGGTTTGGGGTTATGTAAAATTAAAAGTTGAAATAAAAGCATTGATTATTTATATTTTATATTCATATATTTTTTTAATCGTAGGTATAATTAAGAAATCACAACAGCTATACCCTATGTAGTAATGAATAGAAAGTCATTTGCGACTATTGTTGGTGACAATTTTATAAAAAAAAATTAAAAAAAAGTTTGCGTTTACATGATATTCCTGATTTTTCGATTTGAAATACACATGATCAGCCATGCACATTATTATTTGTTTCGTTTTGGGATTTCCTTTGGACAAATGTCAAGACTTCAGGATTATCCCCTTAAAAGCCTGTCGCCGTGTTGATGGCATCCAGAGTGTGTGTGGCGACGGAACGCAAAGCGAACGTGGGTGCGGAGAGATCGATGAGGAGGAAGAGCTGGTGCTGAGGCGTCTGCACAGCGTAGCATTTACATTCATTATTCACGAGGTAGCAGTGCACGGGAAAGTGTGTGAACCCTGCGCAAAACTCTTCGTGCAGCAGCTCTGGAGCTGGACCCTCTGAGCTCGGGGGTTCCTCAGAGGTGAAATAGTGCGTCACCGCAAACATGTAAAAGAGGCGCAGAAGCTCCCAGCGACGAGTTATTGACAGAGGAGGCGTGGATTTTGAGGAGGCGTGGCCGAGAGACGATACCGATCTACGTGACTCGCGGTTGATCAGAAGAAGACCTAGGACGTCCTGCCGCAGTTTGACGGAAGGAGACAGAGCCGAGCGTGCGGCTTGGTCCAAGCAGGATCGCAAGTTCTCTACTACAGGAGACCAAAACCGTCGAACCTGCTCACTCTCGAGCTGATACAGAGACGGTCTGGGGCCACACAGGACACAAGCCATGGCACCAGGGAGCAGCTGGAAGCACAGCAGCCTGAGCGCGACATTAGGGCTACCTTGAGGTAAAAAGACAGGATAGTCACATGAGGTCTTCCCAGGGGGCAAATTTGCAAGTGCAGAAAGAAGGACGAGCTCTTGAGGAGCGAGACGCCACCATTTCTCGGTTGCTACAGCAAGTCTACCACAAATAAGCAAACACCCGAACTCGCTCTCGGCAGCCCTGGTGAAGGATTCCAGCGTCTCCTGGAGGAGGTCGGGTTGAGGGAGCAGGATACAGTCAGTGCAGTGCGTCAGATCTCCCATGAGGCCCAGATCGCGATCATGATCGTCCACGCCGCGCTCAAGCAGCATGTCAATTAACCGATAGCAAGAACGCAATTCTCTCTTGAGCCGCTCAACATTCCGCGCATTCGCCAGCTCGTCCAGGCCTAGCACGAGCACCATGCAGTTCCAGACGTTCTCCAGCAAACGGCGCAAGTGCAGCTCGCTGATGTTAGAGTTGCTGCTGACGCCGATAAGCATCAGGCTGTCGTGGAAGACTCTCCAGAGAACACGCCCACCTCGTTCAGTCTCAGAGCATGACAGAGTGGCATCGTGACCCGTCCCGAACATGTGCACGCCGTTCAGGGAGCCAATGACGGAGAAGGGCAGCTGCTTAGTGGAGCCGCGGGAGAAGAGCGGGACACCGCTGGACGCCGTGAGACACAGGAGTTGGACGCTCTGCGAGTGAAGCATGCTGAGTGGAGAGGGGATGCTAGACATTGCTCAAGGATAAAGATGTCATCTCATGCCTTAAAAAAAACAGAAACAGAACAACATGTTTAAGATGTTCAGCTGCTAAACCAGCGTACTGTATTTGTAAAATAACAAGCATATTTATCTGAGTGAACAGCGCCACATACTTTCAGAGTGAATTTAATATTATTTATTTAAATATAGGTGTTACGCCTCAAGCCTAATGTTTACAGAATGCTGATTTTCTGACTGTAGGCGCTTTGCTGTATTTTAACCTACAGTACATATGCTTTAACATTACTAGATTTTAGAAATGGAAGAGAATAATCGAATTTCGTCTTTTTAAATTTTTTTATTCCTGATTTTTCTGATTTTCTCCCCCAATTTAGTTTTGGATAATTCCCACCCATTATTCGAGAAAACAAATGGCACACTACAACCACCTACTTCCACACATGGTGAACCAACCGTGTCTTTTTGAACTGCTTGCTCACAGTGCTCACAGATGCCACCATGATCGGGTAGGATCGTGACTGAGGTGAGAGCATTAGAGTGCCACTCTGTATCGCCACACTGACTCCAAAATCTATTTTTATTAAATTAATTTGTAATTTACAGATGTTTGTACTGTATTTGAGATAGTAAAATGTCACAGTTCCTGTACAATCCTGCAGATGGTGCACTCTACACTATTCACATTTTGGCAGACAGAACAGTTAATTATTTGCTAAATTATAACAATTCTAACAAAATCTGGATTTTTTAAAATATCGAATTAGGATATTTATAAAATTGTGATACTTGCAGAATCGCAATACAAATCAAATCGACACCTGGGTATTGTGATAATATCATGTCATGTGATCCCTGGTGATTGCCGTCCCTGGATTCTACTGACCATTTACATTTTTCTGACTGAACATTAAAACCTTTTCTGATTTCTTACGATTTTTCCACTTATTCTTAACCTTCCTGTTTTTTTTTGTTTTTTTTTTAAAGAAAATAAATACACAAAAATAATACATAAGTGAAATAAAGTAAGCTAGATTACCTTTCACACAGGAATTCAATAACTTTCTCAGGGGCTTCATGAATTCCTAAAGTTAAAAATACACAGTACTTTAGCACTCTCATGAAAATTATATTTTTATTATTTTATTTTAATGACATACATTATCAGTACTAAAATTAGCCTTAATGCTAAATTGATAAGCTTCCATTATTTTTTAGCTTAATGAACATTTCTTGTCCACACTGAGACTGTTTAATTAAATTGCTTACATTTTAGTCAGACAATTCCATTAAATTAGCACAATGCTAACAACAACAACAATAAACAACGTTAGACTCCTACCTGGTTTATTTTCACGACTCACCGCGTCGCCACAGCAACCGCAAGTGCTCCACGCATTTTGCCTACTTACTCCTAAAAAGCCCACCTCCTAAGCTTAGCGATTGGCTAATACGACCCGCGCCGAGCGACACGATTGGTGGATTTGTTCATCAACGTTGAAGTGGGAAGGAAACCGGTGCAACATGATAAAAGCTCCGTGTCGAAAGCTTCTGTTGAAGTGTTGGTTCCGCACTGAGAGACTTGCATGTTATCAATGAATATACAGTACTACAGTCTTTCGAAAACTTGTAATAATAATAATAATTATTATAATAATAATAATAATAATAATAATAATAATAATAATACTGCTGCTGTCATAGCCACACATCCCTATTTTACCCATTTATATATATATATATATACATATATACCTCTCAGTTTCCAATTACACTTTTTCACATTCTGTATAATCTATATATTTTTATATATTTATATTTTAATTATTTTTTTTATGAGTGGTTGGGATTAGATTCCTGCTTCGGGTCAGTGTGCATGTTTGCAAGTAAAAAAATTCTGCGTACTAAACACTTTTATAAGTTATGCACTTTATGTCCCAGTCTCCATTAATCATCTGATTTAAAATTTAATACACATAAAATTGATTATATTTGGTGGCACAGACCTGCAGATTAGGTCTTTGAGCAATTTGGGAACGCCAGTTTCACCCAAAGTGTGTGAATGAGTGTGTGTGCCCTCTAATGGATTGGCACCCTGTCCCGGGTGTTCGTGGGATAGGCTCCAGGCCCCGTGACGCTGAATACAGGATAAAGTGGTATAGATGATGGATCATATTTTCATGCATCTGATATATCCCTTTACCTTTCATCTCACGATCTGTATTTGGAAAAGTGATATACTTTTAAAAAGTCTGAATCATAAAAATTTGTTGTTAATCTGAACTGAATTAATTCCCCATAGATAGATAGATCGATAGATAGAGTAGATACCTTATTGATCCCAAAGGTAATTCAAAGAGAGAAATTTCAGAGTTGCTCAGAGCTGCCCAAGATGCCTTCCTGCCAAGAGGAGCATGGGGTGTATGAAAGCAAAAGTAAACTTCAGATGATTGAATTCTTTAAATATTTTGTAGGGGGAAAATATCTTTATATATTAAAATTTTTTATTTAACTGCTTCAAATCTTTATATAGTTTTATTTCAACCTTCAGAGAGTCCTGTGTGCTATTCAACAAGAATGATCAGCAGGCAGTGGATTACAAAGTGATTATTTATTGACATTCTTGAACAGTGCTATGCTTTTTTGTCTCATTTTTTTTTTACAGAGCTCGGCTTGACAAACAAGCCCGGAGCTTTACAGAATACAAAACCGGCTGAGACGCAGACCTGATGAACACACAGTGCAAAACAGAGAGGTGCAGAACAGCGTTGTGTGAGACGCAAAACAGAGAGGTGCAGGACAGCGTTGTGTGTGTGTGTGTTTATGGGGATGATGCAGGAGCCAGAACTTTCTCACAGCTGAAATGGTTTGAGCAGAGGTGCAGTAAGGCAGTTTGATCAATTCGTCTGAGATGAATTCATCCCGTTCGGGTGTACGCCCGAGACGTTGAAAAAAAAATTAAACAGAAGCCCTGGACAACTGACAGGAAATTGCGTTCTTGTTAGAACTAAACTGTGCATAGCATGATGCATTTATACAACCAAAGTAGTTTAAGCAAAGAGATTTCTTCTTTCTTTTTTTTTCTTTTTAAAAAAAAAAAAGCCTTTTAATCCTTAATACATACATTGCATTTCAAAATCAATATCTATATACGTTACACATACTGTATAGTTAATAATATACACATTAGATTTACAGTACAGCCAATTATACAACGTTTCAAGTGACACATTAAATACAAATGCACTGGTGTATCCAGGATTGAGCATAATAATTATAATAATAAAAAAAACATCAGTGCTGCAGCATTTGTCTTCTACTACTTTGTAATAGAGTCTCAATACTTCAATTTATACAAATACAAAGCCCAAAAATCCAATATCTGTACAATTGAATGCATGGATTTTCAAGTCATCAGTATCATTTATATAGATGTATATATTTCAATTTACATACAATTTACTTATACGAAGCATGGCTTTACAGCATATCGGCTCCTCCGTGTGAAACCTAGAAACGTGCTCAGAAACGTGGAAATATGATAAGAACCCAAAAAAAAAAGCATAAACACCATAACCTTTACACAAGCAAGCCAAAAGCACCGGACAATCCTATGACCCGCACCAATTACATTTCTAGAAATAAAAAATACAATCTCAAAACAATATGTGTGTTACATGTGTTACAGTAATTAATCATACAAGTCATTGCACAGCATCACATCGAATAATTCAATATGTATGAAATGAATTGTTTCACTGAAAAGCAGGATTTACAAATCTCCTTCTGGGTAGTGTACAAAAGAATATTAAATATGAAACATTATAAATAAAACAATAATAAAAAAAATCTTAAGCTTATTTATAGACTTTTGAATACTACAAGCTGCTTGAGCCATATTTCATTTGTGTGTGTAAAAAATACTTCAGCGTTTTTCCAACCTAACTTCCATCTACTGCATCTGTAGAGAGCGTATGTGTGCATGTTTGTGTGTGTCTGTGTGTGTGTGTGATTTGCCCCAATTTCATGGAATTTTTCACAATTGTCACTTGTAATAGAAGTCTGAAAAAAAAACCCACCCAAACCAAAGCTTACAGTTACCATGACAACCCGAATCATGCAGTTGATAAAGTTTCGACTAACACAAGTTTTCATTTTAATCATGTCTCCGCAGCCTTAATGCTTTCTTCTCTGGCTCCTAATGTCACTTCCTGTGTTGCTTCTAATATTCTAATATTCTAATATTAGTGCCCATCTTTGTAACCAAGCCCTGATGAAAGGCGTTGCCTTGACTGAAGCTGATACGAGTGAGATTGTGGTGTTTGTGCCAGTAGCCGGTCCCCCCGAAATGTGTGTGTGTGTGTGTGTGTGTATCCCGACTGAACGCTGCAGCCTTGTCGGATTCCTAGTGCCGCAGCAGAGCTCGAGACCCTGAGAGTAAGGCGGAAGGCTAAAGCCTTTTGTGTCGTATTGCATACACAGCTTTGCATGTTGCACACGGTGTTGCCTCAAGACGGTACGTCGTGTGCACGGGTGAGTGATGTATGCAACGGTGTCTTCGGTTTACAAGCAAGATATGTATATCTATATGTATATGTGTATATACATACTATTCGTATTGTTTACTATTCGTGTGTAGACGGGCCATGCACAGCCGCGGCGTCACTCGAGGCCGAAAGTGCTGGTCTCCTCTACAGCAATGAGGAGCTTCTCGTGCAGCATCGTGTAGGACGGGTACGGAGGAAGATCAAGGCGGTTAAAGCAGGTGTGCGCCCTGAAACAAACCACACGTGATCACTATCGTGATAAGTTTAGACGACAAGCTCGGAAACACCCTTTATAAGATCATGTGGACTAAAACGTCAGCTCCACAAGAGGATTCGAAATGTACCTGGGCAGAGAGGTGATCTTTCCCCATTTCTCGATGCAGAACCGGCGCAGGCCGTTGCTTCCACGCAGAGCCGTGAAACCCTCGTACGGCACGCTGGACGTTCCCGTGACAAACTGCAGCAGCCGTAACCTCTGCTCGTTGTTAAAGCGCTCCACGGCTCCCCAGAACCACCGGATCACGATGTGCCCATCATGGTAGCCTGAGGAAAAAACATGAAATCACTATTAATCACAGCTATAATCATAAACAGATGATGATGATTAAAAGGGAGGTGTGTATCCTAACCGCCTCTGTATTCTGTATTGGTCCTCCAGTCGTTGAGGTCGATCTCGGCCGTCCCGGCGATCACCAGCTCCAGCTCTCTAGCGTCAAACACAGACACCAGCCGGGAATCCACCACCTGCACAAACAAGTACACAATCAGAGATGACATAGAGGCTGGTGATGTGCATTTGTGTACCTCATATGCAAAAGCATGACTTAGTTTAATTTTTTTTAATTAAAGGTCCTATATTTGACTATATTCTTTAGTAAGTTACTGTAACACAAGTCTTAGACATTTCCTAAAATGTGTGTGTGAGTGTGTGTGTTAATGCTGAAATACCCCTTAGTTCATGTGTTTTTTAATACAGCAAGCTTCACTCCTGATCTGAATGTACTGTCTCAGTGTTTATGCAAATGAGCTACTGCTGAGCCACGCCCCTCCAGAAAAAAAGCAGAGCTGAGTAACAAGCTGAAAGAGGGGTACTGTCTTCTATGAGGTCACATTAGGGGGAAAGTGCAACTCACTTGTCCAATAAAAAATGGAAAAAGGACGAAAAACAATCATCGATGACAGATTCTGGTGCATTTCTGTACTTCATATGCAAAAGCATTTTTTTTGTTAAAGGCCCTGTATGACACTATTTTACACTATAGTTAACAAGCTAACAAGCTGAAAGAGAGGTACCATCTTGTATGAGGTCACACTTGGGGAAAGTGCAACTGGCTTGTTTAAATCCTGTCCAATAAAAAGGAAAAAGGACAAAAACGTAGGTAGTCTTCCATTCAGTCTACTACTGTAGAACAAAAATAAAGTGCCACCATGTGGCGTTATTTGGTATTACAGTACAGCCACATTACTAAACCTCTGGCTATTGTAGTAGATTGTATGGTATTAAAAAAAATAAATAAATAAAAATAATAATAATAATAAAAGTTTATAAGAAAGTTAAACAACTAGTGCTCATTTATGGTTCCTGAAAACAGTGTTGTGCAAGTTTGGTCAAATTTCTTTGAATGGTTAAAGAGGAGTTGTGAACAGAAGTAAAGTGTGACGATGACAGACAACTGGTAAGCGATCCTTACGTTTCGTCTATACTTTGTAGGAAGTAGACACAATAACATGGTAATGTTTATACCTCATAAAAGCCTCGGACCAGAGCTTGGGTTTGTTGAACTACTCCTCTCTCCACTCTCCACTTCACCATGCGCTCTATGTACTCCTTCTTGTTCTTCTCCGTCACTTGTAGGTTGGCTCCTCCTGATTTCAGCTCCCTTTCTGTCACCTGACGACGCACACAAGACTTCTGTGGATCTGACAGTTTTTTTTTTATTTCCAGAGAATCATCAGATTGCATCACAGGTGATATAATCGTTGTCAAACTTCGCTGGTATAGGACGAATAAAACATATAGATAAGTGCCCTTGTAGGAATACAGTGGAACCTTGGATTACGAGCATAATTCGTTCCGCCGAATCAAAGCAAGTTTTCCCATAAGAAATAATGGGAAAATTCGTTCCAAAAACATAAATAGATAAAAAGAATTAATACAAAATATGAAGTAAAAATAAAACAAATTAACCTGAACGTTACCTTTAAAAAAAAGTTTAAATAAATCCTGACAGATAAGTGTTTCCGTTTATTAACGCAGGCACTGAAGTAAGAGGAGAGCAGGAATTAGAACTCCCTCTCCCTCCTCTCGTCTTACACAATAACCCTTCTTCCTTTTTTATTTGAGTTTTTCACACACACGCACACATATAAACAGAAAGACCGTTTTATTGGAAAAATTAACAAGGAACATCGTTAATGACACTCGCATGAGCACACACTAACGGAATCACCGCTGTAAAGTACAAATAAAACAAATTAACCTGCACTTTACCTTTAGAAACAGAGAGAAAGAGAGAGAGAGAGTGTGTGTGTGTGTGTGTGTGTGTGTGTGTGTGTGTGTGTGAAAGCGAGGGGAGGAGGGGTGTGTGCGTGAAGGTGAGAGGAGGTATGTGTGTGTGTGTGTGTGTGTGAAGGGGCACGGTGTCCAATGATAAAGAGCAGGCTGATAAAGAGAGGGAGAGAGAAAATAAATCTTTAATCTGAATAATGAGACTTGCTTTTGTTTTACACGCACACACACACACACACGTGTTATAATAAACAGTACGCGCGCTGTACACACACGCATACAGACACAAAATTAAATATGTTTTAAGCACACACACGTGGTCAGTGTTATAGTAAACAGTACACACACGCACGGATGTTGATTATACCAGTAAGAGACGCGCACTAAGACCCAGCAGGGGAGATGATTACCCACAATTCCGCAGCACAAGAGACAGAAAAACCGTTGGCTCAGTTGTGATGACGTGACGCTCGGCATCAAAACAAGAAGCGCATGATACTCGGTACTCGTAAAACCAAGACTTGCTCGTTTTCCAAGTCAAAATGTATTAAAAATCTTTGCTCGTCTTGCGGAACACTCGCACACCGCGTTACTATCGCGTTGCAATCCGAGGTTTCACTGTATAATCAACTGTACGTATCATAACACTGTCAGATACTTTAATTTTCCTCAATATGTAGATTACCTGGCCAAACACCTCCTCGTTAACAGTGAAGTTGAGATCCAGGACGTCTGTGATGTCATTGTCCTTCATCCACTGTAAGCTCTGGTGGAACTCCTCATCCAGGTACTCGAGATCACTTAGGTCAGTCGCTCTGAGCACAACAAGTACTTTAGTCCAGTGAGCACCATTAACTATACACAATAATACCTTTGACTCAACATCCTGTCGGCTCGCACTTACAGTCTGAGCAGAGCTTTATAAAAGGGCCGGGTAAAAAAAGCATCCAGCAGGTACTGATGAATCAGCGCTAGGCCCAAGATCCTGCCACTAAAACGGAACCTAAATACGAGCATACACTTGTCAGGGTTTAGAAGATTCCTCAAAAAGCAAGAGAAATATCACAGTATAAAAGTGGCAAAAGCTACTGAAGATCTAATGTGCACATTGTTACTCACAATATGAGAGCCCAAGCTTAAATCAAGACATGTTTTTCATGCAGGTGTCTATTCGTCACCTCAATCATGGAATAACCTGAAGTATGTGCTCACCATTCCAAATGATTCTCTACGAAGGCTGACATTGGGCTGATCTGCACTGTGTACGTGTCGTTGGCTGAGTACTCAAACAGGCCGTAATACGGGTTAAACAGTTCCTGAGAAAGCAGGAAGAAGAACTCTCGAGAAGGTCCGCTGTAATCCAGACTGGACAACGGAAAAAAGGACAAGAAAATAATTTTGAAGATTGTGAAAATGGTGTTGCTTAAGATGTGAGAATTAGGCAGAACTACTTTGTTGTATTCGGTTTTCTATGTAGCATAAAAAAAAAAATCACAGATAATTAAAGCTGCGGTATGTAACTTTTTAAACAAACATATTTTGCCAAATCCACACCATCTGGCCAACTTTGCTCTATTATGTACAGAGTGCCTGGCCAAAAAAGGTCACCAAATTACTGGTTAAGGAGATTTAAAATGACTGCAGTTGGGTTAAGAAAGGTGAATAGTGAAAATAATAGTGAAAGTAAGAGCATTTCAAAACATACAATGTGACAAGACGTTACAAGATTGGGACTAAACAGCTGTGTATCCACACAGTAAGAAAACCACTTGTAATCAGGAAAAAAACACTTAAATTTGCTAAGGAGCGTAAAGATTGGACTTTGGACCGATGGAAAAGGTCATGTGGTCTGATGAATCCAGATTGAGCCTATTCCAGAGGAAAGGGAAGCGGATGAAGCGATGCAGATTTAAAGGCAGATTTAAAGACTCAGCTTTTAGCTTCATCTTTGAGAACAGTATTTCATGCAGGACGTACCCTTCCTCGCCGACAAAGGTAATATAGAGTTTGTTCCTTTGGAGTTCTTTGCGTGAGTAAGCCATGACCTGGTTAAACGTGCCTTCCAGTAGATGATCTCTGCGTACTATTAGTCTGGAACAGACAACAAAAAAGCCATAAGTTTATCATGTAACATATATAAACGTATTAAGTAATATTATGTAGAAATTTTTTGTTTAATTATGTTGACTTGCTTGATTTTCCCTGGCCCTTGTCCATATCCCTTGGCTTCTAATTTCCTGTAGAAGTTACGAAGTTTGGCCTCAAAGTCCCTGCGATATGGAGCTGGAGCACGAGCTCTCTGGGTACCTGTAAAGCCGATCAATGAGACTCGAAGCTAGAGAAGCTGTCACATGGAAAGTGTCTACAGCCTAAGAATTCCTTGTCTTTAGCTAATCATATTAATCATTCTATAAAGGCAGGATTTAGTACGCATGTCTTTGTTTTCAATACAAAAATACGAATTTGACATCGGGAGGCAACCCGAACCCACCTGGAGAATTTTGCGGCGAGGATCCTGGGGAGCAGCGTGGAGAGAAGGCGAAGCCGGAGTGAAACGTGGTGAGAGGAACGTAGGACATGATCTCCTCCTCAAACAAACTGCACACAAATACAAAACTTTCAAACCAATCTGAATGACTCATGCGTACACAAAACGAAAAAAAAAAAAAGTTTTGTGATTTATTAACAAGGACAAAATCCTTTTATTTTCCTGATTTCATGTGTGACATCATTGCTGCGATTAGTCTCTTTAAATCACTTGGCCAATTTTTATGATTTTTGCACACGTTAAAATGATACTCACAGTTTAGAATGTTTTTTTAGTACTACTATCTTCTCAGCGGAGTTTCTAAGCTACATTATGACTTACCTTAACAGCATGACAAAGTCAGCATCACAGGACAGCTTTTCTAATCTGGGTGTGCCTTCTGTACGGATGTGGTGTACCTTTTCTCTGAAAGAATAAATATATATATTTACACATACACCTTGAGCATGATTTTCCTATAGCTCCTCAGGTCAGAGGTCAGGTCATACTTAAACGAGTGGTTCCTGGCCAGGCTCGGCTGCCTCTCTTGGAGCACCTCGAAGATGTTGGGTTGCCGTAGAAACGCCACAATCTTATCATTATACGCTGTGGCAAAAAAAAAAAAAAAAGTTTTACTGCAAAAATGTACAAGTTAATATATTCGAATGTGTCTAACGTGTCAAACGGTTATTGTATATAAAAATACTATTATATCGACTTCTAAATGTGAACAATTTTACTGCTTTCAAGCATTAGAATATCATGTGAGTAGATATTTTTGCTTCTCTCTCTCTCTTTGCTTAACATTATGCTAAAAATACAAGAAAGTCTGGCTCTCTTTGGAGCAAAATATGAAGAAATGTGGGCTTGCTGAAGACTTTTGCACAGTACTATATACAGTACCAGTCAAAAGCTGTGGACACACTTTCTATGTTTTTCGTTTTTGTGATTTATTTTCTACATTCTAAAACAATACTGGAGATTACAAACCTATAGAATAACCCATATGACATTAACAACAACAAGGACAGATGTGAAGGTCAATTGTTCTGGAATAGTTCTTGCACGAACAGTACAGAACAGTGCATTTGCAAAACCCATTGATGAAACTGTCTCTCATGAAGACCTTCCCAGGAAAGCAAGACCAAAACGTTACGTCTGCAGTAGAGGAAAAGTTCATTTAGAGTCACCAGCCTCAGAAATCACCAATTAACAACCAGCACCTCAGAATAGAGGCGTTATGAAGGCTTTACAGATCATGAGTAGCAGATACATCTCAACATCAACTGTTTAAAGAGTATTGCAGATTTTGGATGCCTTCAGCATCGTTTTATAATTCTGAAAAACAATTTAAAAAATGAGTTGGAGGGTGTGTCCAAACTTTTGACTGTATATACAGTATGTGGTTTAAGAGCATGCTGTACGTGTGCTTTTAAAGCCTGCTCCTTATTGCTCCACTCACCCAGCGGCACCGGCTCCTGCTGGCTTTGGTTTCGGATGGCGGCCACTAAACTGTTCCCAGGCCTCGCTATCAGAGACACTCCACGGGTGCGCGACACGTCAGACGCCTGTTAAAGGACAAATAAACCCACTTACTGACTGAACATAATGTACAAAACAACTCTCCATTTCGCATTCATTAGTCGATGATCAATATTAAGATCAAGTCTGCATTTAGAAACATTAACCATCTTATTACCAGAGCAATAACACTTTTTTCTAGTCATGAATTGTATTCCAAGCATTGACTTTAAATATGCACTGTTTATATGAGACTGTAAAAGGTAACATTATTCAGAGACACACACACACACATACACACCTCTCCTGCGCTGTAGCTGCGCAGTCTCTGCAGGTGTTGCCGGTGAGTGAGGTGGTTGGGCAGCCTGCCGTTCTGCAGAGGGATTCTGGGGTCGATGAAGGTCGTGGCACGGCTGTTATGATCCACAAAGAATGACTGCAGAGTTGAGAAGAAAGGGAAAGAGAGAAAGAGACAGACAAATTGCTCAGCACTGCTGAAATTGTACTGCACTTCACATCACATCAAATTGCAGATTTGTTCCACACATATAGGAATTAGAATTTTTCTCTAGGCAAAATGGTGCTTTGCTTTGATGCTACCTTTCCCTGAGGGTCGGTTTTAATCTCCCAGCCCCGGGGTAGCTCCATGTGCGAATCAGCGAAGCGGTTCAGGAAGGAGACGAGATCGCGGTTGTGCTGGTAGCGCTCGAAGTTCCGTGCGTCCCTCCTGATCTTCAGGATCATGTGCTTCAGACATGAGCTGTTAGTGAACATGCGGTACGCACCCTATCGGAGACAAAAAAAAACTGTTTAGCTATAGAGATAATATAAAATAACCCAAGATCAAGATCTATTATTCATGATATTTTATTAAAAACAAGCTGATTAGGATTTTTTTTTTTATGTCTCTATGAATAAAAAAAAAATGATGTCCTGAGAGTCATTCCGTTCACCTTACAGGGTTCAGAAGTATTTGATTACACTTACACACCTGAAGTCAGCTTCCGTCTATCAGCTTACTCTGTATATATGTGTGTGTGAGCTTACATAGTTGGCATGGAGTACAGTGAAGAACTCGGGGTGTGTGATGAACTTGACAGCCGGACATTGGAGCAGCAGGGTGATCTTCTGACAGTGACTTGGAGAGCAGTGCGAGTCTCGCCTCGGTTCTGAGAGACAGAAAGACGAGCAGAGATGAAAGAGACAAGCTTATAATCACTAAAAATAAACAAGTTCTGCCATCAAACATAATGTTATTTAATGTATTACTGTAGAGGTCGTCCCCGACTTATGAACATTCAAGTTACAAATCTCCACAGACATGAACATTCGTAGATGCGAACAAATCACAGAAGTAGCTCACGTGGATTGTACAAAAAATAGACACTGCAGTGCACCAGATACCAATATTTACAATTATATTCAATATTTTCAGTGTGTAGGTGAATGGATAAACTATCGAACGTCTGGTATGTGTGTGTGTGTGGAAGAAATAAATCAACCCTCTCCGGTTTCAATGAATCAGTCCGGGAGCACGATGATAGAAAATGTCTGTCCTGTAAAGCTGTCCTGATGGTGAATAATCCTAATTTCGGAAAATCCTCAACAAAACAGAGTTCACAGTCCAATACAGTGAAAAACAGCTCTAAGACAAAATGGCGTCCAGGATTCCCTCTAGATTTAAAGGCGCAGAGACAACACGGCTACATTTGCGCAAGATTCATTTCCTTAGGCGCGGTTACAGTTTTTGGCCACATGATGGCAGTGTGGGGAATTGAGACAGATTCAGTCAAGTGGATTGGTATGCTTTCATGTCAAAGACTCACTTGATCGGACAAAATACGAAAAAAAAATAAACGGAACGGAACTAATTCGTAAGTCAGGGACTTCCTGTATTAACCACATTAGCGCTTACCGCTTGTCTGAGGTGGCGAGTCGGCTTCTGTACTGCTAGTCCTCTCTACTCGAGGGTTCCCTCCTTCCTCTTCCCTCCTCTCTGTGGCCATGGTCCTTTGGATGGTCTGATATCTGAAACAGAGAAGATACACATCATTAACTAGATGACTAAAGAAGGACAGATAGATTTGACTGCAAATGTCAGTCTGCCCTTTAAACAATACACAAATCGCTGAAAGTGTGTATACATTGTAAATTGCTGTTCTAAGCGAAAAAAA
>JAOVVA010000024.1:3093402-3104095 GCA_028565275.1 Leiocassis micropogon
CAGGGCAAAGTTACTTTCAGGGGAAAAAAATTAAATATACAGCATCCACTGCATCACACTGCTTCAAATCAAAAATTTTCTACACTCTCTTTTAAATCATCTAATTATTCTAGTTCTAAAAGTGTTTTAATGTGCATTCTGTCAAAGTTACACTCAATGTAAAATTCTAATGAAGCAAAAAAAAGAAACAAATCAGCATTAAAAGACAAAACACCTGGTTCTACATCTGGACTCTAAAGACTGAAAAAAGAAAAGTCATCTTTCCCCCAAAGGACACTAATTTAACAAAAGTGATTCTAGAAACAAAAGCATCTAAAACTGAGAATCTGAGCATCACGTTCTTTTCTCAGTTCAAACTGATGAATAAACACTAATACAAGACTGTAATCACCCTGATCTGGCTTCATTAGCGCATTAGCGGTCACGATGACATGATGCGGCGACATCCAATGCAAAAAAAATATGCGCATCATATCACTGAACTCTATTCAATATACAAACTGAACTCTATTCTAATGTAATCGCACTGTTTGAACATCAAAGATCCCAATTTGTGCAACCCACAGACTTAAAATAAAATACAAGCAGCGTTTGAGTCAAACAGGGACTTCCACAAGTTCGCCACAAGTTATTCGTTAATTTTCCAGGATCAGGCGTTCCACTTGCTGAATGTTCACTGTAGTGGGATCATTCGTTCAGGGACGCACGATCTTCTGTAAAACGTTCTCATCACTGTACTGTGCTTAAAGTCTTCTGTATCATATATGTCAATCAAGTTTACGCCTTCATTTAGGAGAAATTTCATCATAAGTCCGGTTTGATTTGATTACGCTCTTATATGGACAGCATGCCGGTCACATGATTGCATTCTTTCAAGAACAGCATGCACGATTACCCGGAATAATTTGCACTTGTGAATTGACCAATAGTTCCAGATCGCACTGACTAACATGCATTTCATGTCATACAGTATGGTTACACAAGAGCTCTCCGGGAGCTTTCAAATGACACCAACTCTGCACCGCTGCGATCTACAGTACAGTGCTTCGAGAGAGCGAGGCTGCAGAAGCCTGGCATTTTAATTGATTTTGGAGCTCTATTTCAGATTAAAAAGACACTTGTGATATTACTGAGAAGCTCGATATGTCATATTAATCAATCGTTTACCCTGGGACAGAGATGTCATTCAATTTAATTTAATTGAATTGAATTTAATTTAATAAATATATCTATTTTTAATATATCTATCTATAGTTAAAAATTGCATCGGATCAAATCGAATCATATCGCCAGTATCGTGAACCAGAACCAAAACCGTGACCAGGGTGTATCATTATATATCTTTACATGTTTACATGATATTTCTGTCCACAAGATGGTGAAAGAGTGCCTGCTTTGGAGTCACTGGCAAGATGTAATACAAAGGTGGAGGAGTAAAGGAAAGAAGTGCTCTGTAGTTTCACAGAGGACACAAATTCACGCCGCATGAGGCTGAATCAGAGAGAAATCAAGGCAGAAGACAGCCCACACTGCTTTCACTTCCCCTTTGCAGGTCACTCCACACATCCTCAAACTGAAATATGATGCACTTTACAATGATGATTCATCCACTGTGAATAACGGCCACAAAAAAAAACCCAGCTGAATCTTTCTTAAAATTCAGAAAAAAAAAATGTAAAGAACTGTTTTCATGTGCTTTAACATAAGTGAGAAGAGGAAGTGACTGCATAAAAAGTCTAACATGTCATTCCTTAATTTATCCTATTTTCTGTGGTATGAAATGGAAAAAAAACACCACATTTTGTCGTAGTTATCTTCTAAGAACAGCACAAAGCAAGTGTTTTATTCCTTACACAGCGTATGAAGGTGCTCACACACATAAACACACCTCCTGTTGAGCTGCTCCATTTGCTGGATGGATCCGGACCTGCGCAAGCCGTCAGGTGTCGCTGCTGCGGTTGGTCTTTGCCATGTCGTGGTACGGTTAATGTGGTCCACGTAGAACACGCGTCCATGACTGTCGATACGCGCCTCCCAGTCTGTATGCACACACACACACACACACACACAAACCAGAGAGAGTAAGCTGTGTGACAGAGTAACACTGATAAGCAGGCAGACGGAGTTGAAAAAGTGAGACAGAGGTAATCCTCACAGCTTTGCTCAACACGCTGGCTATGTGTGAAACAGAGATAAGCAGAAATCTGATAAAGTGTTTGTGTGTGTGTGTATGTGCGTTAAAAATAGCCAGTGCCAATGAATACTCTAATAGTGTGTCCGAGTGTCTGAGATGTTCAGAAGGGGGCGCTCACTGGGAGGAAGTGGCTCGTCGATGGTGGGGTAGTGGTGGGGGTCCGGCCTCAGAGCAGGGAGCTGGCTCACTGGAGGGTGACTACATGGTAGGGGACACTCTCCTAGGCGCACACACACAGACACACACAGACACACACAGAGCAAAAACAATATAATAGCATGTAGCTGTCTGACACCGAAGACTTCTTCTATAGGTTTTTAATAAACTTAGTATGTTTACAAAAACATTACCAAATTACCAACTGCACATTTTTCTTTGTTAAATAAAAGAACATTTGGCCTTAGAGCACCGCCACCAGGTGTGCCTGCGATTAGGCTGTTACTATGGAAACCACAGAGTATTAAAATGAAGAAATTAATATAAATGTGTGATTCAAATTTCTACCAGCATTACTGACAGAGCTGAACTGTTCTTAAATGAAGAAAGAAAGGATGGAAGAAAGAAAAAGAAGGGAAAAAAAGAAAGAAAGAACAATAAAAAAGAATAAAAGAAAGAACAAGACTAAAAGAATATAAGAAAGAAAGAAAGAAAGAAAGAACCAAAGAAAGGGAAAATTAATGAATAAATAAACAAACAAAAAAAAATTAATAAGAAAGAAAGAAAAACCAAAATAAAAAAGAAACAAAGAAAGAATAACTAAAAAGTAAAGAAATAAAGTAAGAAAGAAAAAATAACTTAAAAAGAAGGAAAGGAAGATGATCAGATAGAAAAAAAATAACAGAAAGAAAAAAAAAAGAAGAAACCAAAAGAAAGAAAGACAGAAAGTACAACGGAAAGCAAAAATAAATAAATAAATAAATAAGAAAAAAAGAAAGAAAAAAACAAAAGAAAAAAGAAAAAAAGAAAAAGAGAAAAGAACAAAAAAGGGGAATATAATACCAAAAAAATAAAAATAAACAAACAAACAAACCAACAGAGAGGAAGTAAGAAGGAGAAAAAACCCTCTGCTCAATCAGATGTGAAAATTTTGCATCAAACTGCAGACGAAACATTTGCCGTGTAGAGAGACGTGTTTTCACTCCAGCGCTTACATCAGTAACACGATGATCAACACGCGGCTCATCTACAGTATTAATGTTTAACACAACTCCTACTGGAAGATGCTACCGCTTATGTACAACATGTTGTAATGAAGTATGAATGATCAGAGGCTTATATAAATATTCGCAGTATGTCAGGAGCACTCATACTCACTCCTGCTGCTTGTTCCAGCTCCTGGGGAATCTCCATTACCCACAACGCCATGCGGACTTTGCACATGAGTGTCGGGCACTTCCTCCCACCTTGTGCCGTCCCTCGTTCGATTTCGTCCGCCCTGACAAGGCTCCACATCTAATTCCAAGATGCCGTCCAGCCCGTCCATGTCGTCCTCGTCTTCCTGTGAGGAGAACACGCTGCTCTTGCCGTGTCGTGCGCTGTCCAAAGACGATGCTCGCATTGCTCCGGCACCCCTCGCCACCATGTGACTACAGCATGGCACTGGGCTAAGGTCAGCCTCGCCCTCGCTCTCTCCTGGGGACCTCTGGCCTCTGACTTGATCCTCGGATCCTATAACTTGTCCTTCCCCGTCTAGTATCTGAACGAGTTCAGAGAGGCGCTGGTGCGAGCGGCTGCGAGGTAGGGAACGACGTGGCCCGTTGGGAGTCAACGGCTCTGGTGCTGCACCATCTTCATCTTGCTCCTCTTCTTCCTCTTCTTCCTCTTCTTCTTCTGTTTTAGAGCTTTCTGATTGGTTAGAGGGAAGACTGTGGAGAAGGTGGTTGAGACGGATGTAGTGTGACCGTGGAGTCTCGGGTTCCTCGCACGTCGAAGCAATTACGGTCTCCAGCTCACATACAGGTAGTGAACAAGGGCGATTTTTCCGCTTCGCTGCACCACGCAGTCGAAGTGGGTAACCCTCTTCTTCTTCCTGATCCTCATCCTCTGCTTGAGACCAACCTTCAGGAAAGACAGGTTCAGGTTCCGATCCCCCCACAGCATTCTCCATTTCTTCCAACACTACATCTGTTGCCCTTTCCATATTTTCTATATCATCGGGTTCCTCATGCATTATCTTTTGACTGTATCCTTCTCCTGCTCCAGACTCTTCTTGCTCCATCTGCTCTAAAGCTGCCACTTCCTGTTCACCCTCTCCATCTTGCTCAGGCTCCAGAGCTTCCCCCTGACATTGTCCATCTTGCTCAGGCGCCAAGCCTGACTCCACCTGACTTCCTCCACATTGCTCAGGCACCAGGGCCTCCAGATGACTTCCTCCATCTTGCTCAGCTGCCAGGGCCTCTACCCCTTGCTCACCACTATCTCCAGGTACCTCCTGGACCCACTCGGTCTTCTCCGCTTGCTGGGTCTCTGTTCTTCCATTATCTGCCTCCAAAGGCTCTACATCCATGGGAACATGTACTGAGGCTGTGTCTCCATCCAGAGGCAGATCAGGAGCAACCATGTCCAGACTCATGGTGTCCTCAGCTTGGACTGGAACACGTTCTCTGGTCTCCAGTTCCCCTGGTTCATGATGCTCACGTTCCTCAGGTTCCTCAGGCACTGTGGTACACTCAAGCTCTGTGCTGAGGGACATGTCCTCATCATCTACAAGATAAAGAGAGCACCAATAAAAAAATACATAATATATCATATAATTCAGAGCAGAAGAAAATAAATAAAATAGGACAAACCTGGATGAATAGAGGAGGTTATCTCAAATCGGAACTGCAACTGACCACTGACATGCTCCGTTGGCAACCTTCGACCCAAAGAGTAGCTGACCACTCGGTCACTTTGGACAGAGAATAGATAAGAAATTCTGTTCATGTAGGTGTCCAGGACAGAAAAGATAAAGTCCAGAACATATCTTTAGGACTATACAATTCTAGCCACTCTCGATAAGTATTATGCAAACCGCATATGAGTCAGATATGCTTGAGGTTAGCAATACTAGCATGATGGAAAGTAGATGCACAAGCAGCCATATTTAAGACATTTAAGCTTTTGTTACATTTGGATTGCAGGCGATAGTGTTTCCACCTCATGGCTCCAGGATGCCCAGTCTGACCCTGAGCTCAGGTTACGTACGGCCTGTGTGTTGATATACATGTTCTCCCTATGTGGCTTTCCTTTGGGTTCTCTACTTTCCTTATACTGTCTAAAACAATGCCAGTACGTGGATATGAATAGTCGATGTGTGAATGTGCCTTAACATGGGGTCCCATTCATCATCGATCCCTTGACCAAGATAAAGTGGGTACTGAAGATAAAGAAATGAAATATTGAATTAACTCTATTTGAAACCTGGGCCAAAGTTGAAACAAACCAAGAGTTCCATTTTGGTTTTGGCAATTCCAAGTTCTTGTCGATATCAAGCCTGACAGACTGGCACCAAGTTTAAGATAAGTTCACTGCTATTGATCCATGGCATTCAGGGAAGAGATGAAATTGGTACTGTACAGCATAATGATTAAACCAGGCCAAGCAATTCAGTCACTGCTTAGCTTACTCTTAAAGTATATTAATTTAAAGCAAAATCAAATCATACATAGGCAACTTAATGTCAGATTATAGAATATTGTAAGACACAGAATATAAACGTGCAGAATTTACCCAATAGCATGCTTCTCCAGTAATCTCTGCACCGGCATGGACAGCTTGCCCAGGAAGCGCTTTATGATGGGTCTGCTCTTGGCAAATTTATCCTTTACCTCAATTTCTAGCACGTCCGTGGGTAGAGACACAAAATTGAACCTCTGTTGTTTGACAGAGAGACATAGGAAGAGAGAGGGAGAGAGCGAGAGAGAGAGGTGATAAAATCAGGACCAATTTAGTACTAATCAGAGTAACAGCTCTCAAACAGTGTGAACCAAACAGCGTAATGACTCCCCTAATGCTAGACCTGCAAAAACACAGAAGGAGCCTATATAAAATATGTAGCTTGTGAAAATAAATTTATTGTATACTTATATAATATATGAAATAATATATAAAATCAAATAAATGTATAATTTTAGATACCACAAGGGAAAAAATGATTCTGAATACTCCTGCAGTTAATGTCTTTTTTAATAACAGTGTTTTCTCCTAATATATACACCGATCAACCATTACATTATGGCCTAATATTAAGTGCCCCCCCCCCCCCTTCTGCAATCAAAACAGTGATACACCGTGTGTTCTGACCAGCATAAACCTATTCAGCACTTTGAGCTACAGTAGCTCTTCTATTGGATCGGACTACACGGGCCAGCCTTCGTGCCCCATGTATCATTGGCCACCCATGACCCTGTTTCCTTCCTTGGACCACGTTTGGTAGGTCCCCAACACTGCAAACAAGGAACATTCCACAAGTGATGTAGTTTTGAAGTTTTTGACCCAGTTGCCCAGACATCACAATTTGGCCCTTTACAAAAGCTGGGCAGGGTGGGCAGGGTAGTCAGATCCAATAAAAGAGCAAATGTAGCTTAAATTGCTGAAAAGGTTGAGCTAGTTCCCATAGAAATGTGTCATATACTTTCACAGACATATGTAAAACTTAGGTAATGGCTACAAAAAAAATACATAAGCCATTCTGAACACAATTCAGGCATTACATTTCACAAAAAGTGTTACTGCCTCACAACAGAACAGAAATAAAAACTGGAATTTGGTCACATTGATTTATTTATTAAGGTAACATTAGCGTTAGTTACCTTTAACTAAGTGTTCATTAGCGCTTTCAGTACATACAGTATAACATATTTGTTTAGCCATTTACCAATTACAGTAGGTAGAAATACCTCAAAAACACTTTAGCTTGCTAACATAGCTAATTAATAGTAGATATATGCAGTAGCTAGCTAATAGTACCAGTAACAGCAGTAGTAATCTTTATTATAAATGTTTGTTACAAAATTCTTGACAATACCTTCCAAAAAAAAAAAAACCCTAACATAATCCCACCAAAAAGAACACGAAACAAACAAACAAAAAAAAAACATCTGCAGTCACAGCAATGCTAAGTGTAACTGCTACTATTGCACAATCATAAAAGCAAGATCCTGAAATTGATTTCAAGAGTGTATTTGAAAAATAAATAAAGATAGCCATCTAGGTACAGTAACCTCCAAAATGTTTGTGAGAGCTAGCTAACATGAATCACTAGCTAACTTTGCTACACTTAGCAGGCTAACACTGACACAACATTAACCGAACAGATAGCCATATGTAACTAAAATAAACCCAATGTATTTGCTAGTGAGCTATCTATTCAGCAAAGTTAGCCAGCAAATACAATGGGTTTATATCAGTTGAGAAAGAAAAGCTAGTTAAATTTTCTGTTCATTAACCACTAGATTACTTTACTTCTTGCTAACACTAACCAATTTTTAAGATTAGCAAGAAGTAAAATTAGCTAATGGTTAATGAACCAAAAAAAGAAACAAAACATATTTTTATTTTATCAACTTAAATAAACCCAATGTATTTGCTAGTTAATTTTGCTACCCTTAGCAGGCGAGCACTGATAGACTATTAACTGAACAGATAGCTAGCAAGTACGTCGGGTTTATTTTAGTTAAAAAATAAAAGCTGTGTTTTTTTTTCTGTTCATTAACCACTAGCTAACTTTACTTCTTGCTGATCTTGCTAACTTTAACTAAACTTATTTATCGCACACATTTAGCTATAATTTTAGCTTTTAATTTTACTTATTTATTTATTTTTACAAATCTTAAAATCTTAAAATTAAAATCTTTAAAAAATATTATACGCAGTAAATTATTTCCATCAGCATTCGACTGTGGTTGAACTTAACCTTTTCTGCATGAAGTTTGTAGGTCTGCAGGTAAATGTTACTCAAATTTTCTGGCCCAGAAATTCACTTCACCCTCATTCAGAACGGAACTCCGGTCCTGTTTTGTTTTATTTTCCTTTCTAAAATCTTGCTGAAAAGGTGCTAACTGTTTATGGTGTTGAGTTGGCTTGGGATAGGAGAAAGCTAATCAATGTATTCTTCTTCTTCTTATTATTATTATTATTATTATATGCTTATAGCCAACACCTGGCATGTCTCCTTTAAGATTAACAAGGAGAAAAACGCTAAAAATTATACGTGTAATAACTACGATGGCACGTTTCGGTGCAGATGACCTTCTCTGCTCGATGATGCCTCGATGTGTAACACGCTGAAAGTTCAAAATGGCTCTGATTGCCGAAAGCTTGCCATCAGCAGGAGCGCTTATCGTTCTTTTTTTTCTTTATGGTTTGCTCCATTTGCGACAGCCGACATTCTGGCATCTGGCCAACTCCTCTCTCTCAGCAGGAGTGCGATTTCTTGCAGAGATCTGACAACGACATGGGGAGGAGGGATGCCGGCAAGAAGGGGACTTGGCGAAACGGAACAAATGTGCGACGTGCTCCTGGTAGGAGGAGCAGAAACGAGAGCTGTGGGGTAGAGAGCGAGAAAAAGAAAAGAGCAGAGATCCATTACTGAAAATATGGAGACTACAACAAAAAAGATTGTACGAGTGCATTTGTTTCTTGTGTGTGTCTTCTTTCTTTGTCTCTGATTTCTCTCAGATCTTTAAAAGGAAAAGCTGATGTGTTCATGCATGACGCCAACAAGTCTTTTTTTTATGTGTGTGTGTGTGTGTCTGTGGGCAAGGTCCTATCTAATCCCTAGAGCCGCCACGGCTGTGATACATCTGCACAGGAAGCGGTAGGTCTGTGGGAACGGCAGAACTGCACAAGATGTGTAACAGGAGATGAGAGAAGCAAGCAGAGAGAGCTTCTAAAGCACCATGCACTCCACACTTATGCTTGCTTTTATTTATACACATATGTATGTGCATTAACATATGATCACAATGAATAAATCTAATAATGTTCTAACTGATGGTACATTTTGGTGTCTCTCATTATGGGAAAAAAATAAAAGGAATAAAAGGAAACAAAGCACTGCTTCAGCCCACATACACAGACAAAAATACAACCGGATCTCTGGCAAAACATCTCAATGTACCTAGGTGCATCTACTGGAATCTAGAATATGATACCCAGCATGGCTGTGTCACCTTTTGTCTCCCCTTGGGAATCTTTATGTAGGTGATGTCATGTGTTTTGCCTCATCGTTCCACTTACTATACTTGTAGCTTTTCTTATCTGAAAGTCCGTATGTGTGCATGTGTTTGTGTGTATAACTGTGAGGGACAGCTGGAGAGCCAAGGAGACTATGCGAAGGAGGTTGAGCCGTGGGTGAGGTCGCTCTCTGAGGCAAACGCCAATAAGCCGCCTCAATCTTCGTCCCATTCACAGAAAGATGAAAAGGAGATAATTTCCCATCTTTTCAACCCTCGCTTCACTCCTCGCCTCTACCCATCCTTTCTATTTTCCAAATCTTTCCATGTCGACCTACTTTCCCTCCTCCCCCACAGAGCCAACTCTCAGTGCCGGGTGCTTCAATCACTCACATGATGAATTCCCTCTCATCTAAGGCTCTGCCTGAACACCGCCAATCATTTTTTTCAAGCTGGAGAAGACACGGCAAGATGGAGCCAACCGATAAAGGCGTATCAATATAGTCTTATAGGTACCACGAAAGGTTAGGGAATCAACAGAGTCAGCTGTTTGATGTCTGATTGGTGATTTTTAATCCGATATCTCTACAAACTGCCCTGTCTTCCTCTGAGATACGTAATGGCAGGCACTCCATCCTTTTAAACTCTCCTCACTAGACAGCTGAACACACTCAGAGGCAAGTGGTTACTTCCCTCCATAAAACACCAGCCGTCTCACATGCTTTACCCCTCCAGGAAGAATAAAAGGAAATGATCCCAACTCCCCCCTGCCCCCCTCCATCTCACCCGACCCCACGCACACACACCCTTTGTATATCTTCCACCCTGACCCATTTTCCCTTTGGACAAAAGCTAACAGATGCCTGGCTAGTGTCTCTCTGATAGACACAGAAAGGAAAAAAAAAAACCATCCGTCGGACTCAAAGAACACGGCCAATTATGCTCTCTGGGTTACCAGAGAAATCAGGCTAACAACAAAGCCTAAAATCTTTCCCTAGCAATCTACATCATTAAAGTACGGACAACACCAGTTCTTTCAAGGTCCTGAAATCAACTGATTGTTATGAAAATAAAAAATAGGCAAAGAATATATAAAACTGTTTGTACACAAATAAAATAAAATACATTTACAAGCAATAATCAATTAATCATTACCCAAATTAGTTACGTGAGACAAATTCATGAAGCATGAAGCATTTAATTGAGCAGAATAATTGAAAAAATATATAATTGCAAATACAGTGAAACCGCGGATTGCGAGTAAAGCGGTTTGCGAGTGTTCCGCAAGACGAGCAAAGATTTTTAATAAATTTTGACTTGGAAAACGAACAAGTCTTGGTTT
>JAOVVA010000024.1:3104195-3126947 GCA_028565275.1 Leiocassis micropogon
GTGAGATACTTTTAAATAAGTTACATAAATATCTGTGGTATTGTACACAATATTGCACATATATTTATTGACAGTTAAGAGTGATGTTTAACTGTTCATGAGTGTCATTAGAAAGATTTCTTGTTTATTTCTCCGATAAAACAGAGTTTCCGTTGTGTGTGCAAAGCGTAACTGTAAGACAAGAAGGGGGAGAGGGGAGCTTACTTTAGATTCACACACACATACACAGCGCCTGCGCGCACAAACGGAAGCAATTTTCTTTCTGGATTTATTTTAACTTTTTTTTAAAGGTAAAGTGCAGGTTAATTTGTTTTTCTTTTTACTTAATATTTTGTGCTAATAATTTTTATGTATTTATTTTTTAACGAATAATTTAAGTTTCCATTATTTCTTATGGGAAAATTAAATTTGATTTGGTTTACGGCTGTTTTGGAATACTAGCCCGCTTCCGGAATGAATTATGCTCGTAATCCAAGGTTCCACTGTATTGGTATCTGATGCACTGCAGTGTCTGTTTTTTTGTATAATACACGTGAGCTACGTCCGTGATATGTCCGCTCTACGAATGTTGGTAGAACTACGGTCCGTTCGTATCTGCGGAAATTCTTACTGTATTGAACTGCAAGAGCGCCTTCTTGTGGTGTACAAGGTAATAGATTTATGAGCTACGAAGAAAAAATATGCAAAACAAACATTATTGTTTAAGAACCGGTTAATCTATTCATTTCTAAACAGCAATTTATCGATTAATATTTAATCATTAACACGCCTAACTGTTAACAGAGTTAACAGAGTTAACATAGTGAAACGTCCGCAAAAACATGTTAGCATTTACACATTGCTCTACATAGCTGTTTCCTTGCCAGTCTCTCTTTTTGCCTCTTTCTATAATGTGATATGGAATTATTTCATTTACTTGTACTGAGATTTATTTTTGGTAAACAGGTGCACACAGTCTACTTACTTGTAAAGCCTTCAGCATGTAATTTGCGAAACATGATTTAGATTAAATCACTGCCATTATTAAATTAGTCCTACATTTTCCCTTAGGCGTGAGTTCATTTGGAAGAGAGAAAAGGAAAGGTGACATTAAAGTACTAAACCAGCATGCTTGGCTCTCAGAGAAAGACTCGCCATGCTTTTAGAGGTCATATCTCCCCACCTCTCTCTGCCACACAGGGTTGACCGTGTTGCAGACGATGCCTGATCTTTTCTCTTGGCCGTGATGAGGTAAAGCAGGAAAGATGCTGTGTTTGCCCGGGTGAATGGCGATTTTCAGGTAGGGGTCCGGGTTGAAGAACATGCCCTTCTTTAAGCCTGTCGCCTGGAAATCTAAGCACACACACACACACACACACACACATACACACAAACATACGCACAAGAAATAATAAAAGGAAAGTGACACAGAAGTCAAGCAAATGAAAAGCCCAAGGTAAAGAAAGCTGAGGCGTTTTAAGAGCATTCACTGCTGACAGGAATAGTGCAAGCGTTAATCTGAACGTGTTTACGTTGCTCTTCTCCAGAGGGAAGCCGTGGCATGTTAGGATTTGTAAGTGAAATATTGCAGTGGTGATCGATAACAAGTGTCCCGCAGGAGTCACTAAAAATAGAGGCAGACTGAAAATTTATCTAACCTAATTACTCTGTGCTAATTGGAAAGCGTGTTCGTGTTCGCGCAGTTGCTATGGTAGCATTCACCATGCTTCGGGTGGTGCGTACCTGACAGGGAGAAGCTGATGAGTCTTCGGCTGCCCTGACTCTGTGGCATGTCGTCCACGGCAACCGGCTTGAACACCTGAGTGAGGGAGAGGAAGACAGAGGGAAAGTAAAACACAGACAGAAAGAAAAAAAAAGAGAGAGAACAAGATAAGGGCAGCATCGTTATGTGAACCCAGCAGAGAGAGAAAAACCCAGACATAAACTCCATACCCAAATGACACTACATGCACACACACACACACAGACACACAACCACACACACACATAGACATACATACATACATATATACATATACATTCTATAGAATATGATGTAAAATCAGATCATATTAACATTCATAGCAAGCCCTGGATATACACAAATCAGGGGTGTGAAGTCTATCCCAGGGAACTTAGAGCACATGTTGGAGTGCACCCTGGATGAGGTGCCAACACTTTGCAGGATACAATTTTTTTTTCAAACACCAATAAACCAACTAAGCATGTTTTTGGACTGTGGGAGGAAACCAGAGTACCCAGGGGAAGCCATCCATGCATGAACACAGACCAGATGCAAACCCCTGACCCTGGAGATGCGAGATGACAGTGGTAAACACTAAGCCACTATGCCAACTAACTTCCTATACCGTACATCAAATCCTTGATTACATATCAATCTGGCCATTGTCTATTCTCAGACAGATGAGTCTTTGATGTTAAAGTGTGTGAGATCAGAAATGACAAACCACAGGATACCTAAAGTTACGATAATATTAATATACTAGATATAATTATAAGATATAAGATAATCTGTCAGTATGCAAGAGCTAATCCTCGCTTAGAAAGAGACGACGGCACTGACTAAGGCAGTCCTTAAAAAAAAAGTAATTATCTTTTCAGTAATAAAATCATTCTTCAGTATTACCAATTTTCATGTTGATGATCCTCATCTTAAAAAATTTGGTCATTGGTGTCAAGAAGCACAGTGCGCGCAAACACACTCACCGGCGCTGAAGGGTTCCTCACAGTCACACTGGGTGTCGTGGCCCTCAAGGCGCCGCTCACCCCATGGTAGTACTTAAAGCAGATCTTCGTCTCCGCTGAGAAGAAGAGGAAGAGGTTAATATGTGCCACCTACTGTAATATACTGTATACTGTAGCACAGCTGTTGCTCAGTAGTTAAGGTTCTGCTGTATCATAGCTGACTGTGACTTCAGCTTCGTAATAAGGTTGTTAAGAATACTGTAAGTCATGGAAATAATTAACAGATTTTTTTTTATTAAAAGAAATTATTAATGGCATTCTGGATTTGACTCAATTAGCTGCTAATGTACACTGATCAGCCACAACACTAACACTACCGCCAGGTGAATTTAATAACATTGATTATCAATTATATACCAATAAACAAACACATCACAGCCTGATGTCTATGGGGCTCAGCAGGAAAAGAGTTTAAGGTTGTTGATCTGGTCTCCAAATTCCCTAGATCTCAGTCCAACCGGAAATCAATGAAACGTGCTGAACAAACAAGTCCAATCTATTTAGACCCCACCCAGCAACCCAGAGCACACAAAGGATCCAAAGTCTCAGTGCCAGAAGCCACAGCACACCCCCAGAGGTCTTATAGAGTCATGCCCCGAGGCGTCAGAGCTGCCCCAGCAGCACAAGGGGATGGCTGAATGTTTTGGTTTCAATGTTATGGCTGCTCGGTGTATATACGCGTCATGATTTCCTGAAGCGCTAAAGATTGAAAGCATTATTTATTACATACACTATATGCTAACTTGTCGAACTTATACCAGAGAGTTACCATTTCAACCTTTATCCAAATTCAGAAGCACTGGGATGGAAAGGTACCACTTATGCAAAGTGTGAGATTTAAGATATCTGAATAACTCCTTACTGCTTTGTTCTTTCCTATTAAACGACAAAAACCCAGAAAAACTAAAAGAATTGCTTTTTAATCACGTTCAACAAAATGTGGAGGTGGGTCAGTGTTTATTATAGACAGGAAGTGCTGAGTGTTGTAGCTAAAATTAGCCTCCATGTTCTCACACACACACACACACACACACACACACACACACACACACACCTTTATATAGATTACTTTACAGTTTCATTAATTCTGGACTTCTGCAGACTGGCAGCAGCAGCACTTCCTGTTAGCAATATGGCTGATTGATGGGACAAAGGGTGTGTGGTCAATATCGACTCTCTCTCTCGCTCTCTCTTTGTAAATCCCAGAAACAGAGCTGTGGAGGAGACTCAGAGCTTAGAGAGTGTTTCCCCTCAAGCTCAATATAAGCTCCTGCATGACAGACATCATCATTGTCTAACCTGCTCGTCTCTCATGTAACAATAATATAGCCGTTTGTTACATCAGACAGAATTGTGCGCTCTTCCTGCAATGTGCCATATGGAGGTGATAAATCACTGTCGTAGCGCTAAAGCAGCTGCTGTGACGGCCTCCTTTCCTGCAGCATCATACTAATGCTAGCATAGCGCTACCGCAACTAAGATGCAACCACAACTACTACTGGTGCCATTATTTATTTAGGACAATTCAAATCTAAGATATGAAATTTACTGAATCATCTGTCTGTAGACTGGAGACACATCTTTGAGCTCCTCAAAGAACAGTATATATAAATAATTCAGAAATAGTTTTTATTACACATAAATATTTATTGGATATCCTGACACATAGAAAATAATGTAAATGCCGATAATCCATTCCGGCCACCCAAATATATTACCAATATTAACCATTTCCAACACGGTAATCATATTTTTTGCACATAAAAACTATCAAAACATATAAGACATCTAAATGAAGTAAAATATGAAATGAATAGACATTTAACCTTAATTTATAATTCCTCTTGGCATCGGCTACTAAAACAAAACTGAAAGTGGCTTACTTTTCTTCTTGCTACCGTCCTTGCTAACATTCTTGGGAACCAGGGTGCTATGTCTTCACAAAATCTTGCACAAAATGCAAAGAAATCCCCCCCCAAAAAAAGTAAACTTGCTTTGCTTGGCTTTCCACTGACGCAAACAAGTGTTGAACGGCTACCAGACGTATGTGCAACTTAGCTGGCATTCGGTTCGGCTCGGTTCATTGCTTCGCATGCCGAGACTAATTTTTGTTCTTAAGGTGAAAATCCATCAGGCGGAGTTTTCATATGCTTTATTTCTTACACTTTACAGTATTTCTTATGACTAGCATGTAGTCCTGTCAGAAATCCTGTCAGCTTTTGTCAGCCAGTAGCTTCTAAACATTTTCACCTTATGACTTTAAATTCCTTTTAAACATTCTGTTAATTAACCCATATTACTGTAGCTAGAACTATTAGAAAGCATTGTTTTAAAATATGATAGTAATTTTTATGACTAAGATTTTTAATGACTTGGATGTCTTCTCAGAAATCCTGTCAACTTTTCTTAGCCAGCAGCTACATACAAAGACAAAATTCTAAATATTTTTTCATTATCACTTTGAATCCCTTTTAAAATGTCTGTTAATTAGCTCATGTTAGCTAGATTTAGAAGAAGGGATTGCAAAAAATCCTCTCAGAAATCCTGTCAGGAATTCTCATGCTACTGTAGCTAACAATCATTAGCCATTTTGTGACTAGTATTTTAATGGATTGAAAGTCCTCTCAGAATTCCTGACAGCTTTTTTTTTAGCCAACAGCAACATACAAAGACAAAATTCTAAACTTTTTCTCATTGTCACTTTGAATCCCTTTTAAAATGTCTGTTAATTAGCTCTTGTTAACTAGAATTAGAAGAAGGGATTGCAAAAAGAATCCAGTCAGAAATCCTCATGCTAACAATCATTAGCTATTTTTATGACTAGCATTTTAATGACTTGAAAATCCTGTCAGGTTTTGTTAGCCAGCAGCTAGCTAGAAAATTATGATACAACTTTTATCACATCTCTTGTGAGGTTAGCTTACAATCTGAATTAGATTTTTAAACACTTTTAGAATACTATTTTTTCATTTGAGCAATTGAGGGTTAAGGGCCTTGCTCAAGGGACCAACAGTAGCAAATTGGTGAGGCTGGGGTTTGAACCTGTGACCATCTGGTCAGTAGCCCAATGCCTTAACCACTAAACCACCCCTGACTGTACAGTGTTTGGCAGATTCCCTTATCCAGAGCGACTTACATTTTTGTCTTATTATACATCTGAGCAGTTGAGGGTTAAGGGCCTTGCTCAAGGGCCCAATAGTGGCAACTTGATGGTGTTTGAACCCGGTACCTTTTGAACCGTAGTCCAGCACTTTAACCACTGAGCTACCCAAAACAGTAGCACCCAAACACAAATGCTCCAGAATGAATGAAACCAAGGAGGGTTCCTAGGATAGACTTCTATGTTCTAAAAATGGTTACTGTGGCTGATGAGTACTGAGTGATGAGTGATGTTCAACAGATTTTTTCCTTCTCCTTGTATGTACATTAAAAAACACCAACATTTCTGTCATGGCCCTTACAGCACTCTGCTCAGAGCCGCTCTAATTACACAATAGCGCGCCTAATGAGGTATTACACTGAGCCACAGAGGGAGTGTGAGTATGAAAAGAAATGTGGACCCCAGCTGTGAAACACTTTACACTCAAGTGTATTAAAGCACTCAGTTCTCAAAGTCGCCTGTTTGGGGCAAACTGTGAGGAGAGTGGACATGGTGTATTTGTTACCATGGCAGCTATGGAGAACATAGTAATGTCCTTCAATCTTTGTGCTTGGATAATGGCGCATCAAGATCAAGTGCTTATCGTCCTTACACAGGCCTTTGTGTCACACTGTCGTCTCAGTGATGTTTAGAGGCACTGATGTGCTGATTGCATGCGAATTATTGGGTTGTAAAGACTGTAAAATGATCCCAAGGCAAATCTGGCAGAACTAAAAGTTATGCAGATGATGGCGAACGAGAAAGTGAGACTCAAATGTAGGCATTAATAATTGTAAAATTCTTGATGTGTGTGAGAGAGAGACAATTCTCTTACGCTCAACAAAGTAGGAATTGGCTTCAATCTTCCACACGATCTGGCCTTTGTGAGAGCCATTCACACCACGGTTCTTGTAGTCCAGAAAGTTCTCTGACAGCACCTCGTCTGTAAAAGAGAAAAATAATTTGTACCAACGTACCATAACATTTGGACGGAAATGCAAATGTAATCATGGCGTAGGCCCCTTTTTCCAAGCACATTTTTTCAGCAAGCAATTTGTAGATATTTATAACACAGCCAGTTGCTACAGTCTGTGTTGGCAAGAAATGTGGCAACACGTGATTAATGGATTTGTGTTTTTATCAGGTGCAATCTAATCTCAGTTGCTCAGAATGAGGGATTTAAGCGATTTACGGTTATGTACAAGGGAGAGAGTGGAAGAGGGAACATATTTACTGTTCCTTAAAGAAGGCCAGATCCAGGCTGCGTTCTTTACACACCTTTCGATATCCCATCACTCACCAATGAGATACATTCCGATCCAGTCTCCGGCGTCCACCTCTTCCTTGATGTCCCATGTAAGTATAATGTCTGGTGACTGGCTGATGGCGTAGTGGGAGGTGCTGGTGGTTAGTGTGGAGCGGCAGTGTGATGTCACCAAGTCCGTATCGCTGGTTGAACGCTGCAGGGCAGCTGCCAGCTCCTCGGGCTCACCGTTCTGGAAGTCTACGCTGGGGAAGTGCTCCGGGTTGAAGCTGTGCCGGATAGGGTCTTTGCTCCGACGCCGTGCCTGGGACGAGCGAGAAGGCGAAGCCATGGCCGCCAGCCCGAGAAAGCGGTTCTGGTATAAGTTCTAATGAGAGAAGCAACAGAGGAGATGGTAAGGCAAGAATACAAGATGCATACACTAGTACAGATTTTGTACTGCTGACATAAATGGGTAAAATTTATTAGAGGAATTGAGACTAGTCTAAGAGGAAGCACATACAGAAAGGCAAGCAAAAAAGAAAGGGCAGTCAAGTGTCACAGATTGCATCTTTGCATTGTGGTATAATTCTGTCTCCGCCCTCCTTTCCTGTCATTAGTCCGTTGCCCTATTTTGTTCACCAGTTATGTGTGTTTGACAGCAACAAAGATAGAACCAGAAATATATATGACGAAATATATATGGCTGAAGTCCTCCAATAACAAAAATATGGAAATGAAGTTACAAAGAAAAGTTCCTCATTTGTTCATGACTGCAGCGATTTCTGTGAAAATGTGGGCACTTATTGTGCTTTGTCTTTCTTCACATTGTCCACCACATTGTCCTCTAAGTAAAGCTAATTCTAATATCCTGAATATTTCCCTTACCTATTTGGGCTGTTCCTGGAACTAAAATCTCTTTATTCCCAGGTGAAGTCGAGACTTGTCAATCCGTTAGTAAATCCCTAATGATGCTGCATTGAAAATGATGTAAACCACAGAGAGTAATTGTTTCATGGCAGCTTTTCTTATGTAGTACGTTTAAAATGAAGTATTTCTGGTTTCAGCAAACTGAATTTCATAATTATCTAAAAATTCATGATTTCATGGTTACAAAGGTATGAGTGTGTATACTGCCTTTAATTTCAGGGTGTGTGTGTTTGTGTGTGTGTGTGTGTGTGTGTGTGCGTGTGTGTGCGCAGCTGCTCCTCACCCAGCATGGCAAACTTACAGACGGAGAATGTAATCAGCTTTTTTGCTTCATGTGAAAGCACACCTGTAATTCTTTTACTCATATTTTGTGTACAGTTGGTACAAGAGCTATAATTCTTAGATTGTTTGAGAGAGGAGGCTTTAAATCTGTTTGTTTTGTCAGGTCCCAAACAATGTTTTTTTCCCCCCCAGATTTTCTTCCTAATTTGGTCGCATCTAATTTCCACCCGTTGCTAGAGGGCGCAGATCTTTTCAAACTGCTCGCTCATGCAACGTTAAAGGTGGCTCCGAGGACAGCGCTATCCACTCCTTCCACTTGCGTGAGCACACAGAAGCCCATAATTAGCTGTGGGCCGTGATTGATGTGAGAGCGCTAAGTGCCTCCCATCCCACCCCGCTGAGAGAGCTCGGCCAACCAGCTCTCTCCAGGCCCTCGGCTGCGGGAGACTACAGCATCACCGAACTTGATTACATTGTGGTGTTTATTTATTTATATATTTGGTAAAAATTGGTTTTCTGACCAATCCCAACAACTTAGCTAGGCATCAGGGTTTTCCTTATCAGGGAGAGCCGAAGACGAGCTCTGATGGTAGAATGGTGCAGCCCTCCCTGATGCTTTTCCTCATGCTCTACTCCCAGCTAATAATATTTATATTATTAATAAGATCGAAATCTACATGCAGATTTCAGCTGAGCTGAAATTCCTCTATAGAAATATCTACTGTCAAAAGCACTATATAAATTAAAGAACAGAAGAGTACAGTCAGACCTACCACAAAGAAAAAATAGTAAAGGCAGAAGGGGAGTGAGACCAGTCTACACTCTGTGCTGCGTCAAGCATCCATTAAAACACAACCTCTTTCAATTCATGCGCTTCTGAAGATCTTTAAATAGCCACCCTGTCTATCCGTCCGTCTGTCTGATGCAGCAGCTTTCAGATTCGGTTTTGTGTGTCACAGCCTGCTTTTCTGTCTGCAACGTGGAGTAAACTGCTCGCTCTGTATCTAAGCCTCGGGCGCTCTCTTGGCTATGTCAGACTGTTTGTCTCCTTGTCTTCTTGTCTTCATCTGCTCCGTCTGGATGCACCAAGTAAACCGTCATCTTCTCCTTCTCCTCGTGGCTTAGTTTTCTTTGTCCTGTTCTGCCAAGTTGATTTACATTTTGGAAGGAATATTTCACCTAGCAATGCAAACGCCGGAGAAAAATCCATCAGGTGATGCTAAGTAGCAGGATTGCATTCCCACAGAGCAATCGCACATTAGCACGTATTATTATTATTAGTCATTTTTTCCCTAGTGCCTGGCCTCCTCTCGTAAGTGTGTCTGGCACAGAGAAGAAGAAGAAAATGAAGAAGAAGAGGAAGGCACGTCTTTCTATTGTGCAGCCTACAGAACGAGTATGCGTGGGCTGTACTCTGTACTGTGTTGATTCAACACGAAGCAAGTCCTTGCCAATTCCTTACCTTTTTAGAAAGCACTAAGATACGAACGTGTCTTGAAGAGAGCATGCTCTCTGGATAAAAGATTCTCAAGGTGCTTTTAATTGGTCCTTGAAATCCTAAAAGACTCCAAATCGCTATTGAGGTAGTCTCTTCACATGCACAAAGGACTCAATGGATCTGGCTTGATAGCCGTCACACTTTAAACGACACAAATATATTTCGTACAATCAGGCTAATGAGATCATCATATCAGCTTAATAGCACCTGACCTTTCTATATTAAATAAAAAATCCTTCCAGCTTCCTGTGCAATAACACACGTGGATCTGCCTGTCAGCCAGGGGTTATAAATGTGCGACTGCCAAAAAAGTCGATTTCAGTTGGAGTGTGAGCAAGGAGAGATAATACGAGAGCTGCGGGGATGGAGCACACAGGCTGAGACCTTGACCGGTGCTGACGGGAATGTTGCACTAAAGGCTCAGGGCCAATCTGTACACACATCACACTATATATAGCTCGCCAGGATCAATATGGTGCTGCATTGTACCGGTGTGTGTGGATAAGCATCTAATAATAAATTCTTAAACCATTTCTGAGAGTCAAGGATGAACTCTCAGAATATTGATTATCTTTCATCCATTTTACAAGAAATAATTTAGGTAAAGAAAAAGAGAGAAAAAAGGCTTCCCTCAAGAAATGTTACTTGTAAGTACCACATGACTGTATAGAGTACCAAGGCACATACTAGGGCACTTTAGGGAGTACCATGGTTGTACTATGGTACACCATCATATTTTGGCAAATACCATGGTAACATGGTAGTACTATGATATGTACCACAATACTTTGGTGGATACCATGGTACATAATAGTGGCTACCAAAGTTCAACAGGCCTCTAATATGATATGTTCATACAACATCATCTCTTTCTACTGCTCCTTTCAAAGGGGGCGCAACCGGACCATCACAACAACTTGGTTAGCACAGGTTTTATGCCAGATGCTGTTCATGACACAATCCTCAGATTCTATCCAGGCTTAGGACCAGCGTGCAGTGGCTAGGGTTTGGGCATTGAGTGAGAATTGAACCTGGACCTTCCGCATGGGAGGCGAGCCACCAGTGCCCTGGTATGTTTATGAACAATGTACCAACCTATAGTACATGTACCATTATACCACTGTATGTTTTGTGGTGCCATAGTACCATGTACCAATATTGTAACAATCTTTTACCATAGTGTGGTACATGTATTATATCAGCATGGTACTGTCAAAAATAGAATTGTACTACATACCATGGTAAAGGAACCACTGGAGTAAATTTCTTATGGTTCAGAATGTAAAAATATTATTAGTGTTAAGTAGACTCTGCAGAAGCCACAAGTCCTGGAGAAGTGCTATAGTACTTTCTGAATTATTATAAGTATTTATGTTTAACGATGCAAATTACAGGAACTCGGCTGGGAGTTATTTCCACATCCTCCGTACAGTCCTGACATCGCTCCAAGCCATTTTCAAATGTTTGGGTGATTAAAGGAGTTCCGGGGAGGCTAGCTTTTTAGACATGTAGCAAGCAGTCTGATCATGGCTCCAGCGTACTGAGAAAACTTTCTACCTTGATGGAATCCAAGCACCAGTGAAACACTGTGATAAGTGCATTAGTGTAGCAGGGAATTATATAAAAGAGATAAAGGGAGATTTTTTCCTCTTATAACTGTGTTCTCTTAATCTGCACAATCAAAAATTCTGGTTTGACTTGAACAATATTTTGTTTCATAGTTCATATTTTTGTCATACCTTAAACTTAATCTGTTTTACTCCTCTTCCAAATGTGCTGTTTCAGTGTCTAGGTAAATGAGCTACTGCTGAGCGACACCCCACCAGAGTACAGCAGAGCTGGGGAAACAAGCCAGGGAAGGGTTTTTTTCTTATATGACATCACATTTGGGGAAATATCTATCAGCTTTTTGAAATCCTTGCCAAAATGAAAAAGGAAAAAGGACAAAAAGCAAGGACATGTTTTTGTTTGTATGTGGACACTGGAGAATCTAAAAAAAAAATAGATTTTGCATGATAGGTGACCTTGAATTCTGCTCTACACAATAGAAAGAGAAAATATTTTAAATATAAATGGCTGTAATATACAAAATATTAAAGTGTTACACTGGAGATTGTGCAACCGAGTGGGTGGTCATTGTTGAGCTTTTTAAAGCAGTTACTTCAGTTTATCAGAGTCAAACTTCCAGCCGGGACGCTGTAGAGACTTGAGAAGGTGACACATTGCAGCGAGCAGCAGGCGCAGGATGAGGTGAGGTTGGGGTTATATCAGTGGCCATAACACTTCTCGGAGTCAACAACACTACCAGCGGGACGCCAAACACACACACACATGTCATGGGTTAGAGTCTGACTGAGATCAGCATAGTGTGAGGAAATCATCGTGATAAAGCTCTTTAATATAGAGCTATAAGCAATAGCTTGATTATTACACAATGATGTATTTGACCAATAGCAGTCAGAGGATGGATATTAATAAAATTAGGACATGTTAAATATTAAATATTTTCAATGGAAAAATAATGTTGCACTTATAGGTCTGTATCGATCATAGTTAAAAATCTTTTAAAAAATGAGCTACCTTGTATTTTACACTTTATTCATACCTTTATCCTGTCTGTCTGCATATGCTTGCTCAGAATAATAGCATTTCTGATCATTACTGCAAGAGTACTACATTAGCGAGTACTCACTAACAAGAGCTCCATTACTGGGTCAGTCTGGCCTGACTTCATTTGTCCCACAAAATAACATCATTTGTCTATTTTTTCCTTTAGATGCTCCACCCATGGATTTATCGTCCATATACTGTACCTTGTATACTGTATATGTTTCTGGCTACAAGCTACGGAATCCCCATGGCTGCAATCTGTGCACTTTCATGCAACACGGTAAGGTTTTCAGAGCAGGGTTTAGTCACTGGACTGGAAATGTTGAAGAATCCCAGTTTTAAAAGTATGTAAAGCTGGTCTGAAATAATTAATGGAACTGATGAGACTCTGACGTACTACAGGTAAAGGTCTGCGGTTGGTCTGTCAAATTACCATGAAAGTATGTAGATCTTGGCCAAAGTGTTCTTTTCATGTTTCCTAAATGTGTTGTCTATGACTGCAATAGTCATTTTTAAATAAGATCAAAAAAGATATGACATCCCAATTTGATATTTTTCAAACCTACAGATACTGTATGTGACAAATAAAAAAAAACAACAGAACATAAACAGTTTGACACCAGGACGTATTGCAAACTGATAAAAAAATTATTTTGTGCATTTTTTTCTTTGAGTCACAAGGGTGTTAAAAGCACAATCACCAAAATATTAAGCCAAAATTGGGTTATATAAGTGTAAATTTTGTGCAATTTTTCAAAACACTACAATTTCACAATTTTGTCACAATGAATAAATCAGCCTCCAGTTGTTTTTATGGCTATTTAGGTATGGAATTCAGTATTAATAATATGGTGCTTAAGTTAAAAAAAAAAAATTAAAAAAAACTCTGGCTTTGTTTGCGATGTTGTCTTGTTAAGCATGCAGGTAGTCCCCGAGTTACAAACAATCGAATTAAGTTATGAATTTCCGCAGATATGAACGGACCGTGGTTTTACTTTTGACACTGCAGTGAACCAGATACCAATATTTGCAATCATATACAATTTTTTCAGTGTGTAAGTGAATGTATAAAATGTCTAATATCTGGTATATTGTATGTGCGTGCGTGTGGGAATAATTTGAATAATCCTAATTTCGGAAAATCCTCAACAAAACAGAGCTCACAGTCCAATAGGCTACAGCGGAAAACAGCTCTGAGACAAAATGGCGTCCGGGATTCCCCTCGCGATTTAAAGGAGACAACACTGTTACATTTGTGTGAGATTAATTTTCTTGGTTGATTATGGTTTTTGGCCACATAATGGCAGTATGGGAAAAGGGGATAGATTTAGTCAAGTGGATCGGTATGCTTTACATTGTACATTCATGTCAAAGGCGTATAAGACTCACTTTGTCAGAAATAAGAACAAATCAGACTTCTGAACATGCTCCCAGAACGGAACTCATTCGTAAGTCGGGGACTACTTGTAGTGACTGGAAATTAGATCAAGAAAAAAAGTGTTGAGTTTTGTTTAATTACTGCTGAAGATCATGAATGACCGATCATAAGAAACATGATAAAACACAAACACCTCAGTTTACACCATCATCAGCCTTCTCATCTACCAGTATTAGTTTGACTTTAGGAATTTGGAATTAGGAATGACTGCATGATATCATAGTACATCCAAATCACATATTGTCTTATTTTATTTATTACTTCTGGAGTGACTGCAATACACATCCTTAACTAGGCTTCACCAAATTTCTAAAAACATTCTGAGTACAGTGAGCCACTTTGTTGCACAGGAAGTATCGCTTTACTGATCACATGACAAAAAGAAGCGATGCAATTGGCTTTTGATGATGCATGCTTTTGCTTGAAACTCAGGTGGATATGTGTCATGCTTTGCACAAAACTTCAAAGTTTAAAGCTTCTATACAGCGATATTCTAATCAAATGTTTTGTTATAGACAAGCTTGTGCATTAAAGACTAAAAATTTGCCCAAATGAGTAAAAGTCCCAAAGTCGTGATCTGCTGTCAAGCTGTTCAAATGAACTGTTGCTTATAATGTGAATAACACAGAGTTCATGTACTGCTTAAGATTTAAACTACTAGTAAATAATCTTTCTATTGTTTACTACTGAAACTGAGCAAGGTCAATCTACAGTAACAGCATGGATATGATTCTGTATTACTTGTGAAAGAAAAAAATATTACTACACGTAAACATCACTGTGAATATTTTGAATTGTACATCCGTTTAGTCCTACACTTCTTTATACCTCTCCTCCTTTTCCAGATCGTGATTCCCCCCACATTACGCCGTACCACGCTGTAATCAACTGTGGGCGGTTTGTATGTACAAGGGTAATAGTGGCTCGACGAGCGCGCCTCACGATCACGGCGGGCCCTGATAAATTAATTATGATTGTTCAGCATCCAGAAGCAGATTGAGTTAAGCCTCACTTAACACACTCCCATGTTTCCTGTCACAAGGGTTCATTACTCAGATAGACACGGAGGAGAAGGGGAGCTGGCACATGGCCTGCTGGGAGCAAGTCAGTGGGGGTATTGAGGAATCTGCGCTGAGACTGAAAAAAGAGAAAAGTGGTCCATACTACTGTCATATCCTGATATGAGTCAGGCACTGATGTCAAGGTGTGTCCAATAGTATGTCAAAGAACTACTAAGTGTACTTCCTGATCCAATGGTAATCAGGTGGAACCGGACGTGGCTCCTGATTGACTAGAATGAAATGTTGCACCATGAACACCCCCTGCTCCAGTCTCATCATCCTGAGGTAATCATCAATCGTGGCACTTGATGCACTAAAGCCTTATTGTTGTAGGCCTGTGTTTGAAGAAATTTCTAGAACTGGTTGCAGAGCATCGAACCATGTACCCTTGCTAAAAAACCCCAGGTCAACTAATTCACAGTCTCTCTCTCTCTCTCTCTCTCTCTTTCTGTTATTTCTCCATAGCTATTTCTCTTGGCCTTCTTTTCTTTCCCATAGTCTTTATTTCAGTAAAGAAAAGAAAGGTGCAGCGCCCTTTCCTTGTCAGCGTCTCCTCATTCCCTGCATGACTCATGACTCCATGCATATTTAAAGTGTGTATGAACAGAACGGTGAAACGTCTCTCTCTCTCTCTCTCTCTGTCTCGCTCACTGACCTATAAAACACTCACCTTCACTCACTCGACGACCAAATCTATATCAAAACACTTTCAAGAGCATTCAACTTCAAATCAGAGTCTTATTCAGGATTCACAGACTTCCTCTCAGCTCTTTCTTTCAACTCTAATAGGTGTCCCAATGCACATGGTGACATTTTAACCTTAGTACTGAAAACTACAGGCCTTGAAATATCTGAAATATATAGTACACATGCCTTAACCGCGCAGCAAGTTCGTAGACTGGAAGCAAAAAAAAAAGAAAGAAAAGGCAATGACAAATGTGTTCAAACTATTTAAATATGTTCCATCCCATTTCAAATTCAAATTTTATTTCTTATAAACACATACATACATGGTATGATATGCGGTAAAACGTTTTAACATCTGTCCATGACCTAAAAATTTAAAGAAAAATTGAGAATATGATATAAGGAAAGGAAATAAGGACTATGAAATAAGAATAAAAAATCTACAGAATAGAAAATATAGAAAACCTATGGCTGTAGGCTGTATAATAAAAATAGAATTGAAGTGGAATTGAAATAAAGGTGTCAAGCCATGAGCATAGAAGCATAACAGTGTGCAAAGTATGTGCAAATACGAAGCTCCGCCCACACGGTTAACCACATGGTAAGAAATTCGCATTTGGCTAGGAAGGTTTGAGTAAGGCTTGCAAGAATTCCTTATTCAATATGATCTGTGCAGAGTTTGAAAGTTGTTACACGCTGGAGCAAATTATAGTCTCACAACTGACCCCTGATACAACTGGCCCCAGTCTCTGGTAGGGTTTAACCCCAAATCAGCAAAGCATAGAGAAAAAAAAAAGGGTAAAAAAAAATCATGATTTTGAGTCAATCGCACTTTGATTCAATTCAGTTCAAATTGATTTGATATTATTTATTAACCAAGTTGCTGCAGCAGGGCCCTTGAGCAAGGCCCCCAGCCTACTAATAAAGGAGAACAAAAAATTTCACTGTAATGCTGTAAAGCGTGTAACTGTTGATTGTTTAAATGTCAATTCTCGTACAAAGCAATAATATTTTTTCCCGCCCAATTTTAACACTCCAGTCCAACAGGTGGCAGCAATGCACAAACCTATTTAAGCTCAAACGAGGATAAAGAAATAAACAGTGACAAAATGAGAATATTTTTTGCAACTGTTTTACAGAAGAGTAAAGTTTTTTTATTTTTTGCCAAAGCTGCGGCATATTTTCAAAGAATTTGTCCGTTTAATGTTTGCAAATGTTTACCTAAATAATTTTGAGTGACTCAACGCATCAAATCGACTTACAAAAGACTTATTATTAATTTAATCACACAGCTCTAGTCGCTAACGTGAATGTACTATTCACATAGTACAGACGAATACTGCTATAACAAAACAGAAAAACGCAACATTGGCCAAAATAATTGAAAGTCAATCAACATCATCTAAGCAATCAGTTTTTTCATTATTTTCTAAAAAAAAAAACTACCTGAGATACATGAAGCTCTAAAGCTTTAAGCACCATTCATGGCGATAGTAAATGGGATTTAGTCACACAATCTATATATTACCTAACGACGCTACTCCTCCACCCCCCATATTGATCTCTATCCTGGCTCGGTGAGTAGGCAGGTGGTTATTTTAGCAGGAAGTGCAATGAGCAAACAAGACTCTCTCTCTCTCCCTCCCCCATCACCTCCTTCTCGCTCCCTGTTCACCAAAATTAGCGCAGGATCAATAAACAGAGCATCCGCAGATCCTGGTCTGCATGCAGGGTCACAGCGGAATCGATGTTAATCCACGCCACCGCCGCATCTCTCCTACCTCGACAACAAACACCGGAATGCAGGTGGAGCTGGACGATTAGGAACGACCTCTAGATGTTTCTCCAGCTTTGGTTTTGCTATAGCGTACAAGATTGAGAAAAATACTCTAGCATGCATACTTCATCACAAGGTACTGTAGGGCAAAAGAAAAGCAGGGCAGTTACAGTGTTATACTGGATGTCACATTTTATTGATTAATAGTGCTTAGTATTGATTTGGATAGTCACTAATTGCCCAAACAAGCTTGGGATCAATGAGAGGTCACTTATCTGGACATGTGACCTTGCACAGATCCATATTTAAATTCGATTATATGGTCAATATATGTACATGAACATATATACTGTATATATAATTTTTTTTAATGTGTTTTTCCGTAACAAATGATGTAATTACAATAGTCAATTAAATAAAGCTTTCTGTCGGAAGGTAGTTCTCCCTCTAATGGAAAGTCTTCAAACCTCTGTAGTGCTTTGGAGCCTCTTTTTATTTTGTCTTTTTACCATGGTTGCAAATTTCACACAATATTCTCAACAAATAGCTGAATACCTTACCAATCAATAATCGATTAATTAATAAGTATTACCGCAAACACATTATCAATGAGCAATGGTCTCCCACTGCATGATTTTTATCTTCAATGTCGGTTTCCTCTCCTTTCAACTTCTTCATCCGTCTGTGCACGTTACTCTTATCGATGGTGTCATCTCCGTAATCAGTCTGTAGCACAGTGGGAGACCATCAACTTCGACAAAGGGAATTTTCAAACAGGATTCTAGAGTTGCATTTTCAACGATGGCGCAAATCCATCCATTTGGATGGAGACTATACTGAATAGTACCTTTGTATTGAGGAAGAGTTAATTCACCAACATGTGCACTTATGTCAGTTAATAAAAAAGCCATGCCCACTTTCTGTACAATCGACTCATGATTAATCATTAACATCCCTACTTTTTACCATCAGGAGAGAGAAAAATGAAAACGGCTATAAAGTAAGTGATAACACAGATGTTTTACCATATTAAATGTAACAATATACGGAATAAATATGTCATATATTTAAATTATGTGATTTGATGGCAAAGTGCTGTGACATAAAAGCAGTAAAACACTCCAGGACACGCTGTTAGTGGAAAGTAATCAGCTTTGCTTGAGAGCATCCATGTTTTGCATTACATCACACTGTCGTTGATTTTTCTTTCCTTTAACAGCATGGCGTGTCACGGTTTATACCCTTTATATACTGTATGCTATTGAGAAGCCATTTCCGCCTGATGGATGTGATGTCCCGCACCTATAGAGGTTACATAATAATTCATGGAAACAATGGGAACAATGAGAAATTGAGAAACCTTCTGTTTAGCCTGATTAATGACTTTAAGCAAATAAAACAAACTCCACAAAAATATGGAATTAATGTGGATGTATGACATGGACAAATGATACCATCCATACATCTATCCATGTCTATACCAATTACCGTCTCAGGGGGCCAGGAGCCAATTCAAGGCACAATGCATGTCTTTTGACTGTGGGAGAAAACCAGCATACCCAGAGGAAACACGCCAATCACAAAGAGAATGTGCAAATACCACCTGAGATATAACTTGAACCCCCAACCTTAAAGGTACAAGTTGACAGCGTTAACCACTAAGCCATCACATCTCCAAAATGATACTCTTCTGTTTGAAAATCAATTAGTTAATATTTAAATATAGATCCAAATGGACAAAACTAATTGATTTGTGCCTTTTTTCTTTTTTTGCCTCCTTTTCATACTTCATAGCACTTCAATTCGGCAATCATGAACCTACAAGAAGGGTCATTATTAAACCTGATCTGATTTTAAATATCCCATAAAACCTCACTGTTATTCATTTAGTCCTGGTCTAGTGCCCAAATCCTACCCTCAAAAAATGTATTAAACACTAGCACTCGGGACAAAATCTCTGATATGCACTGATTACACAAAACATCGAATGAAAGCATGACATCATCGGTATTCCTCAATTCCCAGCCATTGTTCAGCACCTTACAATACCAGAGAATACAAGCAGCAGCCTTATTACGTTTTCTTACGTGTTATGTATTTTAGCATTAAACCGTGCTATGGATATCAACTGCCATTACTGATAACGCTCACAACCCGGCTCAGGGTCGACACTAAAGGATCAAATTACACGCTTCAGTGCTCCTGGGTTACATCGTCAACATGTACATCAGCGTACAGGCTTCTACATGCTGAGAAACATGAAGAAGAAATTATTAATTTTATGATGAAGATGAAGAAGTGACTACAAATAGCAAACTATGCTTAAAGAGGTGTAGCAATAAGAAGAAATTGCCACACGCACACACTCACACACACAAAGCAGAGTCGACTCGAGGACTAGGATGCTCAGGCTCTAGGGCGAGAAATCAGTCATGTATCTTTGGTAGCCAGGGTAACCAACTGGGAATCCTGGATTTAAAAAAAAAACAACAAAGCACTGACTGAAACCATGCCCAAAAACCTTGTCCTAGAAAATCAGTTTCTAGAGGGTTCTTCAGGCAGGTTAGGGTTCTAAATGCGGTTTCTTTCTACACAGCTTTTGTTTAGAACAGTTTTTAAAAGGGAATCCCCATATTGTAAGGTTTCCCCCAGAATGACAAAACAAACTTAACCCTAAAAGGTGACAATCAATTAGGTGTGTATTCCCCTAGTAGACTTAACCTAGTGATCTTTTAGGATCATCTCTTCTTGGGTTCCCACAAAATGACAAACCAAAGAACCATTCAGGATGTGCTAAAACCAAAGAACCCATTAAGAAAAGGCCTTGTTGTAAGGTCTCCCTAGAAAAACAAACCAAAGAACCCTTTGCCAGTGTTTGAGGGTTCTCACCATGACGTACACCTAAGAACATATTAAATCCACTCTTGTTGGGTTTCTACAAAGAAACAAAACTAAGAACCTCAACAAATCCTCAAATAATGGGTTTCCGTAGAAAAACAAACTAAAGAACCCTTTGGGAACCTCTAATGCTATGTTCCCACAAAGAGATGAACCTAAGAACCTTTTAATTTTGTTTGGTTTTACATTTATGTCATCCAGAAGACACCTTTATCCAGAGCAAAACTTAAATTTTTATCTCAACATACTGTATATCTAAGCATTTGAGGATTAAGGGCCTTGGAGCCCAACAATCGCAACTTGGTAGTGGGGTTTAAACCTGGGACCATCTGAGCAGTAGTCCAATGTCTTAACCACTGAGCTACCGATGACATTAACAAGGAGACAAAGCAAAGAATCCTTAAGAACCCTTTGGTTTTGGCTTCCCACAAATAGCCAACTAGAAGATCCCTTAAGGACACTCTATTCTATGTTTCCCCTACAAGAACACACCAGAGAAACTTATACAAGACTCTATTGTTGAGTTCCACATAAGAAAAAAATCATAGAACCCTTTCAGATGCTATGTTATTAGAGAAGCAAACGTTGAAGCAAATGTTTTAAGTTCCTCTGTTATTGATTTCACACGAAAAGACAAACCCCTTTACAATGCTCTGTCTCTGCATCTTCTGTTGTCAGGTTGCCACAAAGTGCTCTATCAGAAAACCAGTTTAGGATGCTCTGCTGTTGGAATAACTAACCTACAGTAAGTGCGTTTTTAGGTTCCTTTGTTGTTGGGTTTCTACTGTACAAGGAGACAAACCTAAGAACGCTTTATGATGATCTGATTTTGGGTTCTATTAGAAGAAACGTCGTCAAAGAACGTCCCAAAGAACGTCTTGGGGTCCTCTGTTGTCAGGTTCTTACAAAGACAACTATAAAATGCTCTGCTGTTGGAAGAACAGCGCTACAGTAAGTGTGTTTTTACGTTCCTCTGTTGTTGGTTTCCTAAGAACCTAACAAACACAACTATAAAAATATCAACAACAAAAAAAAACATTTAGGATGGTCTGTTGCTGAAAGAACAAACCTAAGTGAGTTTTTAGGTTACTCTGTTGGAGACAAACATAAGAACCCTTTACAATTATCTGATTTTGGGTTCTACTAGACGAACAAACCAAAAGAACGCCTTGATATCCTCTGCTGTTGGAAGAACAAACCTACAGTAAGTATGTTTTAGGTTCCTCTGGTGTTAGGTTCCTACAAGGAGACACACCTAAGAACGCTTTACGATAATCTGATTTTTTTGTTCCACTGGATAAAGCTTTATTCTCATTATGCATTATTCTTCATTTATGGGGCCAAACACGTGAACAAACCTAAGAACTTCTGTTATCAGGTTTTCACTCAAGCACAAGCCACAAGAAGAACCTCTTTTTTTTTTTTTTTTTACTTTAGTTCACCCTAGAGGTGCATTATGGGTATTCTATGCGTACTGGAGAGCATCATTTGGGGAATGAGCCTACAGTATTGCAGTGCATTGTGGGATCTCATGAGCAGCCTGGATACACTATAATTAGAAAAAAATTAAATACTATATAGTGGATAGGGCGCGGTTATGGACATAGGTTTGAAAAAAAAACAAAAAAAACGCAAGCAACAAAGAGAGGCTCCTTCCTGAACCGTATAAGTAACATACTGTATATTCTAGCAGGCCAAAATATTAGGTTACCTAAGAGCGTCATGTATTGATAACGTCGTTTAGGTTAGTTTAGGATGCATCCAAGGAGAGATCCTTAATATCCTTTCTAATTTCTAATTGCGGTTTCGAATCCGGCCAAGGTGCGCTATAATGAAAGCTCTCTCCGCTCACTCACCTGAGTCAGTATCACCTGGCGGTGAATCATGCTCCGAGAGCGGAAAAGCTCCTCAGTCTCCGGAGGCCATGTTACTCCATTAAACTCTCAAACATCCCACAAAAGCGCCCCGATCAGCCCCGCGCTAGCCCCCGTGTGCTAATGTGCTGATGCAGGGATGCTCCAGCCTCCTCTCCCTGTTTCCTGGGTACCAGCGCTCCGCCACCAATAAGCGCTCCGGCCCTCCTCCCCGCCTCTACGCACACACCCGGGTTGCCAGATTTGCACCGTTTTGCCCTGATTTTTGGTCCCAATGTAAAGTACGTCATTCTTTAAAGATAGATTACACATCAAAGAGAAAGAACAGCAATAGATGTATCATTATTGTAACGACTGAATGTTTAAACCGTTATTTACACAGTTATTTCGGTTAAATCATATTTTGATACATTTTGGCACATCTCATCAAAATAAATTTGCAAAAAAATATATGAAAGTGTTCTTATTGGCAAAATTTTCTGAACTGGTTCTGAAAGACGGATTCAGTCACGTGACTATGGATGACAAAAAAGACACGTAAAAAAAGGAAAAACAGGGAAAAAAATCATA
>JAOVVA010000024.1:3156599-3168492 GCA_028565275.1 Leiocassis micropogon
ACTGTTTCAGAGATAACCACAGAGTAAAAGTTTATCTGATAGCATTTCATCATAAAATGGAAGTGGGCAGATTTTCTGATTAAACTCTAAAGAAAAGAAAAATCCAGCAAAAAATGCAGATATAGATCTATCAGCTCTTATGACGTCAGAACTAAATTAAATCTTTCCACTTCGATTCAACACTCAGCATGGTTTTCATAACCTTCATTAAAATCCATGCTTAATTTGAATAGATATATAGTATAGTATAGTATAGTATATATATATAAAATTTTAATATATAAGCTGGCCATTGTCTCTGCATCCTTGCTTAGATACTGATCCCGCATCAGTATTTATTTAATTTATGGAGCCACCGCACCTCACATATCTACTATCACTGATAAAGATTTACACACAAGGTATGTTGCATGTATCAGGACTTTCACATGTCCCTGTCAGATCTGTGTTCATACTCAGGATGTGGTTATGGTGAGGAGGTGAGGAAATGGCTGCTATTTATGCAGGAAATAAAAGACTTTTATTTAGCATCAACTCTTCTAAATGCCTTTTTTTCAGTTCTGTTCTGAGCAGCAGGATATTATTTTCACACCTTCTGGCAAGGGAGAAACCCCAAAATTATGCTGAAAAACTCACTTTAGTACCGGGTGCACCTGGGATGCCATCCTGCCCTCGAGGCCCTGAGTTTCCCTAAAAGTACAATATAATCAATTAATGCCAGTTTACCAAAAATTTACTCACACACAAAAAAACAAAAAAAAAAATACTGCGCTCACTAATGTTTCACTGTACTGCTTTTAGCTTTGATTACACCACGCATTCGTAATAGAATTGTTTCGACAACTTTACGCCAAGTTACAACATTTATTTGTGTTATAAGTGTTGCTTTTTTTGTTTGTTGAGATTTTTTATTGTTGATGGAAGAATGGAAACGTGCCATAATGTCTTCCTCAGCTCATCCCAAAGACTTCCAATAAACTTCCAATAACGTCAGGAATACTTCATGCTTTTTCACTAATTGAGTCCTTGTGCAATCCGGGAAGAAAAACTCAATAGATGTGATACGTTGGTCTTTAAGTAAATTCAGGAAATCAGTAAATTTCATTTTATTGCAACATAATGTTGCTGAGTCTAAACCTACGCAACTGAAGCAACCCCAGATCATAATACTGCCTTTAGAGGACTGTACAGAGGCCGCTATGCACACATCGCTCTGCAACAGGATCAATCTGGACTCTTCAGATGAGTCACATGACCTTTTCATTTTGCTCCATAGTCCAATTTTTATGCTCCCTAGCAACACAGATGTTTAGTCCCAATCCTGTGAGTTCTCATCACACTGTGAAAACGATTTGACTAAAACAGCTCGTGTCTGCTGGAACCATTTTTTTTTTTTACCGCAAAAAGCAAATGTGTTTCATATTGTCTGTCTGTCTCCAGGTCTCTCTATGATTTACATGTTAATGACTGGTTCTTTTGATGTACCGGATGTACGTGACACAAGGCGCCTGTGCTTGAATATGCTCTCTTTGCTGATAATAAATAGAGATCTTTAGACATCATGATGAGAGAATTAAACAGTCTTCTCCAGCTCTTCCAACAGAATTAATGTCAGGAATCTTTAACAAATTAAGTCTGTGTGCAATCAGGGAAGAAAAACTCCATGCATGTGATACCCTAGTTATTTAGTGTGTATTTGTCCGTCTGTCCAGGTAAATGTAACGAGGTGTGGCAGACACAACAAACAATAATTCATATTCTTTTCATTAATCTTTAAACTTAGCAATTCGTGCAATCTTTGTTCTTTTTTCTGATCGCATTTCTTCTGTAAAGTTGACGTTTCAGCACTATCCTTGTACGATAATGTGTTGGACAGTTCCAAATGCATGAAAACGAGGTAATATCTTTTACATCACCATGCCATGTGGCATTTCACTATAGTGGTACTGTTTTAAAACCATGTACTGTATGTGACAAATAAAATTTTTAAATCTTGAATCTTGATGTCAGAAGTTGTTGTTTTAAAAAAAAAAAAAACAGGAAGTTTCTCATTGCTTCATTTAGGGTTAAAAGAATTGTCTCCACTGTCTCCAATTGTCTGTATTAATCACTGCAGTAATTCTACAATCAAAGTTTCTTCAGTATTTGGTTATTTAAATCCATAGTACAATTATTATTTATTTATTTTTGGCCACACATAGGCATTCGTATTCATGTACATTCTGATCACGTACTTTTGGACCGGCTGGACCTTCTAGACCGGGTGGTCCCATTGGGCCTGGGGGTCCCTGGAATATATAAAATTATTTTAGACAAGTTTCCTTTAAAGTACAAAGGTTAATGGTACTCAGAAAAAAAATGTATCTCTAAAACCAAGCTCCACTATCTAGTAGCTAACTAACTTTCAATCAGCTTGATTAGCATTACTTTGGACTAGCACAGACAAGAAAATTTAAACTACATGCACAAAAAAATATATAATAATGTAACCAGTTCCTAAACCACATTTAGCAAAAAAACAAACAAAAACAAAACAATTTACACTTACACAATATGTTTTCTGCTCAACAAGCTTTCAAAATGTTTACAGTAACAACATTCACAGCATTAGCAAGCTAGCAAGCATCAAGATGCAACAACTCTTCTTAGCTTGCTAACTAAAACTCAACTAGACCTGATGTACATGTCTATAAAATCCATTTTAATTCATGTTTGTTGTACTGTATTATCTATTTTGCTCATTACATGTCAAATCAGTTGAGTTACGTACATGTGCCACTATTTGACTCATTTTAGACCAAACTTTAAAAGGTATTCTGTGAAGGTAGTGTGAATTCGACTACATTTCATGATTCATAACAGTCATGTGACATCAACCACATCAGAAAGCACAACTTTTTGAACTTATCCCAGAAGTGAAACCAAGATGTTGGTAACAGAGGGGGAAAAAAGAAAGAAAGAAAAAATGCCAACGTGTGTCTCTAAATGACTTTTGGTTTTCAATTTGCTGAAAAGGCCTGCCAGGATAAAACAGATACCCTCTCTCTCTACACTAAACACACCCTCAGTATAACCAACATCGGGCTAGTTTTAGCACTGATTAGAACATCAACATCAACACTAGTATTACACGGTGAGGTGTAATACCAGAAGATTTCAGCATGTGGCAGCAGCGCGCCATTACGGCTGGACTGTTCCAGACCCTAATCTTACCTAAAATCCCCAACAACTTTTAGTTGTTTTATTTTTGATACATACCTGAGGTCCTTTTGCTCCCACTGACCCTGGTGGCCCTGGCAATCCACGGTCCCCCTGTTAATGGTTAAAGTTTATAGATTCATGACATGATAAATATTGTGTTAACAAATAAAAACACAAGAGAATTTACACGGCCAGTTCATCCTTAATCTGCTTTTGTTGTACCCGAGAATGTATGTATAATGTGTTTATCATTGTATCTTATGACTTGAAGATGTTGATTAATTTCTTATAACAGTAGCTCGGACAATAATTCCAGCTATAAGCTTTATATTAATGTGTATAATAAATCCTGAAGTATGTAATACATTATTTTAATATATATCAATATGTAGATATATACACCATATATACACACACACACACACACACACACACACACACAGGGATGGTGAAGTTTTCTGTGAGATTTTTCTTTTAATCTGGCATTTTCTGGAAGGAGTCTCCAGTGTCAGTGATGTCAGTAGTAAATTTTAAAATTTTCATTTTCAAAAATACATATTTCAAAAAAAAAAAAAAAAAGTAAAAATACAGTATTGTTGCTGATTTAATTAAATTTTTTATGTTATACATATAAAACAGAACATGTGAGTACCATAGTAGCTACTTCTGGAGTAAGAAGCAAGAACCAATCTAGATTCCCTATAAATTGCAAGTTGCTAACTTCAGCTGTTTTGGAGAGATGATTTTATATGTGCCCCAAAAATGGGCATTTTTCAGCATTATACTGTCTTGCTTCAAATAATAATACTGTAAAATACAAATTATTCACATTTCTTTAGAAGTATTGGTCCTAAAATTGGTGTAAGCTTCTAAAACCATAAGACATGTAAAGAAATTGTTGCTTAAATTAAAGCATTCTGTGCTAAATTAAAGATTTTTTTTCCCCAAAAAAATCTGCAGTGTCCGTAACCATGTAAAACTCATGTTGCAATATATTAACAATTTAGCATTTTAAAATAATACACTTTTACAGGTTTATGTCTTTTCATGTGAAATCTAAATTGGTCAAGTTTCATTTGAATGACAGTTAAGATCATTGAAAGATTTGAATTCAAAGTTACGGACACTACAGACAGAATTGTATTTAGCAAATGTGTTTCTTTTAATCCGATAAAAATATAAATGTGTATGCATATTTACAAAAAAAACAAGCATGGATCAGGACAAGAAACATTAAGTATGTAATGAAAAATGGCGTTGTGTGATCCTATCTGAAAATTCACTTTTTCACCTACGTAGGTGAGACACACCCTTAAGGATCAGTACCATGTTTCGGCCGTTAGTATACTGTATTTGTCTTTTTTTTTTAATTCCAAGTTAAATGAAACACAAACAGTATTGCTGGTGTTACCTGAGGTCCAGCAGGCCCTGTTTCACCTGGAATTCCTCTCATGCCCTGAAACATGCAGAGACCAAAATACGTGTGAGCTTACTGAACATTCTCATACATAAGCACAAATACAGCCCATACTATATTTTTTTCTAAAAACCAGTGACTGATTTTTAACTTTTAAATCCTCAGCTCTGTGATGGGTTTCTCCAACAAGTGTCACCCAAATGAATAAATTCTAGGATAAGAACATTCTCCTCCTTAATGAGCTTCTTATTTCTACGTAGTTTTCTAGCTGTTCAGTTTCTCTCAGCCGCGTGTTATTTGTCTTCACTCCATTGCTCCGTTGAGCAGTAATTACACCTGAGAGAGCTGATTAAAGATTAGAGGGGAGAAAAAACTTAAACCCGTACTAGCTGTTCAGGGCCTTTCAAAAGCTCCTCAGCCCAAGCAGGCTCATGAAGATGCTAAAGATTTCTTTTTCAAATGAACTGGTGTAAACAGGAAGGGCAAACCTTGCAAGCTATTAAGTGTTCCTTCGTCCAGCACTTGCAAAACTCTTCAATTAGAAATAAGTTCAAACATCTAGAGGGAGTTGATGACCAAAAATAGAGCTTGTTCACTTTCTGGAAACCCCCCCCCCCCCCCCGCCTCCACCTCAGGTCTTTTTCTTTAGCATAAATGTTCCACTGGGAATTAAACATCTAGAGGTTCACCACAGAGTCTGTATTAACCGCTGGATTAATGACAAAGACTCAAAATAGTGCACAGGCCTGGGACATGAAGCGGGCATCTATCTAGCTAAATGATTCCATAGATCCTGCTTCCCACAAGGAAGCCACAAGAAAAATCTTCATGCAGCCAAAAAACGTCTCCGCAAGAACCGCCTGCCAAGATGAATAAACGTCAAATAAACCTTCAAGCTTTAAATTTACAGCTAAACCGTCCTTGGTAGAAACCTGAAGCATGAGAGCAGATGTCTGCTGAGGAGTGACATCACGGTAAAGATCATGAAAATCAAAAATAAAGCCTAGAAGACAGATCACTGGTGGCTTTAGACTTCTTCGGCTTTATACACCAGCTGTTTGGTTTACATCCTTAGCAGAGATGGGGTCGTCTCTGGTTTGTCGCTCTGGACTAAATACGGAGGATAATAAGAAGTAATCAGTCCTTTGTTACAGTTTGGGTCTGGGTCTGATCTCAATTCCAGTCTGCACACTAACGTCCTGTTTTATTTGACAACCCTGGAGTGTGTTCTGGGACAGCGTAATCGTTGTGGTCACGCCGTATTTAGACTGGAATCATTAAATAAGGGTCGATTTGACTAAGTCAAAATGGCTCTAATGATATTTAGTGCTGAAATGGGAAATGGTTCCAGTGTGTATGGGAAAAATAATGAATACTGTCAGACAGGAAAGAATAAAAAGTCATCTGTGGGTGATGATCAATCATAGAAGTAACACCAATGACGCTGACGGTGATGACAATGATGACTACCAGACTACCAAAAAATATATATATATTTCCGGTTCATACGGTTCATAAGGTTAACCTACCGGGATCCCATTGTGTCCATCGGTTCCAGGTTCACCAACGTCTCCCTTTTCACCCTGTCACACAAACACATGAGCACACACTACATCTGATAAAAGCCTTAGTTTACTGTAATATCAAACGATTAACAAATAAACGTATTAATTGATCGTAAGAGAAATGAAGCAACAACAAATTGTGCAAAAGAAATTATTTCGTCATTTAAGGAGGAAGAGAAAGCATTGCTTAAGACATGATAAAAGAAGAAAGAAGTTATATAGGGGACTCGATGTTCTGTACACTATTTGAGCAACTAGCTTTAAAAAATACTGACAAAAGAATGTGAACACTGTAGATTCGTAATTGTTAATTGAGCAACAAATTTTTACATGCAAGAAAAGGAGATTTGTGCTCTTACAGGTCGACTTTTGTGTAATTAAAGGTACTAATAATAAGGAAGAAAGAAAGAAATAGAAATAAAAAGGAAGTGCTTAAACAGTGGTAAAAGGGAAAAAAAAAAGGAAGTTTTTTTGTATTAAAGGTGTAAAGTTATATACTTGAGGGTAGGGCCAGTACTTATTATTATCTTTAGTACAAATTTTATTCTATACACTTTGTTCTTCATGTCGGCATTATTATTAGTAGTAGTAGTAGTATTATTATTATGTACAAAACCATTCAATATTTCAAAACATATCAACATTTAAAAATTAATAAATAAATAATATTGCAGAAGAATAATTGCATGCCCATGCAACATATTTCATGACAGTCCAGTTTTCAGATGGAAAAAAAAAAAAAACTCATGTCAGCTCCTGGGTTTTGGATGAAAATAGAACAGACCAAGTGTGACAAAGTTCCCAAAAGAAATATATTCTCCAGCAAGATCAGCAAAACCTCCCAGCTGCCTAAGACTTTTGCACAATACTGCACACACACACACACACACACACACACACACACACAGAGTACTTTGCAAAAGTTGCAAAAGTTCTCACCCCCCCCCGCCCCCCCACTCATTTCTTCATATTTTGCTTCCAAAGAGCCAGACTTTCATATATGAATTTATTAATGTAGTCTTGAGGAATAGTTCTCCAGGCTTTCTGCTGTACTTTTACAGCTCTATAGGGTTAGGGTTAGGGTTTTTAGTCTCTCATTTTCAGTCCAGTCCCTGTACCTGAACAGTTTCAGAGTAATGTTTTTTTTTTGTGTGTGTTAAGCCATTCAAGCATTAAAAGCATCTAACTTAAGGCATGAACCAGTGAGAAATGGGTAACAGATCATCAGGCCGGTGATTTATATTGTATACTGGTGATGCTGAATGCTGTGTGGTTGGAACAAACGAGAGGGGAAATGAGGTTGCTGCTGAGGTTGTTAATTGAATTATATTGGGGGTGGGGGTGGGGGGTCAAGACTTTTGCACAGAACAGTGTGTTTGTATGTGTCAAAGTGCTAATGTTAGCAAAACCAGTTGCCCGAGTTGTATATTCATCCAACATACAGTACAAACATGCTACAGTTTAATTCAAAGTTAACTTTCAACAAATTAAAAAATCTTAACGTTTTAATCTTTTTTTAATGTGACTCCAATGAGACCCAAATTGCATTGTGCTTTTAGGTCATATTAGATGCATACATGCAGATATGTTGAAAAAGGTCTTACTCTACCTTCCACATAACAAGCAGTATTGCCACACGCTATTTATTCACTTGTAAATTCTCAGAATTACTCTCCAAGACTTCAAAGGTTAACATGTGCTATGTAAGTTTCAGATCACGTATCTACATTTAGACACGGTGCTCCAGCATGCTAATCAGCCTTCAATATCTAGGAACTAAACTGCACTCCCACTCCAACCGCACACACCGCAGGCAACGTGTGTCAGGTTTACCCATAAAGCGATGCACAAGGAGCAGGTCCTTCATGAGGTTCACCACATGCATATGTGCAAAATCTTCATGCAACTTCTGTTAAACACACAAGCAAGATACACAAGCACACCCTCTCATTTAGAAAATAAGAACCTGGTGGGGACTCGAGGCGCGGTGGTAATGGCTGTAAAAATTGAGGAAGACAAGTGCTGGTTGTGGCCGGAGAGGTCGGACCACGGGGGAGTGCGAGAAATTTGGCGGGATATGATCCTGATCTTGGAGAAGATAACACCGCCGAATGAGGTGCTTTCAGTTCCCATTTCCTCCCAGTTGCTACAGCAAAATCCGACAAGTTTACCACAATCTAAATATTTACAGTTACATTCTTTCTTCAAAGACTTTTATTTCTATCTTATCGAAATGTTTTTGGCCCCAAATGGATTTGGTGTGGCAAAACATATTTAGAATGAACACCAATATTTACGCTGAACAAGTCCAGTCGTGCACCTGATTAAGGCAGGGTTTTTTTTGTGGCTCTGAGTTTAATTTATTGAATAGACCGTCTTGTTGAAATTGTGTGAGACGGGATATTTCGAGACCACCTTCTTTAAGGACAGGCACTTGCAATTGTAATCTTATTTTGCTTTCTGTGTTGTTCGAGCTAATTGACTGCAACACAAAAGTAAATATATAAAAAAACCTAAAATAATCATCCATCTCCATCTAGGAACCTCTGTAGTCCAACTAGGGACCGTGGAGGCCAGTGATGACCATTGCATTTATTGTCATTTTACGACCGTGGTAGTACCTCCGATCAACATTCACATACGCATTCACACACTATGGGCAATTTGGGAACGCCAGTTAGCTTAATCTGAATGGGAGGGAACCGGTGGAATCTGGGGGGGGAAACCCACCAAGCTTGGGGAGAACATGCAAACTCCATGCATACAGACCCCAAGTAGGAATCGAACTCTGAAGGTGTAGGGCGAAAGTGCTAACCACTAAGCCACCGTGCCACCAAAACAATCATATACGAATAAAAAATGAAATCTATTTAATATGATTATAAGATTCTGGGTATTTATTTATCAGCAACTACAGTATATAACAATTATGCAGTGCTCACAACGTCTATAAACATATGACGTAACAACTTCAGGTGCCAAAAAAAGACTCAAACGTAGTAATGTTTTGTCCACGGAAAAGTAAAGAAATGTTTATAAATGAAATGAGGAAACATAATGACACCCTTCCTATTTCCACTTTTGTTACTAGAGTTATTAACAGCCAGTTGTTACTAATGAAATTCACAAGCATGACAACCTCTAGAAATAGCACTTGATGCAGCACATACTATTTTAGACTTTCTTTAAATTTAAGTTAATTCATAACTTCATCCATACTAATAGTGTTCTATAAAATAAGTAAAGTCTCCTATTATGATTATATGTCTTGTTTTCAAAGAAAAAAACCCACAAAGGGTTTAAAAGAAGAGGCATTTTAATTTCTATCCCTTCATCCATCTATGAGCCTCTGTAGTCCAATTAGGGACTGTGACACACACATATTCACACATACATTCACACACTACAGGTAATTTGGCAACACCAATTAGCCTAATATGCATGTCTTTGGATGGTGGGAGGAAACCAGAGTACAAGGAGAAAACCCACCAACCACGGGGAGAACATGCAAAGGCAGATCCGCACTCGGACCCTGGAGCTGCAAGGCGACAGTGTTAACCACTCAGCTGCCGTGCCGACAATTTTAATTTACGTGTTTATTATTGCTGTCAAATGGCATTTTGTTGTTTTAGTGTATTTACAGCACAAAACATAAATATTAGCATGAAATATTATACCATAGATACTTAGTGTAATAACCCCTTGGTGCCACTTTTGCACCGATATTATAATACATAATGTGTCACTTTACACCAACCTGTCACTTAACCAACCTAATGGACGTCCCAGCCCTGATGTGTATTTCCCGATATAGATCTCACCGAGCTATAGAAAGCTTTTAAACACATTAAGATTAACCCATATATAATTAAAGCTTAAACCTGGAAAGCAGGAAAATAGGGTACATGCTATAAATGAAAGCAAAAATGTCACTCTAGAAATTACATGCGCGAGTATAGAATGCACGTGTCCTAATTGGAAAGTGAGTAGGAACTTTAAGGGCAGCCTGTTATTAAGATCTAAAATATGCTACGCCCATGACAGCCAAGCACAGAGATATCTATAAGATTCGACATTTCGCTCACTTTCCTCTGAGTGCCAAATTACAAGCCACATTCATGATAAACCTAGGGGGAGGTTTCAGGGGGGGACCCTCCTTTCCAACGAGACGCCGGTCTGTGGTCATACATATCGCCTGTGCTCAAAAATAGCATCTGTATTCCTGGCTACATGTGGATGCAATGTGTCAGAGTGGCAAGTGAGGGATGAACACCGAGCCACCTGGGAAAATGATGAAAATAATATACGTGCAGAATAACCAACCACCATGTTGACCTAAAATCTAAATCTTTACAATCACCTTCCTTCACAAGACTTCTTATCTTATCAGTGTGTTTTGGTGTTATTGTATGTCCATCATACTTTTACTTTGAATTTTTAAAATGTACTCTTTTACATCTGGCTTAACATTTTCGTAGAGGACTATATCATATTGGAAAATATTTTGAACTTAACTGATTGAGTCATCTCTACCACTTGGTTGAGGTTTGCTATGCTTAAAAATCCACTACATCATAATTTGTCTTTTAAATATTGTACTGTAGTATGACTTTTTAATTGCTACAACAAATGGAATGCAATTCTTAAAAACATTTATGCACACTTTCTTTGCTATTTGTAAATATATTGATACTTTTACCATGAAGTGACATCTCAGCCGTTTGGTAGAGACCTACAGTATATTCGGGTTTGATAAAAAATTAAACACTTATTGTTGTTATTATTGCCCCAAGAAAATATAAAAGTAAATGCAAGGGAAATAATAGATTGCTTTTTCCCCCTAGTGAGGATATTAAAGAGTTAAGTGCAATAGTTTCATCATAATCGTACAGAAAAAGTTCCTGGTATTAAGAATCAGGTTCTGCACCTACTTGAGTCAATTTTCTGCTTTCACCAAACGACAAATAATGGCAATTGACTACAAATAATATTAGTGTATGCTTATACAGTAACACTGTTAGAATAACATGGGTGACTGCAAATGAAAGTTAGGTGTATCACAAACATTTGAGCTACAGTTATATTTGCAGTTGCTGATTCATTAGGTACCAGGTGCAAACAGAAACTAAACTGTTCTTCCCAGATGAAACTTAACTGTTTTTCCCACATTACATTTATGGCATTGGGAAGACGCCCTCATCCAGCGTGATTTACATTTATCCCGTTACACATCTGAACAGTTGATTGTTAAGTGCCTTGTTCAAGGACCAAACAGTGGAAACTTAGTGGTGCTGGGGTTTGAACCTGGACCTTCCGATGAGTAGTTCAACACCTTAACCACTGAGGTACCCCTGTCCCTATAGATGTACATTACCTATATGAATATCTATAAATCATCCACTCATTCTCAATACCGATCATCACAGGAAGCCTGAAGAGAAGGGGACTTGGGCACAAGGCAGAGTGTCACACTGGACAGGGTGCCAATCCATTACAGGGCACACTAGAACGCAAACACTCACATGTCAATGGACTGTGTGAGGAAATCAGATACCTGGAGGAAACCCACCAAGGGGAGAACATGCAAACACCATGTATAGTTGTGTAGACTGTAGGTGGAACTCAAACCTTCCTATACTTTGGAGGTGCAAGCCCACAGTGATAAGCCACCATGCCTTCATTAAAACATTGTTAATAATTATAAATTATA
>JAOVVA010000024.1:3174090-3189570 GCA_028565275.1 Leiocassis micropogon
TCACGGATTGCATAAATTGTCGGAATAACGGATTACATTTTTGAAAAAGTAACTAAATAACTGAGTACTTAAATGGCAGACATAACGCGTTAGATTACTCGTTACATCAAAAAAGTAATCCAAGTACTCTACTGTACTTTGTAATGCGTTCCACCCAACACTTCTTATTTCACTGTATAAACTTGATTCTCCAAAATCCACTAGTATTGCAACAGTAAAATGATGTTAAACTGTATGTATCCTCTTACTACAAGACTACTTTTTTATTTTGAGTGGCTTGACTCAGTTCAATTAATTTATCATTCAATCACATTCATTTACCAATTTGATCAGCAACAAACAGCTTGAGTAATGCAATATAGCTCTGCACTGTTGCTTTTTTATCATACTTTATAGGATGCTTGTGCATTTGCGTTACTAAAAGAGACTCTCAGCCTAACTCAGTCTTCAAATTATAAGGCCATTTATGGAAATGGCTTTCTGTCTGATGGTGATAAACTCACATTAGTGACAAAAGACCCGAAACATTACTAGCAACTAGTAAAAGTGATCAATGTGACATAAACGAGCCACTCACGGGTTTTCCGTCTGGGCCAGGAGGTCCCTCTCGACCCTTCTCTCCTCTGAAGCCCTGTGTATAGTGCAGATAAAGTTCAAATTAGATCATATTTTTAATACGAATTATATAATGATTAAGACCACACCTACATTCTAACACTAATTATGAATGTATTAATCCATCCGTTCACCTGCCCATCCATTAATTAATGACTCACCATGGGTCCAGGTAGGCCTGGTGGGCCGGGTTTACCACTGGGGCAGTCACAACCCTCGACAGGACGAGAACGATCAGTAGGGCACTAAAAAAAGTGGTGACGTGGATTTTAAAAACTTAGAACACTCCTTATAAAATTCATATACAGTATAATATGTAGACTGGAGACTCACCCTGTCATCCTGCTGTAAAAACACATAAAGAGAAGTTAGGACGTGAAGGAAATTGTAGGTGCCATATGCTGCGGATAAACAGTGAGCACGGACTCACCACGGAGGAGATCTCGCATGCTGTCTCTCGCTCGCTCTGCAGAGGGTCACAGTAGAGCCGCAGCTTCTGTAAGATGATCTAGATAGAAGCGACGGACACGGCAAGCTTAGCGCAAAGGGATAAGAATTAATGAAAGCTAATTGGTCTATTTGGATAAAGAACACGTTTAGCCCGTAGAGATTTGTCATTTTCTAAAGCTGTTATACATCATGGCATGACCTACTGGCACAGTGGTTTCTAGGTTGCTTTTCGTGGCCACTTGCGTCTTGCCGTTGATGTAGATGGGAACAGCTTTGTCCAAGAGCTGCTCCTCGACGTATATGTCATCTACAAAGCAGGTGACACGTTTGGGCCTCACCAACAACTTCAGCTGGTGCCAATCTGTGTCAAAGAGCCTCTTGGGTGGATAGAACACAAACGTGAGTTAAGTTGCATTACCAGTTCACGGAAGACAGATGTGTTTTTTTAAATTTTTTTGTGAGATCCGACCCACCTTAATGCCTCGGTCATTAAATAGGACAGTCTGTTCTTTCTCCGTTGTGCTGGTACTGGTAAAGGTGACGGACTTGTCTAAGCCATTCAAGGTCACTGCGACTTGCCGGACACCGTTTTCAGACAGCACCCTCCAGAGGTCAAACTTCATCCGGTGGACTGGGTTTTTGACCCGCAGAGTGGCCACAAACACATACGAAGGAGGCAGGCCTGCTGGGAAGATCTCTCTGTGAAATAATCAGAATCAAACGTGAAGGTCAGATTAAGGTTAGATTAAGGTGTGTTAAGTCGAACAGGCTGGGTGTTACCTGGTGCTGCGAGTAAGGTCCAAGCGAGGGTTCAGGAGGTAGGCAGCTTCAGATACGATAGATCCCTGCACCTTTTTAGCCACTGCCTCGATCCCCATTATACTCATCAGGTCAAAGCCCTTCTGCCCATTGACAGTACCAGGGATCCTCAGAGGACACACCGACTCTGGGAATGACACCAGTGGGATTAGTTATGTGGTAGCTTAGAAGAAATAGAATGTATGTTTGTCGCATGTACATTTAATATACATATACAGATAAATATGCTTCTTTGCATATCCGAAAGATAGTCGCAGGTCAGAGCAGAGGGTCAGCCATGATACGGCTCCCCTTGAAGTAGGTGGGGGTTATGGGCAACACTGGGGTTTGATCTCCTGACATTCTATACAATAACTCAAAGCCTTAACTACTCCACCATCACCGCCCCTATATCTGGTGCAACCTCAAATATATAATCTTCTAAAACAGATTCTCAATCCAGTCCTGAAGACCTCTCAGCCAGAACAGGTTTGTGTTCCTAACCAGATTATCAAGTTCCTAACCAGATTATCAAAATATTCAAAAGACTGAAAGCCCTTGATTTCCTGGTTCAGGTGCAAATGCAAAATCTGGGCCGAAAACTGTCCAATTAGACAGTGTTAAAATACTGTCATTTAAACCGACTTAACTTCACCACGCTATCAAAGCTAATTGTTGTACTGCATAAAGATATGTGTCGACATAACAGGACAGAAAATAAAAATCATTCATCATCAGTCTTTCATCATCCTCTCCATCCAAACACACATCCCTACACAGTGTTTGAGGAGGATACCATCATTTCCAAACCGTCCTCAACAGCTCATCCTTACGATTAGATGATGTCGGGCCTCAGTAACCCTTGAAGCCTGAAACAACCCAATTGTTGGTCATCTCTCTCAGAAATGACCCAGTGGAGCTTGACTCACCCTCACAGAGTTTCTGCTCCATCACATCCCCTATATTCCCAATGGAGGTGTAGTCCTCCACATGCAGCACGTAAGTGGAAGAAGGCTTGTTGGCCATGGACACCAGCTCGGCGTTGGTGATCTCATCTCCGACGCCTACAGCAAACAGGACGATGTTCTGTGCTTTGGCTTCCATCGCCGGATCCACCACATCGTCCTGCGACCGGCCGTCCGTCAGAACCACAATGATGCGCTTCCTGTTGGTCTTCGTGGTGTGGTTTAGGACAGAGAACACATGGTCAGTGGCAAACTTGATGGCACGGCCTGTCTGAGTTTTGCCACCGAGGTAGGAGATTGCACCGATGTCCTTCAGAAGGGTCTGAGTGTCCTGGTGCTTCCCGAGCGGGATCTCCAGGCGTGGCGTATCGCTGTACTGCACCACAGCGACCTGAGTGTGTCGGGAGCGCACGTCATAGCCACCGGTGATGTTGATGAGCCAGCGCTTGGCTGTGTTGAAGTCTGCAATGCCGAGACTTGACGAGCCATCAATGATGTACACCAGGTCAGTGGATGTGGTGCTACAACCTGCAAGTCCAGGAAAACCTTTTTTTCCACAGGTGTATATATACAGAGCAAGAGGTTTCCAAAGAAGATGAGGGCAAAACAATCAAGGAAAAAATTCCAAGGAAAGGAATAAAATACAAACAAGCAAATACAGCGGTAATATGAACATTATTTTTAATAGTTTAGCAAAGGAAAAGCAATTTAGAAACAAACCAGCTTGACTGTCCTCCTGATCATGTCCTTTCGTGTGGGTCAGGAGTAGACAAATAATAAACGATCCCAAGTAACATTTCCTCATTATACGGTAGGTCAATGGGGCATCAAAACCTGATCTGGAAAAAGGTTCCTGTATGTAAAAAGGATAGACACAAGTCAAGTTATGGACTTGTTTTAAAATGTCCAAAAAACCATGCAAAAAAAATCTATTCAACAATCTGGAGGTGAAAATGATGACAAATTCCTACATTAAAAATGCCAATGCAGAAACAGACAATGTGTGTTTTTGCTCTCTCCAGCAGCTTAGTACACCTGTACCAGGTGGTCTGTGTTCTTGATCGTTTGGTTTAGGCTATGCCAGGAGATGAGAGAGAACAAAAATATGCACTCCTTTAAAGTGTTTGGATTACTCCTCCTTTATTGCAAACTCTTCACTACTTTTATGCACCACTGACAAACTTTCAATGCACGTTTTCTAAGAAGTTAGAAGTTGACACACGTCACTCACTCACCTCCTTTAAGACTCTGAGATCACGACAGCTTCCCAAAAGAGTTTCTAAAAAATTGCACCAGCTATGCTCATCATGAGAACAAGTTACCATGCAGACGTACAGCAGGATGGAAGGAGGGATGCAGGAGGGTGTTTATAGCTACACAGACAGTGACGTATAACCTCAGTGCTCTGAATGAGATGGCAAGAGGGCTCCGAGAGAGAGAGAAAGAGAGAGGGAGAGAGAGGAAGGGAGGAGTTTCTGCTCAGCCCCTCCACAAAAACCACCTTCAAAGAAAACCTAAATGGCTACACGCTTTCAAGACACAAATAGTTCAACCAACACTGTCAACCGTTTAATTATTTGCTACAGCCTATTAGGATTAGAGCTAACTTAGGAGGTGCTTAAAAAAAAAAAAAGAAAAAAAGAAGAAAAAAAAAGGACAATGCTCTTGTTCTTCCCCAGACCTGAATTTGGACTCCAACAAAATATTTGTCCAAGTTTAGGCTAAACACATTAACACAGATGGCGGCTACTTACATTTACTCAAGGTGAGCGTTCAAACGTAATAACCGCCGCCACGCTCTCCGCCAACTGGGTTCTGAATGGGATGGTATGTTTACAGTATAAGGTGCAGACAGGACGGATTGGGATAAAACAGTCAATGTGGACCACAAACAGGATACGAGGTGGGCTTCTCAAACTGCGGAGTGCTATTTAAAACGGTCGCCTCCGTGTTTATTTACACACGTCCTCTGTTTAAACGCGGTTACATGTATTAGCACAGCTATTTTGAATCAAAGGTGGGCCTACCGATGGCGTGACCAAATTCTTAAATGTTCAGGTTGGAAGCTGAGACAGATGGAGACGAAGAGGAAAGGGGGAAAAGGTTCTCCTAGCGGGGTCTAGGGAGTGCCACTGGTTCTACGCTATTTTGATACAGTGGTCAGAAGTCACAAAGTCACAAATTTATAGTTATTAGTTAATTAAATCTTGCACCCAGGATATGGCATCAATCCATTGCAGGGCACGCACACAGACTACGGATAATTTGGGAACGTCAATTAACCTAATCTGCATGTCACAGACCTGAGGTGCAAATCGAACCTGTACCCTGGAGGTGCGAGGCCACAGTGCCAAACCAATATGCTACCATGCCGTCTAGCTAATTCAAATCACAGCCTGTTTTGCAGCAAAATGCTTATATTAATGTCTGTGACATAAAAACATAAAGAAAGATGGAAAGATTGAACAGATTAGAAAGATTGCACTACAATAAAAGAAAAGGGGGAAAATTGCACTAGAGAATACAATTAAATTAATTATAGAATTTCTAAAAATTTATTACTAAATAAAAAAAAAAGTAAAAAAAAAAATAATAATAAAAAAAAAATATATATATATATATATATAAAACATATATCCATCTATCTAGGAAACTCTGTAGTCCAGCTAGAGACCGTGGAGGCCAATGGTGACCATTGTATTTATTAACAGCATAACTAAATATAGAGAATATTATACCGTATATAATTTAGGCAAATATTTTGAATCCATGAATTGTCTCCATGCTCCATGGATTAGAGTCCATGCTTTAATCCTCAGCTGTTTAGGTTCCTATCTTTACAGAACTTCAGTGGGCTTCAGTGTTCATACTGTATGGGTTCCCTCTGGGTTCTTAAGGTTCCTCATACCAAACAAAACATGTGAGACGGACTGTCTGTGCTAAATCACTTCTCACACTTTTTTTCACAACTTTTATTCATTAAACCAGAAAGGAGAACGACTTCAAAAAGGAGAAATGCTGGAAATCCCACAATGCACTTCTGGAGTTTCCAGTCGAGGCAGGTGAGTGGCATGTCTAGTACCCATAATGCAATTTGCAATTGTGATTTTTAGGCACAAGGACAATGAATACAATCTTATATGCTTAATGTATTTTAACAGGAACAACAAATGAATAAATGTTTGGCCGAGAGACGCATTTTAACGGACTGGAAATCTCACTCTTCTCCATCTTTTCAAAGGTGGATATCGGAAATGGTGTCTATTTATTATTTATTATAAATATTTATTATATTCTGGAATTTCCTTCATTTTGTGTATGTGTGCAATTATTTAATAATGTCATTTTTTTCTTGTTTCTTTTGTGTATAGTGTATATTATTAAAATGTCAAAATAATAAAAAAAGAAAATAATAATAAAAGAACAAAAATGTCCCAAAAAGACCATTTAGTTTAATTTTGCATCCAGAGTTTCAAAAAAAATAAAAAATGTGAAGAAAATATAAAAGTAGAGGACTGAAAAATATTTATAGGCCAGACAGTCAATCTTATTATTAATATCATAGTAGTGTTTAAATCATTGAAGTTTATTTCTCCTAATTAAGAAACAGTTCCTGACCCTGGTCCTGGAGAACCCCTGCTCTGAATGATTAAGCATTTCTGCTAAAGAAAGCTAAAGAAAAAATAAGTGTGTTCTTTTTTTTAATATCGGGTTGTAAAGAAAACAACATATTACACGACAGACCAGTTTTTTGGATGGAAAGAAAAATAACCTAATGTAGGCTCCTGGGTTTTACATGAAAGTGTAATGAGTGTTAACAGAAGAACTCTGTTATTCTCCAGCACACTCAGTAAAACCTAACAGCTGTTTTACTTATAAAGCTGCTCACATCTGTATCTAATGCTACTTTGGTTATTTTTTAAGCAAAGAGCTTTCATACCAGCTTTCATACCAAATATTGACTCTGTTTATTTTATTACTCTTTAGAGACCTTTATAGAAGTTTCTTTTATGCTAATATGTTTTCAAAAGAATTTTTGCTTTTCTTTCAGCAATTTTTGTATGTGCCCAAGACGTTTGGACAGAATTGTAAATAAAACAGCTGTTAGGTTTTACTGAGTGTGCTGGAGAATATATCAGGGTTTTGAGATATATGTGAGATATAAAAAACATACATAAAAAAATATGTACTAAAGATATATAAAACAAATAAATATATATGTTAACGTATATTTATATATAAGTATACAAATGATCTATGAATAAAGTGCTTGAAGTGAAGCGCCTAGCTAGTATGTGTTAATAACTTTATGATAGTGTATGTGACGTGATCCTGTGGGAAGGAATTTGATAAAAGTTTATTTAGATTAGAGAAACAGAACCAACTAAATTAGTTCATTGGAATCGGTTTAATTGGACATTTGCACATCTCTAGTCAAGAACAATTGTGGACAAAAGTAATGTGCTGAGAAAAACTGAAGCACGGTTCCTGTTTAATTCTTAAATTCTAAATATTTTTGTTTTAAAAAGACCCACGTTCTGGTTTAAATCCCAATACAGCTAGACAAATGAATACATGTTGTGCAAATACCTTTATTCATCCCGCAGTGGGGAAGTGCCGTTTTTGTGCTACGATCTTAACAAGAGGTTTAACTGGGTTAATATTAGGTGCTATAATGAGGTGTTTGTGTTATATGGTGTTACCACATATTTCACCGATATCATCAAAAATGTTCCCATAGTTCCCATAATTCTGCTTCTAATTTAGGCTTGTTTTACTGAAGACATTGAAAGCCTCTATTCAACTGATTAAACTAATCAGTTAATAGAGTGCACTTTCTGAGTTGAAGTGAACCATAAACCAGGATTTAAAAAAAAAAAAAAAAAAAAAAAAACACACTAAGGGGTTTGTTCAGGATCAAAACAGGTGACCTGTGGATTAATAGAAATAAATGTTTCCCTCTTTAACGCGGTGCTCCACTAGAGGGCGATGTTTCCATACAGGTTTGAATTCCAGCTGCAACGACACGTCGCCACCTAGTGGACAAAATTGGAGCTGGCATAACGGATTCTGGAACTGTATAATATAGAATCCGTTACTACGGCACCAATTTTGCCCACTAGGGGGCGACGTATCATTTACAGCTGGAATTCAAATCTGTTTAATAACAGGGACAAGATGCACACATCAATAAGTTTGTGACTTTTGTGTCACAAATACTGACAAAATGTTCATAATCTTAAGAAAGGAAAATAAATGTGATGCTTTTTGGTGTAATAGTGTATTCTTGTTGGTATTTTTGGAATATAAATGGATTTCTAAGAATACTGTAAAGTATTTGAATTGAATTGTGAGAGTGAGAGGTGCCAATATTTATGGCTTAGTCATCGCCAGTCAATGTGGCCATTCCAGCTGCCCACTGCTCACACAAACCCAGCTGTTGAGATAAAAAAAAGAAATGCTAAAGATGCCACAAAAACAAGTTCTATGAAACCAAACATACACAGAAGTGCCACTTTATTAGGAACACATGGCATAGCTTAAACTCCTCAGTCGTTTCACTCGTTTCAGGTTCAGGTCACATTTGTATCCCGTGAGCGGATGTCACTTGAGTATGCTGTAATTAAAAATGATAATTAAACAGGAATCATGGGCTTTAACGTTAACAGCGACGGGTTCATGGATTCGAATTTACCGCCCTGTGAAATAAAAGGCTTTATAAACTTTATAAGATAAAATATATCTATGATCTCATCATAGTCCAAAGAGTCTGTCAAGTCTTTTTCGAAAGACAGGAGACTGAGAGGATTCAGCTGTGCTGTCAGGATCGTACCCCGGCTCGCAGTCTTGATTTTATTTACACTTGAGCAAATTCTTCCAGCTGTGCAAGTCGTGATCGGGAGAGTCAGGAGGATGCGTATTAAGAGGTGCATGTTCGGGAAGCTTTCCTCGCCGCACGCATCGTAAACCTCTATTAAGGAAAAGCACGATCCTGCCGACGACGTCCGGCGTAAAGTTTGGAAAAAAGACATCTCGTCATCGGGGACGTCAACGCCGTACAACCTGCAGACTGGACGGATGATTTCTGAAAGGTTCTTCGTGTCGTTGTTGCGTAACACATCTGTGGCTTTCATGATGCCGTAGGCATCTGGGTGAAACCTGCTGTCGAGTTCGTTAATCTGCGAGTCGAGGATCTCATCCCAGAGCGCACGCAGGTCTTCAGCGCAGGACACTCTTGCAGATCTGCGCAAGGACGTGGAATCGTCACGATTTGGGAGTTTCCGTTTCCTGGAAAACGAAACGTCCCAGTTTACGATCTCGTTTTTTGACGCTAGTTCATCGAACGCCGTCGAGATACGATCGAATCCGTGGTGTCGCAAATCGTAAAGACTCTGCTTCAGCCGCTCGATCGAATCGATGCTTTCGGTCAGCGATGCCGTCTCGCTCTGCAGGAGCTCGCTGGCACGCTGGGACACCTCGAAGAGTTTGCACGATGCCGCCAAAAGAAACGCAAACTTCTTGGTTTGAACTTGCTGAAGCAGGGACTGCGCTTCGAGTCCATCTAGTCCTCTGCTCTCTGCGAATTCTATCAACATCTCCAAAACGACATCGAACGAACAAAACACGTCCGTTGCAGAGCTCAAGCGCGAGTTGACCTCAAGAGGCGGCCAATCCGGATGCATCTCTTTCTGGATCTCGAGAAAGCGAGAAGCACGAGAACCATGCGTCAGAAACAAACGCAACGCGTTAATGGTTTCAAAAAACGTCTTAAATTGTGGACACCCTTTCGAGGCGTCACAGAGTACCGAGTTCAGATGCTGCGAACGGCAGTGGACGTACACCGCACGAGGAAAAGTGCGCTTCAGGATGCCGTCCACTCCAGACATCGCGGACGCCCCGTCGAACCCGAAACCCACGCACAGACCAGGATCCAACTCGAAAGGCTCCAAGATCTGCAAGATTTTCAAAGCTATTCCTTCGACCGAGCTATCCGGGTCACCGACATCCACAAATCCGACGACACGTTCTTTAACCGAGCCGACGTGCAGATATCTGAGACACACCGCGACGAGTCGGCGTTCGGACTGGTCCGAGCACTCGTGAGTCAGGACGGCGTAATGGGTCTGATCGGAACAGGAGCTGTGTAACTCCTGTTTGATTTGTCGGAGCAGCAGAGACGCCGCAGCGTCTATGAGGTCGTTCCAGATTTCAGGACCGGTCGCGGTGGAATCTTTACTCCTGGGAACGGCATCGAACCGGCTTTTGATTCTCGGGTCGAACTCGCACAGGAGCTGGAAGAGTTCGCGGAAGTTGCCCGGGTCGTGTTCTTTGTGCTTGCACAGCGAGACGTGCTGCCGGACGCAAAACATGACCACGTCCAGGACAACTTTGATGTGATCTCGGTTGCTTTGGATCAGTCCAGGAGGAGTCACATTATGATGATGATGATGTAGCTGAGAGGTCACGTGATTCGACTGTTCCTTGTATTGCAGGAACTTGCACAAAGCAGTGTTGTGCGCTTTGCTCAGCTCGTGCTTGGAGCACGCCTGATGCGTGCGCTTCCAGTTCCTGAAGCCGCGCGTGAACTTGTCAGCAATCAGGTTGTTCCCGAAGTGCCTGCAGACTTTGCAGAAAATCGCGTCCTTCTCGGCGCTGTACTCCAGCCAGGAGCCGTACTTGCTGTACCAGTGAGCCGTGAACCGGCGCGCCTTTCCCGCGATCACCGACACCGGGAAACTCCGCAGTATGGGCTGAGCGGGAGACTCGTCGATGCTGGACAAATCCGTCCCCCTGTCCCCCTGTCCCGGAGAGCCGCTGTCTCTCTCCGCTCTCACCGCGTCCCAGTCCAGAGTCACAGCGGCCGGCACTTCACTCGAAGACGGGCTGTCCTCCAAATGTTCGGTTTTGATAACCGGCCCGGTCCCGATGTCCACGTCCACCGGCTCGCTCTTGCCTGTAAACGTTAGAAAGTCTGTTTGTGCAGACATCGCTGCAGCGGCTCAGCGCTCCCACTTCCGGTGTGTGAATAAATCCATCCGGGTTGGAACTTTTCTATGCTGTCTAAATTTTCCCGATAAATAATATCATACAGTATTAATAAAGTCAGTATATGTGTGTATAATACAATGATGTAACGTGCACAGGTTCCGGTTTCGTATTTGGTTTGTTTACGAAAACATTTTCCGTAACCAGTGTGTTATTTAAATCCATCCGGGTTGCAACAAGCAGTGCATTCAAACGTTCCGGGAATCACATTCATTGTCTATTCATTGTCATTGTCTATACTGCTTGACTTGTCATGTCTCAGGGATGAGGGGCCAATTCACCACGATTTCTTTTTCCTATCAGAAAAAGCTATCTTTTTGTTTGTTTCTTTGTTTTGGTAGTATTAGTAATATTTTTGGATGCCTGGAATGGATTACCTCATACCTCATCAACTCATACCTCATCACAAAAAAAATAAAATAAAAATAAATACTGTGACGTTTTACATTGTTGTGTTTGTCACTGTAGCTCTTTGTTTGCACATTTGCACGTGCACTTTGTTGACTGTTGTCTATTGTTGTCTTTTGTATAGAAATAGATAGTTTTAGGTTAACTTAAAAATGTAAATCTGTCATATCTGAGCTAGTCAGCTAATTAGATCTCTTAGTTATCTAGCTGGTTCCGGTAAAGTGTGTTGTTAATTTCTGATGTGTTGTTAATTTATGTTGTGGCATGTGTGTAGCACCTTGGTCCTGGAGGAACGTTGTTTCGTTTCACTATGTACTGAAGTGTATATGGTTGGAATGACAATGAAAGCCTACTTGACTTGACTTGATTACCTGTATTTACGTTATTTCTTATGGGATAGTTTGTATCGCAATACAAATTTTTGCCTTAAGAACTTGCTCGAGAACGTGTTAAATTAGTATGCTTTTATTCTGTTATAATGTGCCTTAATACAAAACCAATATCTTCTTACAGTGTTTTGTGTATGGTTTGTTTATACATGTTTTTGACCTGCTTTAAGGAAACTCATCAAGTATTGGGCGAACATACAAACTTCATATGTACAGACCCCGAGGCAGGAATTGAACCTGGAACCTGGAAGCGCGAGGCGGCAGCGTTGACCACTGAACATTTATTCATAATTTCGTTCATTGGTCTTCTATGCGGCTTATCCTGTACAGGGTCACATGGGCCTGGAGCCTATCCAAGGAGACTTTAAGCATGAGATGGGGGAACACCCTGGCAGGTTTGAACATGCAAACTCCATACACATAGAACCAAGGCAGAAATCTGGAGCAGCATTCTACCCTTTACTTAATGTAAATAACAGGTACTTTAATCAGAAAAAATGGAGGATTGTTCTATTTAATCACTCACGCATTTGTTTGTTGAAAAAAATGCAATTTACCACATACTGGAACCAAATTTACATTATAATATATATTTATGTTAATTTAAACAACACAATAAATTGTAATGTTATTCTTTGATGCTAAATGTATTTACTATGTAATTTTTATTACTTTATTACTTATTATTTCTTTAGCAATTTACCCGCACAAATAATCAAATATTTGGAACAGTTTTGTACAGAGGTCAAGAGATACATAACAGTACAAAATAAAAACAAAACAAAAATTGACAATGGTTATACAAACAAATCAGCATAATTTAGGGAAACAGAAATATGTCCTTATTGAGGCAAAGTCTTGTTTTATTCTGGAAATGACTCAGGTGACAAGGTACACGCCATGAACTCTTTACTAGGAGTTTACTAGTCTGGACTAAGCCGTGTGTATGTCTGAGAAACGTCCAAAACGTGTTTGTGCAGTGGAAAGCTAAACGAAACAATTTTGTGATGTTTTTGTGGGTTTTTTTTCCCATTTTGTGAAGATAAAGCACCATGGGTCCCAAAAATGTTATCATGGACGTTAACAAGAAGAAAGGGAGTAGATTTCAGGTTTGTTTTTAAAGCAGCCAGTGCTAAGAGCAATCCTAAATTAAGGTTAAGTAAGATTTAATGTCTATTTATTTAATATTTCACTTGATTTACAAATCAAACAAATGTTTTGATTGTTTTTATATGCAAAATCTGATTATATTGTTGGATAATTTTTTAATTTTGGTAATATCTTTGGGGTGGTTGGAACAGAATATCTGCATTTACAATATTTTCTATGGGAAAACGCATTTCGAAATAAGAAATTTCACCTTAAGAACTTGAACGGATTCACCTCTGGAATGGATTAAATTCGTATGCCGTGGTACCGCTGTATGTAGTGTTTAGGTCACATTTGTTCCTTTCTGTCTTGTTTAACTAGCTAAATGTGTTAACTTTTTGTCCAGCACATACTTCCCCGTTGCCTAGCAACAGCACGCCTGCTGTTTGTTTCTGGAAACAAAGTTCTGAGTCACAGTAAAGTCGGGGAATTTAGGACCCAGCGGTTGCTAAAGGGTAGACGAGAGGGCGGAGTTAAGCATTGATTGACATAGAGGCTCGGCGAGCGAGTAATCTGGGAAACTGACCACACTGAACTAGCTAGTCACGGTAGCTCCTGAGGTAAAAAAAAAAAGAAGAAGAAGAAATCAGACAGAAAAAGGTAAAAAAAAAATAATCTCGTCGTAACATCCGTTAACGTTTTGTCTGCGAATGTATAAAAATCAGTGGGAAGGCGATCTCCGTTACCGATGCCCGCTCAACGGTAGTTGATAATGCTGAAGATGAGGCTGCCAGCGGCGGAGGGAGACAGCGACGCGGCCGAAGGCGAGCACAACAACCACCACCACCACCTCCGCCAGCTCGACAAGGAGGCGGTGTTCGAGTGGTTCGGCTTGCGGCTCAGTCCGGCCAAACGCGTGGAGTTTATGTGCGGTCTGCTCCACATGTGCCAGCCGCTCGAGCTGCGATTCCTCGGCTCGTGCCTCGAGGACCTCGCGCGGAAGGACTTCCACATACTGCGCGACGTCGAGGCGCGCGCCAACAGCCCCGCCGACCTGCGACTCCTCACCGACGTCGCCGACCCGGTCGTGCTCTCGCGCCTACTCGTCTGCCTCTCTCTGCTCGGATCCAAGAACCGGGAGTGCGCGGGCATCCTCTACGGCACGCTCAGCCGGATCGACCTGTTGCACTCAACGAGGAACTGCTGCGTGTTGAAATTACCGGAACCGGGACCGGCACCGGCTCCTCTGGAGCAGCTGGCGTTACTCTTCGCCATGGCCTCGCTGCACCCGGCGTTCACCTTCCACCAGAGGGAGCTCGTGCGCGCGCAGCTGGAGCGCGTCGAAGCGTTGTTGGAGGAGAGGAGTGTGAGCCACTGCGCATGCGCAGCCCAGACCCTGGTAAATTTAATAGCAACGTTAAAAAAAAATCGATCCTGAAAAACTTTGTAGAGAGAGAGAGAGATCCTTGAAGTGTGGAGTGGCAATCTGCAAGTTTAGTGCTTGTTCCTCTCTGACATCACAGAGGAAAAATCTCAATTTAGTTTTTCATAGAGGGGCAGGGGCAGTTACTGCAACTTCAAGACAAGCAGTAGAGACACAAACAAGTTTTTAACGGGTCCCGAACATATGTGCTACTTAGCCATTGTTCGGTTTGTTCGTAGGCCCGAAATGCTTTCACATTACAGTGGCAATCTGAGAACTTGGGGCTTGCTCCTCTCTGACATCACAGAGGAACAATCTCAATTTTGGTTTTCATAGATGGGCGATGCTAACTGCAACTTCATGACAAGCCGTAGAGAAGCCTTATCTCTTACTACCTTATCAAATATGTCTTGAAAAATAAGCTATCAAATGTTAGTCAATTATCCAACATTATCCAGGTTCACTCATGTGATTAAGCCCAAAAATTGTAATCCCAATTAAAAAACATGGGGAACACTGATCTAGAACACGGGATGAAATTTCATCTTATATCTGCTAAAACAAAACAAAAAAAGCATTAATAATGAATGAGTATTACAGAGTTTCCCCAGTCGTGCTCCTGGTGTCACCCTGCGCCGCCTATTTTGGGGATTCTACATCAATAACACTTCTGATTTGACGCATCATCTCATTAGCAGGTCCTTCGTGAAGTGTGTGAGAGCAGGGGGACACTGTCAGGATGCATCACGGTGCAGTTTTGTCTGATCTAAAAACCTGCATTCTCACTCTGAGTCCATGCTTTAGGATTCAGTTTCCAGGAAAGGGAGAGCTGTGCAGGACAGGGAGAACCGGGGTGGTTTAAGAATATAAAGACTGGTTATTTCTGCTATAGTGTAACGTGGGCCTGATCGCACAGGACCATACAGTTTATACTGTTTAAAAAACAAACAAACAGGTGATTTGATATCAAAGCTGGGTGATAAGATATGATCAATAATGCAATGTGTTATAATCAGTATTTCTGAGATATGGGGAGGGGAATCAATTCAGTTGCGTGTTGTGATCCTTTTGTGTTGCAATTCATGTATCGCCATACTGACTCCAAAATACATTTTAATTAACACTACCAGTCAAAAGTCCGGACACACCTTTTAATTCAATAGTCTTTCCTGATTTTTATTTTTGTCTACATTTAAAAAAAAAAAAAAATGGTGGAAGGTGTTTATCCAAAATACACAATAATCTCCTTTGAACAGTTGATATTGAGATGTATATCTGCTACTTCTGCTCTGTAAAT
>JAOVVA010000024.1:3189670-3200991 GCA_028565275.1 Leiocassis micropogon
TAATTGGTGATTTCTGAGGCTGGTGACTCTAAATGAACTTCTCCTCTGCAGCAGAGCTCAGTTTTGGTCTTGCTTTCGTTGGAAGGTCTCCATCGACTTTAACATCAAATTGGGATTTTTATAAAATTGTGATACTTACAGAATCGCAATACAAATCTAATCAGCAGCTAGGTATCATGGTAATATCGTATCAGCTGTTCCTTGGTTATTCCTCTCCCTGGTATTTCCACACATTGGACATCTATTTTGGTACAGTGTATTAGTTTTCCACAATCTGCCAGAGTAAATAAGTAAAGAATCAAACCTGACGATAGCTGAGGTACTGTTACTACACATAAAGTTTATTATTTTCCAATAACTGTTAATAATATCTGTTTCAAAGTGTTTTATTCCTCTTATATTTGCATATAAGGCTTTACTAAGTTATTCAGTTGAATGGATCACTTTTTGATCCTTTCAGTTAATCAGTTCCCGATTTAGAATCTGTTCACAATATATTAAAATTATAATGAAATATATTTGAATATTTCCGATTCAAATTTTATTTGTCACATACACAGTCATATACAGTATGATATGAAGCGAAATGCTTATACGAAATGCTAAAAATGAAAAATAATGAACATAATGGTTCTTAAACAAGAATATATAAGTATTAAACAAGAAGAAAAAACATTACAAATATAAAAATATAGAAAAAATTTTAGCTGTAAAAAAAAGTACATTATATACAATTAATTTCAGTAAACTTTCCAATGTTCGATTCTCAAAAATGCCAAATTCCTTAAAAACAGTCTAAAACTGCTAACCACTTCCCTGTTACACGTATTGCAAAAGAATCACTTCGTCCACTTTTATGTGGGTTGATGTTTTAGATATTTTTAGTTGTTTTTTTTTCCCATACTTTAAAGCCTATAAGAAATACCGCTCCTTTAGAAAATGAGACAATAAACTGAATTGACAGTCTTCCTTTTCTGTTTGGAACATTACTGAAACAGGTTAGTTTCTGGTAAACCTGGGATTTGACTTTAATCAGACTCATGTTCCTTTGACCTTGGGATGCACTACGCTTCCAGTGGCTGGGTATTTTATGGGCATCGAGTTAAAGGCTTTGCCCAAGGGACCAAGAGTGGCAGCCCAGCTCAAACCCCTGACCTTCCGATCAGTATCCCGAAGCCTCAGCCGTTTCAGGCTCCATTGCACCTCAGTGTAATTTGTTGTAATTAACATTATCTGGATTTCGTCAAAATGAATATAGATGTCAAAATTCTATACAAAAATGTCAAGATGTGTATCACTCAGTCTCGCAACATATACCGTATGGTCTTCTTACATCAGTCACTTTTATTTTTTATAACAACGGAACTCTTTCCGTTTTTGTGGAACTCGCCATCAGTACACCTGAGCTAATACCACAAACACTCGGTTAATATACGGCATTATATCGGTGTTCTTTACATATTTGGTCAAACCAGTAGGAGTAAAGCAGAAGTATTATGCCGTCATGTGTTGTTGAACGTTTAATCTTGTCATATTATGATTGTATCAAATCCTAATCATCATATTGTATGTTGAGGAAAAACAGTATCAGTAACCATCCCTAGTCGAGACACAATTCCTTGTTGAAATCAGAAATATTTTCTGAATTCTAAACGGGACGGAAAAAAACAGCATGTGATCCCATTTGTCTAAATTCTAGACGCTTGCGCACTCTTCAACTTCAGAAATTTTTAACAAGGACGTTATGTATGAACGGAAGCAGGCAGGCAAGCTGTTAGGGAAAAGACATGGCTGAATCGAAGTCCTCATTCTGACAACTCGGTGCAAATTCTTCTGCAAATCCTCTGGTCTGCTCGCCCTATTAGCTGCTGTGTGTTTTGCATTCGTTCGTGTTTCATGACCCTGCTATCAGATGACCGACTGACAGCAATTTCACATGACTGACAGCTGCTCGGCTCGGCTCACCTCTCGCTCATGACGCCCGCGCTGCAGGCGTGGCCCTGATAAGCATGAGGCTTCCTGTTGGTCGGACGAATACGACTCACCTTCAGAGATATTAGAGAGAACGAAGTGCAGGACAGCAGATTTAGAGCTGTGTGTGTGTGCCTTAATTGTCAGAACTGAGGCTTAACAGCTTTTCAGGCATTCTGTGATGATAAGGCTAGCTGCTGCATACTTGTATTTGAGCTGATGGTGTGTTTTGTTTAGTTTCTTGACTCGGAGCGTTGCCCGGGGTCGTCGCTTAGGCGAGGATGTCCTGGCTGTGACCTTTTTTGTTCTTGTTGTGTGATTCTGATCAGAGGAATGGAACAGAGGATTACGTTACTGTTATGGGTCTCGGTCCAACATTTAGTTGCTTTTGACACAAGGATTCTCCAGGGGACTTTCACTCTCAACCGCATACTGGAATGGAATCGATAATAAACTGTTTTGGGATAAAAGTGAATGAATATAGCTGAATGTAGCTTAAACACAGGTCTCTTTTATTCTCACAATTTGCTTTTTGATCAAACTTTTCGCCATCAGCAGTGAGCGATAGTGTGTCGCCTAGAGCTGTGAAGTTTCATCAGTTTTTTGTTTTTTTTTTATTAGTCACTTTTCGAATTCAGAATTAAATTGCACGTTTAATAACATTTACGCGTTTACAAATAATTTACTAACGTTGAATTTGAATTAAATTGACATTCTTTAAAAATGCACAACAGATTTTGCAGAAAATACAAATTGCATGCATCTTTTTTTTTTTGGGGATTTTTCCCTGATTTTCTCCCTAATTTTTCTCCCTAAACCATTACGTGTTTCCTCCGACGCCAGCCGACCGCATCTTCTCGCGTTCCCTTTTTCCGACAGTGCTAGCCGCTCCTTTCGCTTGCGTGAGCCCCCAGACGCCCATGGTTCTGTCTAAAAACTGTCACATTTTTTGCAAAAGTATTCTTGCTTCTTCCTCTTTTGAGTCTCTGAGACGTCGGTTCAATATCCCCACCTACAGGACTGGAGTGTGGAGCGGAATAGTAAAAGCAGTAGAAAAAAAAAACAATGATTATCGCTTTCTGTGACACATGACTTCAATCAACACAACTCATAAACAATTAACACAAGTTACACAGCTTTTCAGTGTTTTATTAGTTGTTTTTAATACTTAAAAAATAAAACCTGTAAGAAATACAGCTGCTTGAGACAGTAAACGTTTGTGCTGTTGAATCAAATTGAAAATCGAATCGGATCAAATCGACTACCTCCGATTCATAGCTCAGAGTTCCGCTGTCCCAAGATGTTGCAAAGCAGGAGTTTTGAAAAGGGTTTCCTGGGTGGCTTCACTCGCCTGTGAGTTACCACGTGATTAGTTCCGGGTTGTTCTTATTCTTTACTGTTTCCATGGTAACAGCTCGTTCGCAGATGTGATGATAATCATTGGATTGTTATTCAGCAAATAAAAAGGTCTATATCTTACAATCTTGTAAGGACCCCTGTCAATTTAATTAAGTTAAATTAAATCAATGCGCCGCTTCATACTCCAGTCCAGCAGGTGGTGGTATGATGCGCCAGCTGGCCATAAACTCAAAAGGAGAAATTTCTTCAGTATTTCCTGAAGATGGATGCTGTTTTCATCCACTATAAAAGCTGTGATGTAATTTTATAGCAGTTGTGCATTTTTATTTATTTATTTTTAACCATTTTAATATTGGCCTTAATAATTAAAACAATATAAAAATCCGAGAGTACAAAATTTCTCAATACAATCTCCTGTTACACTAATACAGTTATCCCAGTGTGCCACTAGTGCTTGGATACCCTTCGAGGTAGAAAGTTGTCTCAGTACGCCGGAGCCATGATCAGACTGCGTGGCTCCCGGTTTGACTTGAACACCCCTCATAGATGCACTATATGGCAAGCGCTAACAGGAACATTCACTGTATAAAAAGCACAAAGTCACGGTAATATTATTGAGAAATAATCAACTATAGGTGGACCTCATGTTCTGGTCTGCTTCTGACTGAAATATTAAATAAACTGGATTAGGATTGTATAAGCGTCCCTTTAAACGCTCAGGCCTCTGTATGACTTTCCCTTATGGCTGCACTCCTTCAACTGCACACGCCCGGAGTTTGGATTGACGCCGTGGACGTCCTGTCCCTCACGCTGACCTTTGGTTAATGTGGTTGTCGGGTTCAATTTGCTATGACATGGTGGTTAAACCACTGAGGAAATGCCCCTGGTTCTTAGCCTGCGGATTCTTTGGCTACTTAATCAGGTCACTCTGTGTTGCCCAGAGCAAATTTGTCCCTTTTTTTTTTTTTATGTTTTTATTATTATTAGGGATGTGTTTGCAAACTTTGTGGAAGTTTTGTTAAAGGACCAGATCGTGCGAAATTGATTCATAATTAATTCAGTGTCCTGTCTTTCGCTTCAGCAGAGCCAGTTTTCCCGACCAGACGAGCTCCGTCCACACCCCGAGGGCAGCAGGACATGGCCGTCGTGTCCGATCCAGCACCTCAGCAGCATGCCTCCGAGCCAAGGTACTGTACAATGACGAGGTCCTGAGACCCAGATTGAGATGATACCGAAATTCTGACGAGCCGCTTTTCTTTCACGTTACAGTGGTGCACGTCGAGAAGATCAAACTGAAGGAGGTCTCCCTGGCAGGAGACGGCAGAGAGTACAGCTTTGAGGTAGGTCTGCGAAATCTCATCCGCAGCATACTGTCTCGTCTTCTGAATGTGTGCGAGTGTGAGAGAGAGAGAGAGAATGTGTGTGTGTGTGTGTCTGTGTGTGTGTGTGATTCTCGAAACAGTTATGCTGACTCAAAATGACACCAGAGCTGGTGTGGATTACTCGGGTTTAAGAAGAGAGACGTTTACTTTCGAACGGGGTTCACAAGGTTTATTTAATAAAAAATAAGTTCTCTCAAATTCCCTGAAGAGTATTTTAATATAAGTAACCAAGGTCTTAATTCTATAATCATGTGCACTGTTAAAATTGAGGAATTAAAAATAAATAAATAAAAAATAGATATGATTTAGGGGAGAGCATCAGAAAAAGTAAACAGTTACTTAAAATAAAATGACGACAAACCACTACCACAAACCATTTTACTAAAATTCTAAGAAAATTTTTTTATTCTTCTTTTATTAGCAGGTACTTTTACCAATTTTAGGATTTTTTTTTTGGAAACTTATTTTAACAAATTATATGTTTTTTTTTTGGCTAAATTCAAGAATATTTCACTTGCTAAGATTTCATTTTGTGCGATGTACAGCTAAGTTTAGTTCATACAGTCTGTCTTGTCTTGGTAGTGAAGCTATCTATTCCGCCGAGTAAAACTTCTGCAAAAATGTAAAACTATCTGCAAGCGTTTTTCAAGACGAGCAGAAATTAGTAAAAAATTGTAACAAATTTTAACAAAGTAAAAAAGGGAGGTCTTAAAATTACGAATAGTCCGCATATGCTTTGTCTGCCAAGCGAACTGAGCTGGTTCTCTCGCTCTCTCTTGTGCTGTGGGATTGTGGGTAATCGCGTCCCATGCTCGGTCTCAGTGCGCACGTGTACTGTTTATACTATGCGTGTATACTGTGACCGTGTGATCAATCTGTGCAGTTTAATTTGTTTTATTTTAACTTATATTTTGTATTAATATTTTTTATATGGATATTTTTAGAATTATTTGTCGAAGTTTCTGTTACAGTGAAACCTGCGAGTAACTTGGTTTGCGAGTGTTCCGCAAAGATTTTTAATAAATTTTGACTTGAAAAACGAGCAAGTCTTGGTTTACGAGTACCGAGTATCATGTACCACGCATGCGCTTCTTGTTTTGACGCCGAGCGTCACATGATCACAACCGAGCCAACGTTTTTTCTCTCTCTTGCGCTGCGGGAATTGTGTATAAAACATCTTTTATTTTGTGTTTGTAAGCAAGTGTGTACAGCGCGCGTGTACTGTTTCTTATAACACACGTGTGTGTGCGCGCATGTAAAGCAAAAGAAAATCTCATTAGAGGTTAAAAATCCGTTTTCTCCCTCTCTGTTTCAGCCTGTGTGAGCTTGTGTGTGCGCGCACGTAATTTGACACCGTGCCGGTTCACACACACGCTCTAGCTCTCTCTCTCTCTCTCTTGCCTTTACTGTGTGTGCGTTGTGTGTGTGTGTGTGTGTGTTTCTCTCTCTTGCGCTGCGGAGTGTGTGCGTTGTGTGTGCGTACGCACGCGTAATTTGACACCGTGCCAGTTCACACACTCTCTCTCTTTCTCTCTCCTTTACTGTGTTTGTGTGTGTGAAGCACACTATGTGTGAAGTACACTGTCTCTCTGCGTCACACACACACACACACACACGCACACAAAGACACTAAAGGCGAGAGAGAGAGTGTGAACCGGCACGACACTCTGCAGCGCAGGAGAGAGAAACACACACACACACACACACACACACACACACAGCGCCTGCGCGCATAAACGGATTTATTGTGTACTGTCGGGATTTATTATTATATATATTTTTTAAGGGTTAAGTGCAGGTTAATTTGTTTTATTTTTACTTCATATTTTGTGTTAATTATTTTTATGTATTTATTTTTTTTGGGCTTTGGAACGAATTATTGGAATTCCCATTATTTCTTATGGGAAAATTGCTTTGGTTTATGAGTGTTTTAGAATACGAGCCTGCTTCCGGAACGAATTATGCTCGTAATCCAGGGTTATACTGTATTTCTATTATAGAGAAATTTGCTCTGATACACGAGTGCTTTTGATTACAAGCACAATCATGGAACGAATTATGCTTGCAATCCAAGGTTTAACTGTATTTACATTTATCTGCACTTTCTTAAATTAAGATGATTACAAACTAAATATAGGGATTATTAACCTTATTTATAGTCAAATGTTATTAAAATTACAAGATTCCAGAATATTTCATATTCTCATGCTCATGCCTTTTTATTATTTAAACTGCAAAAAAAGAGTGAAAATATCTTGAATAACGATTGTTTTGTGTGCCGATTGTTTCTTGCTTACACCAGCTCTCAAAACACCCCAATGTTGATTAATCTCAAAACACGCGGGTTAGCTGTGCTCGCAACTGCTCGACTTTGGAGGCATTCGAGGCAGTGATATGTGAGCGTTTCTTTATAATCCTACAGGTGTTTCACTCTAAACTATTCACACACTGGAATAGTCTCGTGTGGTAGGAGTGAATTATTTGCTAAGTTTGTTTAGAAATAATAATTATGATGGATGACTTGGATACAAAAATTTGGGTTTTTGTTTAATTCAATTTGAAGTTAAAAATTAAGCTCTTGGATGTTAAGATAGTTTGTATTATTTAATGTTATAAGGAATGGGCCATATTTTAATTACTTATGTTTGATTCAGTTGTGAAGTTGTTGATTAAACTTTTGGGTTATGACAACTTATCGGATATTTATAAAATCATGACGCAATATTAATCGAATCGCCACCGAGCTTTAGAGATGATATAGTATCTGGTGCTCCTTGTTTATTCCCGTTACTAATTTAAGTTTTGTAAATCACTGTTGTTATTTTTTCATAAAACGCCGAAGGTGCCTTAATGCCTGGGCGGATGGCATTTAGAACGTAAAAGGCTTTCTCACACATCTACCATGTCGCTTTTGCTTGTTGGCACGCCACGTTCATGTTGCTCTTGGTCCCTCTTGTTCCGTTTGCATTATTCATGGAGCCTGAAAATGACCCGACCTGAGAGAGCTGGATAAATGCCACAGAGAACTGGCTCCTTATTTTTTCCCCTCCCTCTCAGAGGGACACTTAGCAGTAAACATCCGGTTACTGACAGAACGGACGGTCCCGCTGGTCCGGACTGAGATTGAGTGGATGGCTCGGCACCGTACTGAAGCTCTCTGTCTTTTACTCTCTCTGACCTGGTGGAGGAGAGCGTTAAAAAGACAAAAAGAACCCATGTCGGCTTCTCTGCTGTCTCAGTAATTGTCGCAGGGTCACTCGGTCATGAGGAAAAAGTGAGCAAGTTTAGCCAGGAAGACCTCCCTTCCCTGAACACAAACACACACACGCACACGCACACACTTCCTGCTAGGCCCCAGTTGATGGAATTCCTAGAGGTTCTTGGAAAGTCTTTCCTCCACAAGGGAAATGTGACTTCTAAACATGCAGGCAGCCGTCAAGAGTTTTCTGTTAAGACGATGTAGGTCGCTCTGTCTATCTCCGAATACTTCTGTCTATAATGGTAGATCTGACCGGTGCTAATTATTCAGTGTTTTTTTTTTTTTTTTTTACAAGTTGCATCAAGCGAGGAGAAAATAGAAGTGCTGCGACACGCCGCAGCTATTTAAAGGGATATAAATAGGGTTTTCCGACATTTTTGAAATTGTTTGGAAAACCTAATGCGATTTCCTCAATTCGCTTCAGCCAAAAACTCAGTCCCGCCCTTCTGCAGTCACAGCCTTTACAAATATACAGTACGTCGAACAGAACGTTGAACGAAAGCAAGAGAAAGCAGCTTACAAAACAAAAAACAAATAAAGTTTCACTTAAATTACATTTTTTTGTAAAATGTCCTAAATTACTTTTTATTTTCTTCCTCTTCTTCTTATTATTTGGTGTTTGGGGCCAAATAAGTTTTCGTCACCAATCATGGAAACAATAAGCAAACTGCTAATTTCTATTATAGCGCTTTTAAAAATGTTTTAATTTATTAAGTCTCAAAAGAAGCAACAGCTGCATTTCAAAGTCAGCTAATGAATATTAACGAGCATGGGAGTCTGCTTATGAATATTTATTAGGAGTTAAAGGCAGGGGGAGGGGCTCTGTTTAAAAAAAAAAAAAAAAAGGTAAAGTAAAACTTTTAAGGATTCATCAATAGTATTTCCACGTACATGAGGTTAGAATGTGTCCCGAAAGACGCTTTAGGAACAAACTCGTAATCCTAGGAATGATATCTAGCACCTTTAATCTTGAGAGTCATGTGATCTCGAGACTGCTTCATTCAGGCCTTGGGAAAGGTCATTCTAAAGCGGCGAGTGTTTTTCCGAAACACAAAGGAGCTTCCTTACCATGCAAAACAGTCTTTGGGCTTTTCTTTACTCCTAAAGCGCGACTCATTAAGCGCCGTTTCGAGTCGGAAGTCGTAACGCCACGTTTTCACGGAAATGCGATCTGAGTTCAGGTTTTTTCTTTGACATAGAGTACCGATCGGACGTTCAGAAACAAAGTGATGTAGAGGTGTTTGTCATCTTTCGTTTCTTCCCCACTCCTGGTTGCACTTAACCTGACAATATAAAGAAAAAGATTTCGCTGTCAATAGCGCGGTCTTGTTTGCGAGATAACGACATCACCGCTGAACGATTTGCCTTTGCGTGTGAACAGGATGCACGTGTTCTCACAGAGTTGTTAACGCTCTATTTAGTCTAATAAATAAAACATTTTAGCCTTCTTTAAAGCCTTTTTTTCTTCTCCAAGATAAGCTTTAATGACCGTCATTATCAAACGTTAAATGAGCAAAGCTTGTCTAATTTGTAGTCTAAAAGCTGAGACATCCCAGATTTCCTAAAAAAAACAAACTGTTCCATATGCGTGTGTGTGTGCGTGCGTGTGTGTGTGTGTCCTTCTCAAAAACAATCTGTGCACCACTCAAGCTGGAGTTTTTCTATCAAAGCACTAGGTTTTGATTTGTCGTCCTCAGAGCTATGCAGCTCTTGGCCGCGCTCAAAAGCGCATCCGTCCGACTTTTCTTCTCACTCCAAAGGGAGGAGCGCATCCATCTTGTAGTAGTTCTTCAGAGCCCCGGAGGCGTGGGCGAGACATATCGAGGACACTTGCGAGGACGTGACTAGCCTTTCACCCACCTCCTTTTCTGGCTTGTTTTTTTTCCCCTGCGTTAGCGAGCGGTGATGGAGAGTCGCTCTGACACCGCCTGCAGTGGAAGTGTTTGCGGCCGCCGCCGCGTGTCATTACGAGTTCACCGAGTGGCAATCGAGCGTGGCAGCAAATCGGTTCATATCCTGCTGGGAGCGAAATGAGATTTATTCACTCAGAGAGAGATGGAGCTCGGTGGATCTCGGGTTTTACGTCCTTGCCTAGTGGGATGAGTGGACATGAACTGGGAGGGTTTTCCAACAGGAATTAATAACCAATTCTAAAGCAGCTAACATGACTGGTTTCTGGTTTTATATATACGACAAACGTCTGATGATAAAAAGTTTTAAAATGTTCCATTGGCTGAAAACACCAGTTTAATGCATCTTGCGTGTGTGCAGGATTTAAATGAAGTATTATGTTAAATAAATAAGAAGTTAAATGTCTATCCTCATGGAAATGCATAACACCAGCTAGCTTAAAAAATCCTAGGTAAGGTATTAAATACTATAAATAGACAAAAAATCAATTCAGTATTGTTGAATTTTTTGTTGTTTTTACAGTTCATGTATCACCACAGTTAGTCCAAAAATAGATATAAAAAATATATATTTTTTTTAATTTATATACGTTCACATCATGTTGCAGTTCCTCTATAATCCTGCAGGTGGTGTGCTCTAACCTGTTCATCCATTGGCAGGCAGCACAGCATCCTGTGTGATAGGAGTAAATTACAGTAAGTCCCCGACTTACGAACATTCGAGTTACAAATTTTCGCAGATACCAATGGCCCGTGTGAGAAGTACTTGCGTGTAATATTTACAATTATATATAATATTAATATCATTATTATTATTTTAATATTATTAATAATATTTTCACTGTGTAAGTAAATGTATGAAAAGTCTGGTATATTATGTGTGTGTGTGTGTGTGTGTGTGTGTGTGTGTGTGTGTGTAAAATCCTCAACAAAACAGAGTTCACAGTCGAATACACTGATAAAAAATGCCGTTTGTTCAAGTGCACAGTTAACACCATGTAGTCATATCCTCCCCCCATCGTCTTCTCGGGTTCTCTTTAAATGAGGTCAGCTGACCCCGCTGTGTCACCGGGACTCCCCTAGCGATTTGAAGGCGCAGTCTTGCAAGAGTATAATGCGGAACCAAGACACCAAACCTGTTTGTTTTTCTTTATGCTTTACATTGTATACATGTGTTAAAAATGTATAAGGCTTGGCCCCCGAGTGGCGCAGTGGTAAAGTGCTCGCCCTATCATTCGGGGATCGCTGGTTCGAACCCCGGGTGATGCTGTTTTTCCTCTCACAGCCGGAGGCACAGAGAGAGCTGATTGGCCGAGCTCTCTCAGGGGGTAGGGATGAGAGGTACTTGCGCTCCCACATTAAACACAGCTCTACAGCCAATCAGGGGCGTCTGTGAGCTCGCGCACGCGGAAGGAACGGCTAGCGCTTTCCTCCGAGTGC
>JAOVVA010000024.1:3208463-3226412 GCA_028565275.1 Leiocassis micropogon
CTCCCCCCCCCCCCCCCCCCCCCCAAGCCCCCCAAACATTATCAGCTTCGTTCAGGATGTTCGTCCGTATTCACGTTCGTCCGTATTCACGCGACGTTGTTCACGTGTACACTGAAGTCCTTACATTTGAGCTGAGAAAGGAGATTCAACTTAACGGTCTCCGGGTTTTTTGTTTTTTTGAAATGAAGGTTTTTATTATAGAAGGCTTTGAGAATCATTTTTATACTTGCAGCTAAACTGAGATGTGAAGTTTATTTGGGAAGTTTTTGTTTTGGGTTGTTTTTTTTTGCAAAGATTTTCGTTACACTACGTACTCTTCAATATGAGTGTTCTGAATGTAACAACGCGTAACTAAAGTCAGACGTCGTACTGTGAAAACTTTCTCTCACGCCGTCACGCGCTCCGCTTACGACCCATTCAAACACGATGCACTAATAGTATTGTTTTCCTGCGCACGTGTGTGTGTGTGCGCGCGTCTCTCTCTCTCTCTCTCTCTGTGTGCGTGCGCGCACGTGTGTGCACGTCAGGTATATCAAAGTGCACTGATATCTACAGCGTAAGAGTCGCTTGTCGTTCGTTCCAGCAGGGGGCGCCTCTGTGACCGATGCATGACGCATGCGTTTTTCATGATGACCTTCACACGGACTTTATCAGCAGCAGCACAAAGCGAGCGCGCGTCCTTGTAGTACCGTAGATAATCCTCGCCGCGGGCCAGAAGTCCAGGGAGGGGGGGGGCGGCGGACCTGATCCAATTTGCAACCTAAACAGAACCACACTAAAACAGAGTCGTCTTTTATTTTTGGTTCAATATCATCGCAGGAGAAGCTCCGACGCCACCTCCTGGACATCCGGGTTCAATTACACCCAGGTAGAAGGATTTAGATCAGGTCTGAGGTCCGAGTCTGCTTCCGGGTTCAATGTCGGTCGCGCTGCTCTCGCGCTCACATTGTGATTTTCAAAGAAGGTCTTCTTGTGTGCGTCGTCTCTTCCAAGCCTTACGAACAAAGACTCCTGTCGAGGACGTTCCGGCTACAGAGCGCGAGGAAGCGAGACCACGTCTCACGACGAAGATTTATTTTTGACTTTTTTCGAGGACGTCAAAGCGACCCTGCCTGCTTATTAAAACCTTATTTTCTAATTATTAAGTGGCATATAAATATATATATACATATACATATATATTTATATAGATATATTTGTGCCGATTTGCCACAAGATGTTTTGATTTCCGGAAGTCTTAATTTGTGTAAGTTGTGTAACTTTCAGTCTCGAGGTTGTGAGCATTTCAAAACAAAAAAAATAATAATAAATTGAAAGAAGAATAAGAAGAAGCATATCTTAAATTGCCAAAGCCAATTCAGAAATCAGTTTCTTTTCTATGGAGAGATTTGGCTTGTTTTTTTGTTTTTTTTTTGTACTGATCAATAGAGAGTCAGATGTCAGACTGAGAACCCGAGGCCTTTAAATTGTTGCAGGTTGGCAGATGATGTTTGGCCGGTCGGTTTCATTTTTATGCCAGGCATTGCCTTTATAAACCTTTATTAATATTATTATTGTTATGATGATGATGATTATTTCGTTTGCATGTTCTAAGGTGTTGAATTTGATTCTGGAAGACGAACCCAGGAACCTGCCAACTGTATTAGTCCAAACTTTTCACAAGTGTAAAAGGTTTACGATGCTGTACTGTATAAAAGAGTTTGTTTTTATTTAGGCCTCGGAGATTGTTTATTGTATTTCGTATGTAAATGTTGATTAACATGGAGGTTACAATTTATCTCTGATCGTATTTGCATTTTAAGCAAATGGAGCATTTTCTCTTGAATTATTAGCAATAAATGGTTGAGAAAAAAACTCGGGTGTCGTCTCACTGTATGTTACACTTGGCAGCCACTAGGGGGCGAAATTTAACAGCATATGGTAACAAAGGACTAAAACTGCTACACACAAAGTATGTTTATGGTGCACATGTGAACTTGTTAGTATAAATGTTGTGATGAAGCATTTAATCGCTAATTGAGATTTTTATTGTTAATGAGATTAGCTTAAAAGCTGAATTTAAGAACAAAATAGTTTACATTTTCTAAAATCAATCAGCCAAAACAAGAGCAGCGATTCACTTAAATGAACATTTACATTAGCAAAGGGAAAAAAAAATCCTTAGCACCTGAGAAAGGTTTCAGCTGTGCATGTATCTATAACTCACACCAACACCTTAAAACTGTATTAATCATAATCTTTATTAATATTAATTAATTTGCTTTTGTCTGTGGTGGCTCTCCTTATCTTTACAGCATCAATGTGTGTGTTCCATGCACTTTAGTGTTGTTCTGTTTCACACATCAGGAAGTGTGAGCTGTGAAGAAATCATCAAGTCACGCATGTAAACAGGAAACTCCTGGAAAAACTGTGACATGAGGCTCGGGCTCTGATCTGAGTTGCTGGAGAAACCATTTCTCCGGTCTTGTTGTGCGCAAGCAGGATGGGGGCAAAAGGAAAAAATAAATCATCTAGACGTTTTTCTGTACACTCGACTTCCACCGCGCATGCGACGAGGGGCCGTTTCTCATCCTGCTATTGACCGAACGAGGTCAAAGGGCCGGGGTCTTGGTGGGTTATTTCAGCAGTTTGGGCACCGCCATTGCCGTCATGGCTGTGATGGTTGGCACGGTGATGTCCTTGAAGATGGGGAGCGAGTTGGGGGAGACGGACGGTTTGCTCTGGTTCAGGGTCTCGATGATCATCTGCCTCGTGTCGCGATTGGCATCGCCTCGGACCGCCAGCAAGGCAACGATGTGTTCCTCCCTAACAATGCAATACAACCATTTTAAGTCAGTCACACCAGCATGATAGACCGGGTGAAGGCGAAACAGGAAGTTAAGGCTGACCTGATGTCTGGGTACTTGGAGACCAGTGTGGAAACTTCCAGGAAGAGAAGCGTGGGGTCGGTCAGCTTGAACACCTCCGCTATGGCAGAGATGGAGCCACATAGCCAGTCGGTGTCGTCTCCCTGCACACAGGCACACCGCCATTAAAACCCATTATACTCATTAAGGTGCATTGTAACCTCTAATAAGGCAACATTATAACTCATTATAACCAATCTGCATTATAACCTTTCATAACCGAACACTATCATAACCTGTATTAACCAATCAACAGTATAGCCTTTAACAATCAACATTACTACATCTAAAAGTCAATCTGCATTATAACCTTTCATAACAGTCTGTATTATAACCTCTAATAACCAAACAATATAACGTCTAATAATTAATCTACATTTTAACCTCTCCTAACCGTTCAACACCTAATAACACTATTATAACGTAATAATCAATCTAAATTATAACCTCTAATAAAAAAAAACACTATAACCTATAATTAGTTAACATTATAACCTGTAATGACCAATATGTTTTATAATTTCTAATAACCCAACCCTTTGTGACTACTTATAGCTAAATGGTTATAAAAAAGGTTATAACGTTAATCATTATAACCTAATAAGCCAACATTACAGCCCAAAAAAACAACCTGCCTTATAACCTTAAAAGTCCATTAACATTATAAACATTTTAAACAATCGGTAGAACCACTTACAACCATGTGACATTAAAACCATTTAAATACCAGTTAATACCAGTTAAATTTACAACCACTAAAAAGCAGTCAATACGTCAAACACCTTACATTCAGTCACTGTAACCTTTTATAATCAATCTGTAGGATCACTTATATTGTATCGCTATAATATCTAATACCCAAACAACATTATAACCCTTTATTATCCTGCACTCTAACATGTCATGATCACAAGATTATAATCAATTAAAATGATAACTGCTTGTAAACAATAACGAGCGCGGTTTGTGAGAGGAGACTCACGGCAGAGAGTTTTTTGAAGAGGAAGCTGAACTGATCTGCCTCTTTGATCATCCTCTCCGCTCCCTCCTTCCTCTCCTCTGCGTTTTTAAAGGTGATGCGTTTCTGCATGATGGCCTTCAGGTACTCCACAACCACGCGCCGGTGAGCCTCCCTCGTCATCTCCTACACACACACGCAGATTTCTACTTTTTCTAGAGCTAAAAATAATAGGAATTTACAAGAACAAGCCGAAACCCTCGATGTAGCGTCACCACACGGTAAAGTGCGCGAGAACCACGAACATCTCCGCTACCTGATTGTAAGGCTTTTTAATTTTGGCGAAGTCGTTGAAGTAATCTTCCACCGTCACGCAGATGGTGTCCACTGCATGAGAGCCTGTCAACCACTTCCGGGTCATCAGCTCGTTCAGATGGTTCTGTAAACCGTACAAGAATGAAACAGTTTTGTCATCAGTATTAAATATTAAACAGATTTTTTTTTTTAATTATCCTTTAATTCACTGACAAATTACCGTGCAATAAGAGGAACACACTGTGCTGTTGAAAAACGTAAACAGCGTCCTCAGCATCAGGCCACATCTTATACATTTTTTATACACTATTCAGGACAAGATAGACAGGCCACGCCCACAGCAGCCAGCGCCCGGTCGTACCTCCAAATCGAGGAAGACTTCGTCCAGTAGGAACTGGCAGCCCTCCTTGGCCACGTCGTTCAGGGTTTTCTCGATGGCTGCGTCGTTTTGGCTCGGCTCCGTCGACTGCGAGTATTTCCGTTTCAGGCTATTTATAGACTCCCTGAACGAAAGAATGAAAATATCTCATCAAGACCAAACAAACGAGACGCCACCCAGCCCGCGTGCTCGTATCACATGCCACGCTTGAATTCATCTCGAACGAAAACATCGAACTTTGCGTACTTAAAGGTCTGGCAGTTGTTGATGATGGCGATCATGTACTGAACGTAGCACTGCGGAAGCTGGCGGTCTTTCAGGTGCTCCTCCTTGTAAGCGATGGCTTCGTCCCGGTACCTGAAACGCACGGCACTGCTTTAACACACTGCAGGGACATGTGGAAGAGAAAATGGGAATCATTCTCTTCTGAGATTCTCCGCTGACCTGACCAGGAAGGAGGTCATCTGTTTCAGACAGAGCATCAGGACCTGCTCTTTGAACATCTCGTTGATCTGAGCCGCCACTTGCAGGTTCTGTTCGAACATCTGGAGCAAGACAAGAGGACAAATAAATAGAAAAACACAGATAAGGTATAGTGTGTACTGTAAAGAAGAGCTGGACGAGGAGATCAGAGATATGTGTGTGTGTGTGGACCTGGAATACGATGGCAGGAAGAGTGGTCTGGTAGTAGCCGTCCTGGTCCGCCTCGGGCTCTGTGTCCTTCTGCCAGTCCTTCTTGTCTGTTTCTAGAGCTTTCCGCAGCCAGCCTGTGATGTTCGACTGTAACACGGAGGTACAACGTATAAAATAATCAGTCGCAGGAAGGTGTGATGTTGTGCAGCTAAACATAAAGATATTAAGTCATAAAGTCCAACATAGTCCCATATTTCAAAATTTCTTCAACAAAGTGAGTTCATGCTCTAGCTAAAATACTCTTAGATAATGCATTTTTTAATACTTTGATCTTCTGCTTTAGCATCTATGTAGTAAATGAGCTACTGCTGAGCCACGCCGCCGCCAAAGAACAGCAAAGCCGAGTGACGAACCGGAGGAGGGTTTCCCTCATATGAGGTCACATTAGGGGGAAAATCTATTTGGCAAGTTCAGCACATTTTTTTTTTGTACACACATATTGGAGACCCATCTTAATGTCTAGAAAATGACAAAAAGGAAAAAAAAAAAACCCCAGTGTGCACTTTTTAGCCATTTTAGCTACTAGAGGTTCCTAGATGGATGGATGAGTTTGAGGTGGTGAAATGTTGCAGTTCCTCTATGATCCTACAGGTGGAGTGCTCACTTCTTCCAGTGCCGTAGGAGCAAACCATTTGCAAAGTTTGTGTAGAACTGTAACTAAATCGTGATGATATCATATTGTGTGGTTTCATTTCACATTATGGAACGTCACTTATTATTTCCAGCAGCATATATTCACCATCCTGTCTCATTTCTCTCACAAGAGAAATCGTACAGCTTAATGAGAAACTAGAAACCTTCTTCTGACTGATACCGGAGACTCCTTCCATAATCGCAAAAAAAACAAAAAAAAAAACTCTGCTTAAAGATGATCATTTCTTTCTTTTCAATAACAACATGCTGTTTTAATCCAATGGTGAATTTCCGAGTCCCTGTGTGGGCTGTTGCTATAGAAACAACAGCGTAATGCAAAGCGATGTAAACTCACGGTGAAAGTGGCGAGGTATTTGCTGAGCAGCAGGTTCACCACATCCTCAGGCAGGAGCGGCTCCAGCTGCTTGACGTCACACTCGGGGAACAGATCTGGATGACCCATCATCTCCACACTGAAATACAAAATACATATCGCACAAGATATAAGGTATAATCGACACAAAGTGTAACCAGGCCCACTAAATTGACCAAAATGATGTTGTATTAGGGTGAGTCAAAATTTATCCGCACTCTTGAACTGTCTGATCGGCCCTTTCCGTTCGAGGCTACCGTCTCCCCGGTCGCTGCTGTGCAGGTGTGTGTGCGCGTGTGTCACATCAGTTCATTTGTAACTGCGGTGCGAGCGAAAAATAGATGCCCCACTTGTGATTTGCAGGAAAGAAGAGCAGCGTGCAGCGATTCGGTTTTTGTGGTCTGAGGGTGAACACCTGGTGCCAAAACAACTCATGGAAGAGCATAAAGAGCAGTGTTTGGATATCTGCAAACAGAATCTGGACCGATACTCTACGGGAGGTGAAAGGTTTTTTTTTTTTTTTAAAGAGAATCATTACTAGACACGGATTCATCACTACGAGCCTGAGAGTCTGGAACAGACTCAAACACCGACCGAGAAAAAGTTAAGAAATAAAAAAATTATGCTTTCAGATTTCTGTGATTCTCCAGGGCCAGTTTTGGAACATTATCAGGAAAAAAAGGTTCAACAATCAACAGAAGCTACTTTGTCCGAATTTTGCAATTATGCTTTCAATCTTCTCATTTACATTCATATATGATTCTATTCCCCTTTTTTTTAAACTATGTTATTTTACATGTTTATAATATATTTTTAAAAATCCTGTTTCGGTCCTTATTTTCTATCCTTGATTCTTTTCCTTTTTTTGTCTGGTGCTTGTGCTTTACTTGTGAGCATCTAGTAACTTTACCACAGTGTCTGCTCAAGAAAACTCGGGTGCGAGCTAGACGCAGATCATTTGCATAACCTTTACGGCCAGGTGCGCGAGCTGCCTCTGAATGCAGGTAGCATTTCCCTGTGTCAATAGTGACGTAGCTTGTGAATACAAAGCATAAATAGACTTGTTGCGCTCGATGAAGTAAAGGGACGTAGCATCATTATCAGGACTCAATACACGACTGACAGGTACTGGAAAAAAAAATTATATATATAAAACACAAGAAAAGAATAAAAAGTGTCATGTGCATTTAGTGCGAACAGCTGTGAGAGAGCTGGCGGGATCTGAGCTGTTTATATGCCGTAATCCGCGCGTGAAAAGAAACGTGATGGTTAAACATGAAGCGTTCGATCCATGGACGTGTCACGACCTGATCGTCTCTGAACAATGAGCGCAGGTGCTGCGAGATAAATACGCCTTACAACTGAAGAGGCTCTGTAGAACTGCGTGTGTGCGTGTGTGTGTGTGTGAATTATTACAGATAAGAGTCACCCTTATCTGTAATATATCTTAAAACTAGTTTCACACCAAACACATTCTACAACAACATCCTATAGAACAACAACATCCTATAGACCGTTCACCTTTTGTATGTGTTAAGCACCCAGGTGAGGAGGGACACGATCTCGTTGGGCTCCAGGTCGTCTTCGGCGAGCTCCTGGACGCGTGCGGACACGGCCCTGTGGTAGAGGTTCAGGAACAGGCGGAAGGTATCGTAGTTCGGCGGGAAGCACTGCACCAGCAGGTTCTTGACCACGATGAGGTCGTCCAGGACGTAGCGGCGCATGATCTCCAGCAGGCGCACCAGCCACATCTTGTCGGACTGCCGCGTCTCGGCCTGCGTGCTCTCGATGCGGCCGCTCACCGTGCCCTCCAGCACCTCGCTCATGCGGTTCTTCCAGCACTTGGGCCGGCCCGGCGGGAGAAAAGAGGTCTGTCGGTTGCGCTCCAGCATGCGCCGGTCCATCTTTTCTTCGCGCTCGATGATGCGTACGACCGACACCAGTATGGTGGGGTCGCGGCGCACGGTGACCAGCGCGCGCTGCACGACCAGCCACAGCTGCTTGGCGAGCTCGTCGGAGAGGCCCTGGACCTCGCCGAAGTAGGCGCCGATGAGGCCCGGCTCGGGCGCGCTCCTGCTGTCCAGTCGGTGCTGCTCGTACAGCAGGTTGTCTCGCGTGCACTCCAGGTCCATGAGCCGGCGGTGCGCCTGCAGCAGCTCGCCGCGTTCGATCAACTCGCGTGTCTCCTGCACGATCTCCGGCACTGAAGTACACGACACGGGAGCAATGAGAAAACATTGGCACCAAAACGAGCTTGTCCGGATCTGTGGAGAGCTGCGCGTTACCTGAGAAGATGTTCTTGAGGTTCTCCACGGCGGAGGCCAGCTGGCTGTGCTGCACCACGGCTTCCTTGACGTCCTTCAGGTTCTCGATGGTGTTGATGCTCTGCCTCCAGTCTTTACTGACGTCAGCCAGCGAGTTCTGGATGTCCTTGACGTCGCACAGGGCGTTGTGCAGCTGCGTCAGGCCCGTCCGTACACCGTCTAACTGAGACTGGATGGCGGCCTGCGAGGGAAAGACATCTCCAAACTTACAATCGTGTCATGATCTCAGTTCAGCTATAACACAAGTATTCCTCATGGGCCAGCAGTGCTGTAGACAGATTCTTACCTTAAGTCTGGCCTCCACAGACGCCTTCTTCCGAGCCTCTCTGCGCCTGTACTGCTCCACTTTGTCCAGCTGGTCGGAGCGCTGCAGCATCCCAGCCACCCTCTGCACGGCTGTAGCTACCGCTTCTCTGTTCGTCTCCTCCATCGCTGCAAAATGTTTTTACATAGTAAGCAAAAGGGAGGCAAAGTACACAAATCTTGTACTTGAGTATAAACCGAAATCCCCTAGGGACAGTGATCATTTGTCATGTTCGCATTTCAGGCATGAATTTGTGAAGAAAGAATTTTTATTTTTTTATTTTATGTATGTGCGTTTTCCACGAGAACTAAAGTATAGCTGGCGGTAACACAACGTAAGCAGCTCTCTTATATTCGAAGGTTGTCGTGTTGACTTAAAACCACAGTGGTGTGGTTTTAGGCTGATGAAATGTAATGGTACTTTTGATCTGTCAATTTCGCATCTCCAGCCAATGAAACCGCTTTGTTCAAAGGATTCGTTTTGTTTACTTCCTCAGTTACCGTCATGCCACCAACAAAGGAACTGAAACCCGAGACAAATCAACAAATGATAACCTCGGATAAAGTGATGAAAATAATCATTCTTTGGATACATCATCACCTGAAACTGTCCTTGCTAACATTCTTGGGACCCATGATGCTATGTCTTCAAAAAATCTTGCACATTTTTCCGATGCAAATTTCTATATAATACCGATTAAATTCCAGCTTGGAAGGAATTCTCAAATCAGGAGATGTTTATTGATTAGTCTTTTGTAACATCCGATTTCTTTATTGTGGGACCCTTAGTTTTAAGGAAACGCCCATTGTTTAAAAGTATGTGCATCCCTCAGACCTATAGCTTTGATCTGAAAAATTAGCAATATAGGGCAAATATTACTCAAGTAAAAGTAGATGTCTAACATTGACATGTTTACTTGAATAAAAGTAGAAAAAAAAATCACCTTCAGATTTATCCAAGTATCAAAAGGGTAGGGATTATTTTAGCTCATTTTCTTAGTTAAAAAAAAAAAACTCTATCCACTCACCCACGAGGTAAGGTAACGCAACACCATGCAGAAATGTAGTGAAGTAAAAGTACTGATATTTGCTGTACATTTGAGTGGCGTAAAAGTAAAAATGTGTCCGCTAATAAAACAAATCGATATAAGAAATGTGTATAAATAAGTTCAACAATGAAGTAAATGTACCCGGTTAACAGATATAACCCTGACTTAGTTTACAAAAAGCAGCCATGACATTAAAACTACTGACAAGTGACATGAATAACATTATCTCGTCACATTTCGTAGAAAGTGACCAGTCAGTAATAAATCATTTGTTATAATTCTTTTAATTAAAACATGAATATTGTTTATTAAATATAAACAGTGTGTCAGTTGAACTTGAATGAAATATTGAAATGTCAGGATCATATCTCACAACAGACCACAAATAATACACTGACAGTATATACAGTAGATACAGCACACAACTGTTTAAGGTCTGTGTAGATGTTACATTCTGCACGTGACGTTCTAAGCTGCAGCTGTTGTTCATATTTCTAGAGCCACCATTTTGCACGTTAGCTAATTAGCTACCAAGCTGCACCGACTAACTAACCTTTCTAACTAGTTAATACACGCTATATTTGTTTACCAGCTGGAGAGAAAAAAAACCCCAAAAGAAACATTAATATTATTAACATCAGTTGACCCCATACGAGTCAAAATAAACAAACTGGGTGGCTAAGGATATTACAAGCAACTTTCATTTCCTGATTCTGAGCCCCAAAATCCCGCCTCCTGCTCCGGGATTGGTCAATAATCAAGTCAATATTAAACCACCCAATCAACATTCGAATAAAACTACAGCTAGCTAATCACAACACAGAAGGCGGGTTCACCCAAAATACGGCCTAGCTAGGCTAATTCTCAGTTAACGTCTCTGAGAAAAACACGACGGTCATTCCTTTGACTCAATAGGATTAACACGTTATAGAAGATAAAATCTGGTGTAAATGACTTACCCAAAGACTGATTATTAGGTTACTTGTGATTTGATCGACGCGTCCTGGGGCATTAGTTCAATGTTATTTGCTATAACATCTCTTAGTGTTAGTGCAGATCCTTCCTGGTTGCTATGCGCCGCCCAGCAACAGCAGCTGACAGTGGGTGCGTCATTCAGGTCAAGGCTGCGCTGGTTTTGCGCAATGAACTGTAACAAACCTTATATTGCTTTGAATGACCTATAAAATCTATTTGAATAATTATAAAAGACACTACAGTTTAGAATAAATGTGTACGCGCTAAATTGACTTGTTGAAAAATAATTAAACGATAAATTAAATAAAACGGTGAAAAAACAAAAAATAAATAATCTGTAGAAGAACAAAGAGGGCCCTTCAAACACAATGATGTCATAATGCTTGGGCCCTAAAAACAATCCTTAGAAGAACAAAAAGGGCACTTTACACACTATGACGTCATTTACATTTAGGCATTTGGCAGACGCTCTTATCCAGAGCGACTTACATTTTTATCTCATTACACATGTGAGCAGTTAAGGGTTAAGGGCCTTGCTCAGGGGCCCAACAGTAGCAACTTGGTGGTTGTGGGGTTTGAACCTGGGGTCTTCCGAACCGTAGTCCAATGCCTTAACCACTGAGCTACATTAAGCATCTTTGAATAAGCCAGTTGTATGTTTTTTTATTACAAAGATTTGCTTTCAATTAGTATGATAAATTACTGTTTATTCAATAAATTCTTTCCTTCAAAGATCGCCTAAAAGAACCGATTCAAAGAGTCACCTCTTTCACAAACTGGATCAGACTAATACTGTGAACAGCATCTTTGTGTTAATGTAATTATTCCTATGAATGTAATATATTGATTGCCTACATCTGTTAAAAACATGGATCATATAGATCATGTTTGAGAGTCGACTGGGTTCACTTAAAAGCATATGTATACTCACTAATGTACATACTGTACACTAATCAGCCATAACTTTATGACCACCTGCCTAATATTGAGTAGGTCCACCTTTTGCCATCAAAACAGTGCACTGTGTGTTCTGACACACTTTCATCACAACCAGCATTAACTTTTTCATCCGTATGATCTACACTAGGGCTTCTATTGGATCGGTTTTCACAGGCCAGCCTTTTGGTACAGTATGTCCTGACCAGTCCCACAATAGCTATAGTTTTGGAGTTGCTCTGAGCCAGTCCTAGCCATCACAATCTGGCTCTTGTCAAAGCCACTTAAATCCTTATGCTTCCCCATTTTGTCTGCTATAAAAATAGGTAATTAATAGTGTTAAGTTCATCTAAAGAAGCAGACAGGTGGGTCCTGATGTATAGCCAGTTTTCTGACATTAACATGCTCTTATTTACTCAATTATCTTTTACATTGTGTGTTGTGATGTAGGTTAACACAGAATAGTAAATCCTTCATTACAAATGAAGAAATACAAAACCACACCATATATTGAAATAAGATCTTTCCCATGAGCAATGTAGCAATTTTTTTGTTGCATTAATTTTAATAAATTTGTCTAAAATATACAAAACAAAAATAAAATACAAGGTGCTGAAATGCACCGCCGCTCTGCAGCACTAAGCGAAATAAGCTCATTGTAATAAAAAAGGGAAATGCTAGCCGAAATAAGATGTAAGTTAAAACAACAAAACACTGCAATACAACTGAAGCTATTAAGTGAGAAAACCTTTTTAATGATGTCATCAAAGAAAAGATTTTCAGACAAGGTTAAATTAAAACATTTATTTAGACATAAGGCAATGACTTGTCATCACAGGTTGATAATATACAAACACACACACATACACACACACAAGCTGACGCTGTTGCATTCACGCTTGCACGCACATGCAAATCTGACACCAGGAGCATCTTCGTCCTCAGGTGAAATGCTGCTCATGACCAGATGACAGGAAAACAGACGATGCTTTTTAAATGGTAGTAGCTCATGCATTATCCTCTCTTTGAGACCTTCAAATCAAAGCTTGTTTTTCATAATAATAATAATAATAATAATAATAATAAACATCCAAAAATAAAAGAACTGAGTTTTTGACCTAAAATCCGGTTTCTTCACAAACAGACCACAATCCAGAATGACAGAACAAACCACGCTTGTTTTTGAGTCAAAATACTGTTTTATACTTCATTTTTGATCCAAGTTAATGTTAAGAGTTGCGGAAAAAAGGGATACACAACTAATTTTAGTTGACAGTCAGTAAAGTTTTTTAAATCAAGCAGATATTTCCTCTAACAGCAGACCTGAACTTAATTTTTTTTGAAAAGTCCATGAAACAACTTAGTTCATGTTATCACTTATGTTACAGCAATTACTTCCCAACCTCCTTTAAGTCAAGAAGACTTCCTGTTGTGTAAAATTAGCTCACTTCTTGTCTTAATGCTAAATTAATCTCCTTCTTGGAACCTCTGTAGTCAAAGAAGGGAGCATGGAGGCCAGTGATGACCATTACATCTACTCCCTTTTTTACGACCATGGTACATTTACATTTAGGCATTTAAGTAGGCAGTGAGACTTTTGGTCAACATTCACACTACACGAAATATGGTGTGTGAGGACTGTGGACCCGGAGGAAACCCACCAAGCACAGGGAGAAACTCCATGCACACAGACCTCGAGGCAGGAATCGAACCCGGACCCTGTAGGTGCAAGGCGACAGTGCTAACCACTAAGGCACAGTGTCGCTTTATATATGTATATTATTTTTATATAATAATAATTATTCTATTCTATTATATTATTCATACATATAATAAAACTGTAAAGTTGGTGTACGTGTAAACTGAAGATATTTGAGAAAAAATAATTTGGAAGGACGATGAGTAATAGATCAAGTAACATATCAAGATTTTGGAATTTTTGTTTGTTCACACATCACGTAAAAATGACAATGGATTTTAAGAGGGTTTTCACAGGTGCATTTGGCTGAGCTTGAGGTGACATATAGGCTTTATTTCATCACACTCGACCCTTAAGAAGAGAAGATGCTACTTTAAAATTTAAATAGAAAACGCCCTTATATCATAGAAAAAAATCAACCTTGAAAAAAAAATTTAGTTAATCTTAAAATTCAACAGGTGGCGCTGTACTTTTTTTTTTTTTTTTAAACGCGCTTATGAGTGTGCAATTAAATTCCACGTGAACAAAGTCGAGAGCACATCTCTAAGGAAAACCATGAAATGAACGATTTAAAAATGATGACGCATTAGAAAGCATACAAAACTCTCATTGGTGCTGTTATAGAGAATTATCCATCCTCTGACCGATCAGAACGCAAAATTCAGGGTGTGGTATCCCATAACTGAAGAATCTTTCCTTCTTTTTGTGGTGTACACAAATGCATATGAAATATACAATATAGTTAAAAACATGTACTGTGTATGATGTACAATTCCATAACAGGCAACTGCAAACGAAAGTTACAAACAAAATACTAAGTGACTTGTTAAAGTGCCATCATCGAGAACTAGCCCTTAATAAACAAGTGCTTAAACACCTGTCTGTAAGACAAGACATAAAAACCTGAGGTTCATAAAAGGCATCATTTGGCGCTAAAAGTTAAGTTACTGCATGTAGAGATAGGCACTGGTTTTGTGCACCACCGAGTTGAGCGCACAGTTCGTCTCGTTTCTGTCCACATGTTCCTGAACAACATCATGGCTGCTTTCGGTCCAGGGCAGGGAGTCCATGGGTTCCCGTTTGATGGGGTGAAGAAGACTGTGGTTCCTCACCTCGTAGCTCAGCTTGTAGTCAGGCTGCATAAACGCCTTGGACTCGGGACTGTTCATGTACGTGTGGCAGTTTGTCCCCTGAGGTTCAGAATAGTCTTTGTTGAGGACGCATTTTAGCGGCCTGGGCGCTCCTGTGTAGAGATATTTGTGGTGTCCGTTGATTCCCGAGACGTTCGTGATGCCAGGTTTGCAGTAATACTCATCATAGTCTTCCTCCGTTTTCACCTGCTGTGTGTCAGGGAAGGGTGTGTTGTAGCGCCAGGCGGCGTTATGCGGCACGCCGTAGACGCTGCAGCCGTTCTCCGAGTCGGAGTCGTGCTCCGTTTTTATGGCAGTCTCAGGCAGGAGTAGGTTGCTGTAACAACCACTATTTTCCATGTATCTACTCTCGGCCTTCCTGTATCCACAGTACCCGTCCTTATCGCCGAGTCCAGGCTGTTTACACTGGGACATCGCAGTGGCACAACCTGGGGAGAAGCGGAACTTCCCGGACTGGACGTGCTTCCCCAGTTTGCTGCCGAAGTAGCCGCTGGGGGAGGCGGAGTGACACCGAGAGTCCCAGGAATTTTGCGTTGGCTGCGCTTTTTGGACCGGCATAGAGGACACGCAGAAGTTAAGGGGCTCGTCCTGACTGTAGAAACCTTCACTTTTATACTGGATGCCTTCTTTGGAAAGATTCGCCCATGATCCGCTGTGCCAGTTGAGCGTCATGTCCGCAGCGTCACAAGAGGTGTGAGAAATGTGGAGCCGCTTTTCACTGCAAAATGTAAAACAATAAACCACATTATACTGAATGATTTGGAAATGCAGAAAAAATATCTTAATTCAATATTTTATTTAAAAGAATGTCCTGGAAATTACTGCTGTTTTTCTTAATAAAAAAAAAAATGACACTGAAATTTATTGGACCTTTTTTTTTTGTTTTCCATAATTTATTTTGGAATTTATTTACTTTATCTAATCATCTACTGATGACAGCAGCATAAACAATATTATAGGTTTATGTTATAATATGTATCATAGGAGGAAGCAGACAGATTCAACGAAAAAACAGGCTAATCTACAAAAAAGTATACTAGACACACTGCAGTGCTTCGTGATAAACCACAGTCAAAGAAAAGAGAAATTTCCTTCTTCAATTCTATGTTTTTATCAGGGCGCCGAAATAACAATTGACTGTTCCTCACTAACCAAAAGAAAGATTTCAGAATGTAACCACTCACTCACTCATCTTCTATCCCGCTTTATCCTGTATTCAGGGTCGCTGGGGGCCTGGAGCCTATCCCAGGAGACTTAGGGCACAAGGTGGGGTACACCCTGGACAGGGTGCCAATCCATTGCAGAGCACACACACATACACTCACTCACACACTCATTCACACTACGGGGAATTTGGGAACGCCAATTAGCCTAACCTGCAGGCCTTTGGACTGTGGGATGAAACTGGAGTACCCGGGGGAAACCCACCAAGCACAGGGAAAACATGCAAACTCCGTGCACACAGAGACGGGAATCGATCCCGGACCCTTTAGGTGCAAGGCGATATTGCTAACCACTACACCACTGTGCCGCCCAAAATGTAATAATTTTACCTAAAAACTATCTACCCAATATTTAGAAACCAGGTGCGGGAAAACTATATAAACTCTACCTTTCTGCACTTTCATTAAGATAGTAATTAGAAGTCAGGGGTTAGTGATGAAAAAGGCGACTATAAAAGCCGAAGTTCTGGCAGTCTGCTGTTCTGGAGCACACGAGTGTATATCTACATCATGCCAAGAAAAAAGGACGCCAGCCATTAAGCAACTGTCGCTGCTCATCAATCTGGCAAGGGCTATAAGGTCATCTTCAAACTATTTGATATTCACCATCATATGCAGTGAAAAAACTCGTTTACAAAAGAAGAGCCTTCAAGAGAGTTTCCAATCTTTCCACAAGTGAACGTTTCATTAGGGAGCTACATTATATGCCATATGTGTGATCTTACAAATATGAGCCTCTAATAAGATCACTATATGTTCATGTTCATTATAGCATGACTAGAAAAAGACTGGTAGATAAATATATCTTTCATGTGCATGTGACTAGGAAAATGTCTTTCATTCCAGAAGGAACGTGAAATGAGCAAATCCGCATCTAATCAAATGACAACATTTTGGAGCGATATCGTTCGGACTGATGAGCCCAATGTGGAGATGTTTGGTCATCTCGCACAGCACAATGTTTGAATAAAACCAAACACGGCGTGCTGCTTCTAAATACATATTTCATACCAGCTGTAGAGCATGGTAGTGGAGAGGTGATGATTTCTGCTTGTTTCACAGCCACTTGGACAACTTGCAATCACTGAGACAATGACAATGAATTCCACTTAATACCAAAATATTCGTGAGAAAAATGCGAGGCCATCTGTCCAACAGCTTAAACTGGGCTGAAACTGGGTCGTGCAACATGACAACGATCCCAACCACACATTGACGTCTCAATGGCTATGAAGAAACAAATCACAAACAAAGTGTGTTGAAATGGCCAAATCAACAACTCTGGAGATGTTCTGAAAGGGATCTTCAGGGAGCTGTGCATAAAAATTTATGCCTTTAAACGTCAATGAAATGAAGAAATATTATAAGGAGAACGGGGCTCGGATTTCTTCAAAATGATGTGAGAGACTGAAAAACTCATAAAGAAAACATTCAGTTCATGTTGGCAAATGTAATTTTACATGTTACTGAATAACAGTGGACGGCACCGTTAGCACTGTGGCCTCACACCGCCAGGGTTGCGGGTTTGAGTTCGGCTTTCGACTCTGTCTGCATGGAGTTTGCATGGTCTATGTTCTCCATGTGCTTGGTGGGGTTCCCTTTGGGTGCTCCGGTTTCCTCCCATAGCCCAAAGACATGCAGATTAAGGCTAACTGGATTTTTAAAATTGCCCGTAGTGTGTGCATGAGTGTGTGGGTGTCTGTATGCTTGTGCCCTGTGTTGGATTGGCTGAGAAAGACTCCTGTGACCCTGTACAGGATAAGCGGCATAGAGAATGAGTAAGTGACAGTGAATTATAATGCGTACAATTAAGTTTTTCCCCACCTTGTTCCTGAAGGTTTACTTTCTAGGGAAAAAAGGTAATTTATTAAAATAAACTGTTTTTATTTGAGCAAATTAGGTGTTTGTTTCTAGATGTTGGTGAGGACCTCACTATTGTTATACAGTGGTGTGAGAAACTATTTGCCCCCTTCCTGATTTCTTATTCTTTTGCATGTTTGTCACACAAAATGTTTCTGATCATCAAACACAT
>JAOVVA010000024.1:3226512-3244033 GCA_028565275.1 Leiocassis micropogon
GTAAACCAAGACTTGTTCGTTTTCCAAGTCAAAATTTATTACAAATCTTTGCTCGTCTTGCGGAACACTCGCAAACCACGTTACTCGCAATCCGAGGTTTCACTGTATTGGAATTGACAGAATGCTAACAACCAAAAAGTCAATTGAAGCAAACGATATATTTAAACAAAATCGGCTTATAACTCAAATCCACTTAAACGAGCTATGCGTGCTCATGCATGGAATACGAACCTGATGTTGGGGACTTTCTGTTTGTTCATCATGCCCTTTATCTTGAGCTCAGTGATAGAGGGCAGGACGAGCGGCACGGCCACACAGAACAGAGCCAGTTGAGGCGGCAGCAAAGCTCCGGTTTTACTCTTCCTCTTCTGGCCTTGGAGGAACTTCAGATTGCCCTGGAACTGCATCCTCTTTAGGAACAGAGAAAAAAAAAAAAAACATATCAGACAGCGTGTGGCAAACAAACCGACAGGCATGAAGATGATTCTGGTTAAGATCTGATTTAGATTGCATGGTATTTTTTTTCCCTTGTCTTAAAACATTTAGATTGTTTCACTGCACAAATTAAGGAACTGAGACCATTTTTAAGGGAAATAAAAACTTATGTCCTAGGACATAGGTCATGACACCGTAAAGATGACTTCTACACCAATACCAAGTCACACGGTATGCCTGGCACGATATGCACTCTCGCTGTAGTGACCCACCAGGAAGCCGGACTTGTTGTCGAGCAGGCAGCGTACTCGAGCGATGAAGCAGCGGGTGAGGAACGGAGACAGTTCAGTGGGGACACCGTCCAGCTCTTGGGCGTTAAACAGATTTCTCACCATGTAGTCTTCATCTATGCATACACACAATTCAGAGCAAGAAAATAGCTGATAAAACCGTTACACAAGCATACTGATGTGACATGGCTGCCTAGGTCATAGTACAGATTAATTGATTACATCACCTGGTTATAATCTCATCATGACTCAAATATAAAAACTAAACAAAGTTCAGTTTTCTTGTGTCAATGTTTATACACACACACACACCAGTTCCTGAGGGTGAGTGGTGCTCCTGCTGGGGATTCATGGCCCAGTGCAGTTGTCTTCTGAACTCCTGCCGTTCGTCCACATGGATATAATCGAAGACGTTCTGGTGCATCACATCAGTCTGAAAGAGACAAAAGAGCAAACACACACGCGCACACAGCTTTGATTTCAACCCCATTTAACCTTCTACGTCAGTGACCCCTTTGTGTTTGGCTGCTGCATTGTAATACACACTTGACCTGCTCCATGGTTGGGTGAGTGGCGTACAATGGGCCTGCTCCTGGTTTACACTGCAAGTGTCAGTAACAGGAAACCAACCAGAGCGAGTCCCACACACGCGCAAACACACACACACAGAAAAACTGTGCTCGGCGCAACTTTTTATTCTTCTTTCACAACCATTCTTTTACATTTTGAGTCCTGGATTATGCTCCGTGCTATCAGGGATGAAAAACTCTATAGATGTGAAATTTCATCAGTCATTCAGTACGTTCAGGTCTGTGACTTCAGTGACTTCATTTTATTGCCACATAATGTTGCGAGTCTAGACCTGAGCAACTGAAGCAAACCCAAATCATAACACACTGTCTCCAGAGGCTTGTGCAGTGGACACTATGCATGACGGGTGCATCGCTTCACGCGTCTTCCTTCTTACTCTGTTGCGTCCATCGCTCTGGAATAGGCTCAACCTGGACGCATCAGATGAGACACATGGCCTTTTTCCATCGCTCCAAAGTCCAATCTTTATGCTCCCTAGCTAGCAAACTCAAGCCTTTTTTCCTGATGAGTCTCACTAACTAAATGCTTTTCTTATGGCCACACGGCTGTTTAGTTCCAAAATCCTGCGAGTTCTCATCACATTGTGTGTGTGTATGGAAATGCTTTTAATTTTATTATTAAACTTTGCTATGGTTTTTACTGTTGATGTTTTTTTACCATGCAACTTCACCAAGTGTTTACATGATCTCCATTCCTGTTTTTTTTTTTTTTTCTTCGACCACATTTTATTCACAAAGTTGTGGATGAAAGTTCAGCACTATCCTTCCAGGTTTTAATAATGTGTTGAAGGTTTCTTAACCCAGTTCCAGCCCATTTCAAAGCATTAAAGTTAATAATTTGACCCTTCTGAAATGGCGATTTTTTTTTCTTCTCGCCAGGCAGCGCATAAACAACCACCAGTCAATTCTGCAATGCACCGACAAACCAACCAAAGAAGCTTCACTAAGTCTACATTTCCAGCTGTAGTTACAAAAAAACAACAACATTCAAGTTACTGTAGATATTTATATTTTTATGATGTAAGCTTTTTTTCAAGTGTAGAAAAGTAAAAAAAATATTATTATTGTCTTATTATTGGCTCTCATAGACGATAGTACTATCCAACATGTCATCTAGCACTTCTAGAAACCATACTTTGCCATACAAGCAAGTTTAACAGACACATTTGTGTAATCCTGATCATCCCCTACAATTGTTCGTTTATTTTTAGCCGTGGTAATGTTTAAAAGGTTCCTTCAGTGCCAGAGCGTCTGTCTGACAGCTTGAGATCTCGTGCCTCTCTCACTCTCTCTCTCTTCCTCCTCCTCGCTGAGAGCTGTGGGGGCAGGGCTTCTGGAGCTCTAGTTTTGTTTAGGCATTGCGTGACAGCAGGTCGGCGTGCATGATGACAGACAAAACCATGCAATGATGATGAGAATAAGAGAGAAAGAAAAAAAAAGAGAAAAGAGAGAGAGAGAAACAACCTGTTCACATGCATCATTCCACCACACATTTCCCAGAGTTATGGCTATATCCTCTATTTACAGAAGAAAAAAAATCTCCCAGTAAAATATTCAACTTTCCCATTATATCCCTGACTGAAACAGGCACTGCTATGAACTCTTTGTCTCACGAAGCCGTGCTCGCACGCCCAGCAAGGACCGATCCCATCTAATTTTCCATCAGCTGGCAGATCAGATGACTCTTTTGTTCAATGACTTTTGTTACGAGAGCTGTTTTAGGGCATGCCCAAGAAACTTAAAACTTACAACCCTGTAACAGATCTGTAAATTAACCTTGGGGTTTAAAAAAAAAAAAAAAAAAAAAAACATGACTTCAGCCATGACCCCCCCCCCCCCCTTTTTTATACAGACAACAGCACATGATTTTTGCTTTGATTCCTTTGAGAACAGGGAGCCTTTATATGCTAGGAAAGTTTCCTAGGACATAACCAGATGCTTTGACTCCCTAATGTAGCATTGTATTACAGACAGAGTCTGTCCTCTGAGAGGGATTGGTACCCCATCCAGGGTGTACCCCGCCTCGTGCCCTAAGTCTCCTGGAATAGGCTATAGTGGTATAGACGATGAGTGAGTGAGTGAGTCTATCCAGATTTCTGCTTAAATACAAATCACAACCTTATTATACAGTACAATAAGCTTTGAAACACCACACTGTTTTCGTTTTCAATGAAACATCACTGTTCATTACGTTTCTCATGATTAAACTACAGAAGTCACCATTCCAGTAGGGCCGAATTCTTGAAGGGCATCTAGTAAAAAAGTGTCAACTTCATGAAAGAAATGTGGCTGCAAAAAAAAAAATGCATGATCGTAATCGGAAATTACTTAAACCCTTGGTGAAGTTGCATCATAAAAACAAAATTCATATTAGTGAAAATAAGAGTATTTCCACTTATACGCATAGTTGATTGAGACTAAACAGCTGTGTGTCTTGTCAGAGAGACTAATCAGAAGACGGCTTCGATTTGCTAGGGAACATACAGTAAAGAATTGGACTTTGGAGTGATGGAGAAAGGTCATGTGGTCTGAGGACCCTAATCCAGAGCCATGGGTGCGTCAGGGTGAGGAGGGAAGCCCATAAGGTGATGCACCCATCATGCACAGTGGAGACTGGAGTGTTATAATCTGGGGTTGCTTCAGTTGGTCAGGCCTAGTTTCAGTAATGTTATGAGGCAATAAAACGCCCTGAATGTACCGAATGACCAGGTTATCACATCTATGGAGTTTTTCCCTCCTGATATTCCAGGACTCATTCCAGATTGTGAAAGAGTTGTTCTGGGAGCATGAGGAATCGATTGGTCACCACATTGCGGACTGCAATCAAAGATAAAGGCACTTTATTTATTATTATAACAGTGTTGTTTTAAGGCTGTATATAAAATGTTTCTCATAACTATCATATACATCGTATACAGGTTTAAACATTACTATCCTGTATCAGTCCACAGCTAGGAAGATATACTGGTTTAATAAGATGGGAAAAAAAAAAAAACTCCATCACCACATATTTACCTGATGGAAACCCAGGTAGTCTACGATTGTAGAGGAAGCGTAGAAGATGACCCCGTCTGAGCTAACAATCAGTGCAAACCCTGTCAAAGACTAGAGAGAGTGAAACAACAAGGACACATTTAACAGTCGATACTTTTAACCCAAGTGTGATCTATTGTAAATGTAATCACCAAACCAAACAGTGCATTTAACCCTTTAACTGGTAAAACCACTAGCCTAGTGAATGTACGGACTAATATATCGACTGTGTTATATATACAGTGTCAGACATGTATTTGGATTTGCAGGTGAGCAATTTTATCATATCCGGACAACTTATTTGAAATTTTGCACGCTGCTCCTGCTTCTCTACAATGTGCTTGCCATTTCTTTCGGCTTGAAACGAACTCGTCAGGATGAACGCCGGAGACCACGAAAGCCAAAAGCTTTTTCACTCCATTTAATCCTGAAAATGCCTTCTTACACTTCTGTGTTCTTGTGGTTTCGAGTTGCTAGGCAATTTGTAATGTTGAAATTGTTTATACGATGGCAGACCACAATGATGTTTCCGGTGAACGTACGAGTGATTTGGTGAAAACAGGTCTTACTGATGCATCAGAATTCACGTTTCAAAGTATTCGATAATGAACGGAGTGACACGAAGCTCAGACATGACATTTTTAATGACATGACATTCTTTCTAAAGGTGTTCTCTTTGAGTAATCTCGTTTTTTTTTTAACAATCGCACCGCCCAGACCCGGAGTAATCTCACTGAGCCACTAATCCACTGTATTGATTAAGGCTCAATGTGCTGCTTGGTTACTTTTAACCTTCGAGTGAGACAGGAGTCTGCTTCCTACTTGACACTATTTTACCGTCTCCTTACACGGGGATATTTTTAAGCTGTTTTGTGGTGACAGACGAGAAAAACGGAGAAGAAGGAAGGAAGGACAGATGGACGGAAGAGAACGTTCGGCCCGCTTTTCTTTTCATGTCTGATAAAAGCACCAGGATTGTGTTCTGTAAGTGCTTCCTCTCGACTGATTGGATGATAAAGACCTTGGTAGGGTCTTCTCCCAAAACACACTCTGGCACTGTATATAAAGACGCAGAATGTGTGTGTGTGTGTATGTTAATATTTGTTAAAACCCCTTTTTTATAACATTTATGGATTCTGTTGAAGGATAAAAGATTGAGTTTGAAGTCTTATTTCTAGTTTCTTTACTTCTCACAAACACTCATGCCTCACTAAGGTCATGTAAGGACAAGTAGGTTAAATGCAATCTTTCTCACACACACACACACACACACACACACACACCTCAAGAAGAAGATCGCTTTCCAGAATGCCGTTGGCTAGACTGTGTTTCTTGGGCTCAGGGTTGCAGGATGCAGGGCTTTGCTTTTTGCTTGATTTCTCCTGAATAGCTGCAAAGACAGAGAGAGAGACAGAGATGAGTTCCATGCACGCATCCAAAACAAACCTTAATTTGGAAATAAGCATGTGTGAGAGAGGTTTATGACTATTTCTGAACCTCAATAAATTTGCCAGGGAATATCTTCGAAATGCCGTAAATTTAATCCTTCTTTCCGTCTTGTACACGCACACACTCCTGAGAGGCACGAATACACACTCAAATAATGCCTCAGCACGTCATATACTCGTCTCATATCCCTAACGTGAACCGACTTGCCCTTGCGTTAGATATTTTGGGGTGTGGATGGAGGTCGTGGGTGCAGGTTGACCACCTCCTACGCCAAACGCACAACACGAAAAGACTTTTCTCCTCAATGCTGCCCATTCTGGCCATGTGTCAGACCACACGGGAATCCGGTGCCCGAGTTCGTGACCCGCTGCCGTGCGGTGCCAGCTCTGGTTTTTTTTTTTTGTGTGTTTTTTTTTCGCCACCGTCCCCTCTCAGAGGTTCTGATGGTTTTCTCAGAGCTTACCGCAGCACTTTCCGTGACCGGTTGACCGAGACAGGGGAAAATAACTCTGAATGTGCGTGCTTTTGTTGAATATGGCGATTCAAGTGGCATATGTTTGCTTTGCAAAAAAAAAAAAAAAAAAAAAACCTGAATTCCTGAATACTGACTCCTTGCGAGGAGCCGCGTTAAACTCTGAGCTTTGCATGGAATGCTCCTTTTAATTTAACACATTTTTGTGGCTGATATAAAGGTTAACTGCGAGGTTCAGGAGTTATCCCTTCGCTTTGAAATTAATTCCATTAGTTGATGAGCGAGTGTATGATTGTTTTTATGATTTATGCATTCACGTGTCGAATCTCGACATAAAGTAAGCGTGTCATGCCTGTGAATTAAGTCCAGCATGACAGCTAAGTGCCAAAGTTCTTCAAGTTCTGTGATGAATTGCATATGGTTGGAGTAATGTGTACATTTTTTTTTTTTTATGACAAAAACTTTCATATTAAGAGTTAAGCCCAATGCTGCTATGTGTACCTGTTTGCTTTTACTAAACGGAACAATTTGTTCTTAGATTTTTGCAAGGGATAAAATTCACACTCCTCTTTCTTTTCATTTTTTTTTCATAGTATAACTATGATGTTAAACAAATCCGTGTCCTTGTAACTCAAATCATCCAAAAAATAAATGAATAAATAAATAAAATCGTGCAGACTCATATTTAGCATGTGTACTGCAACAAATATGCAGTTCAGATTTTCAAAGCCAGTGGAAAGCTTTAAGCGGACGTCCCAGCCCTGAGCGTGTAATGTCCACCATGTGACTCAAATATTCACTTCCTCTTTCTTAACAACGGTCAAGATGTGCGTCATAATCCTTCTCACGCAGGTACCACATGCACTATATTTATATATCTGAGCTAAAACGTTTTAAAACGGAAACAATTAAACAAATTTATAAATAATAATCATTTTTTAAAATTCTTGCGAATAACCACAGACTTAAAAAAACAGAATTATGGAACTTTTTCAGCCTTAAAAAATGTACTTCATGTGATATTTTATTAAGACATAAATAGATACGTCTCTCAAAACATCTATTCATTACATCGTTCACTTCCACATCCTCATTCTGTCATCAATTAGTCACGCTACAGGTTACAGAGGGCCTTCTGTCACTTCCTGTGATAAACCTGTGAACAAATATAATCTGATTATTCAGCTAGTTTCAGATCAGAAAGAATTAAGAGAAAGAAAAAAAAATGTAACATGGGAGAAATTTCGCAGCACGGAGGGTTTTTTTAATAAGATGTCCGAGGCATGTGAGCGTTTGTGGAGGAGTGTATGAAGAGCTGGAATGTTCACCTGATTCATGTTAAATCAGACTGCTCACGATCAGGTCAAGGAAAGACTAAGGATGTTATACATAGAAAATGAATGGCTGGGGTAAAAAGTGTGTGCGTGTGTGTGTGTAGGGGAGGGGTGAGTGAGGGATTCCCAAATCCGTCTTCAAATAATCCCTGTTGCGTGCAGAGCCTCTGTGACTCAGCGTGCGAGTGTGCTATTTTGCCTTCCCTACCCCCCTGCCGCATCTGTACAGCTATGTGTGTGTGTCTGTATGTATGCAGCAACTTTTACAGAGCAAAGTTTTCTCGGTAGTACTGTTTAGTCTTAGATGTGTCACTTTCACTTACTGACACCTCGCAACATCACAACCCCATTCGCACACCAAATGCAATGAGAGTTGTCTTTTGTAGGTTTACTTTCTTTTCTTTTTTTTTTTTTATTCTCTCAAGACACATGCCTCTTCGTTGATTCACTCTGAAACCAGTGCCAAAACATCTAGGTGGTCTCAGGAAGGCAGGTGGATGAGCTACTTTTCACAAAACCATTGTTCGCCTAAAATAAAAAAAAAATTAATCGAAAGAAAAATAAATAAATAAATTCCTCGCTAAGTTTCAACGCTGGCTTGTTTTGATAAGGCGATGGAAATAAAGTCCAGGCCCCGCTCCTGACTGCGATGTACGATTTATGAGCAGATGTGTGTTTATGCCCCAGCTAGAATATGTAGAGAGGAACTGAACGACCTGGTTGCCAAACGCCATCCTCGTCCAAACCAATGATTCCTCTTGTACAATTTTTCTAAACACCTAGTATGCTTCTGTGATGGACTAATACGGTTAGATTAATGTAAGAGAAATTTTCCCTCTTGTTAATAGTACTGTTTATAACGGGTACAGTGGTGTAGCTGCCAGGGATCTGGATGTGGGCCGTCCTGCTAGACTCATCAAACCATTATTGACATCTGGTGCTCAAATCTGAACGGTATCACAGGGATATATACACTGTGTTGGATTTTGACAGCTTTTTTGAAAACACACGGTGTGAAATGACAACAGAAAAACCTTGCCGGAATCCTATAACCTTTTGCACAGATTATATAATAATAATAATAATCCTCTACCAGTAGACCTGTGATTAAAGAAAATGACCATGTTCTGCATCAGTCTTTGCGGTCTGTGTTGGTCCAGTGAACGGGTTCACTCACTTTTAGCTTGGGGCAATAAGGACGCTTTTCCGTTCATTAGCATATTTCGCTTATAGCTACTAACATATATGGAGCTGTCCGGTGAGTTTGTATGTCAGACAGCATAGGATAGGATGCATAGGATGATGGCAAACTCACAGGACTCACTACTAACATATTTGGAGAGTTTGGTGTCGTCCTATGCTGTCTGCTTAATTGTGGCTTTTACAGCCAATATACTATATATAGTAGCAGCACCACTCACAAAGTGAAACGAACGTTTCGGACACTGCGAATTCACTCTGGAAAGCATTTACAGAATAAACATTGGTTACTGTACCTATGTTAACCCTATTATGTTTTACTTCTTATTATAGCACATTTAATTCATTGTATCTTATTGAAAATTGTGTTGAACTTTACCTGATTGAGCCATCTCTACCATTCGGTTGTGAAACGTTATTACTAAAATATCCACTAGATTTTGCTTTGTCTTTCAATAGTATGCCTTTTCAATTGATTCATAGCGTAACATGTTTGGGGGTATTTGTATACATGTATTGATACTTTTGCCATGAAGTGACTTCTTAACTTTTTGGAAGAGGCCTATACTGGGAAAGAAAAAAAAAAGATTGTTATTATTGTCGTAAGGAAAATCCACTGCTTTTTGAGGTTGATAAAAGAGTTAAAGAGAGACTTCACACATTGCCTGCAGGTTCTGCGTTTAGTCAAAGTTACTACAACTAGCTAATTTGTCAAAGTTACGAGTCACTGACATTTTACATAAACAACCAACTGCCCTGAAACATCGCACATAACACAGTTAAATCATCCTGTATGGTTCACGTTAACTTAAAAATATTCAAATCATAGATATGTCAGTTGTTAGCTTATAACATAAGTGTGATGCTTTCCTTTAACAAGAAGTTAAGATTTATTTTGTTTGTATGGCAGCTACACTGAACAACCACATCATCAGCTTATTGAGAACTAGGGTTGCAAAATCACCTTGGTACATACACTACCACTCAATCGTTTGGTCTTTCCTGATTTTTATTTCTTTCTATGTCGTAAAACAATGCTGAAGGCATCCAAAAAATATGAGATGTATCTGCTACTTCTGCTCTGGAAATCCTTCATGACGGCTCTAATCGGAGGTGCTGTTTGTTATTTGGTGATTTCTGAGGCTGGTAACTCTAAATGAACTTCTATGCAGCACATGGAATAGCGTAAACAGAAGCATCTGGGTATCTGCAAACACGGATTCATCACTACGTGCCTGAGAGTATGGAACGGAAACGTCCTCAAGCGCCGATCGAGAAAATGTTCAAACGTCAACAATTAGCCGGAAAACTGATGTTTACAGTTGTCTGGGATTCTCGAGGGGCATTTTAAAAGCATCCCTTGGATTCTCAAAGCAGCCTCAGTGGGACGAAGATTCATTTCTGACGAATTCGTGCCTTCATGGCTAACCCTTGTTCCGACTAAAACATTTTTTAATGAGGGAATACGAAAGCTTGTTGACAGATGGACAAAGTGTACTGAAAAGCAAGGAGATTATGTCGCACACTGATGTATTTGTCTTTCACAAAAGTTAATTAAGATAAATTCTAGAGTCAGAGTTCGGATAATTGTTGACTCACCCTTTAAAATGCACTTGACAATACTGTTCTTGCAAGAATTGTTCTTGTTATTCTAGAACAGCTGACTTTCGTGTCTTAAAATAACAACTGACTGCTGCTGTTGTTGTTTCTTAATTACCTAGTGCCATATGTGCTATTTCAAAGTTTTGACTCGTACTGTACATGATAAATTATGGACAATATTTTTTTTTTTTTAAATAAAAAAAAAAGAGAACCACAAGATGACATTGTTCCTATTTTCACAAAAATCCTGAATCCCATTCTTGCTGGAATAACGAGCCCAAAAATGCTAAAATGACAGTATCTGTATTTGCTGCTTCATAGATTTCATTTAATTGTGAACCTCAAAGAAATTATTTTAATCCTCTCAGCAAGACACAAACAGATGACATCATGATTTATGAATTGACTTTCATCCAAGATTCAGCATGATGACTTGGATTCCTGGCCTGGTCCTAATCATGCAAATGTTTCCCAGCCAGTGATTAAAGCAACGACACCAGTCAAGAGCTCCCTTTCTGTAGCTGCTGATCCACTCACACATGGCGGTGTAAAGCAGGCTTTAAGCCCAGCTGTCTGATCAGCTTTACACACAGGTAGCTACGCCTTTTCTCTTTACAACACACAATGGGTTTAGAACATGCTGGAATGTAATGTGTTTTATTTTCGTGCACTGACGCAGCAGAAGCGTGTGAGACACAGAGAGACACAGTATACAGTATGTAGAGGAAGAGTGGAGGAAGGAGCAGGAGTCGGTCGGGCAGGCTCATTTGTGCACGGCTGGTCTCGTGTGCCCTGATGGACAGATCATTTTCATAAGCGGCTCTCTGAGGTCAGGGCCCAGTCTGCTACAGTCACGCAAGCCCTGTTTTTTTTCCACTCCCATCGCACGCGCAGCCTCTTAAAGGGCCAGCGTGCCTCTTTTAGCGCCAGACAACCACAGTTCAACAGACGCAGAGGTTCTTGCTGTCTGAGGGCTGAACCTATCAGGTTTAGTGCGGTGAATTCCTGCTTTGTTTTTGGTTAAAAAAGGAAGTGGGGGAAAGAAGAAAAAACGGCATCCTGCTGAATGAGGTGTGAAAGGGGTTTTAGTGAAATTAACTGAACATGAATTGAAGCCTGATTGGGCTGGGTCACGTGATGGGCTTACTCTTGATTACTGTAGGTATGCAGGCACGTACAAACAGATGTGTGTGTGTGTGTGTGTGTGTGTGTACCAAAAAAACAAATAGATTACAAATAAATGTGTGGCTTCACCAGCATCAAACACAGACCAAACAGTGGTTTGTTTTCCAAAGAAAAGCTTGTCTTTCAACAGCAAACCACTTCTAAGACAAACCAAACCCACAATGTGTTGATCACCAACTCTGAAGCTTTTTTACCCAATTTAACACGTCTGGTTCTACTAGTAATCTCAATGTTCAGGCCATTCATCATTCTAACTCTAACTCTTCTGCTGAGATCAGGGAGCGAGAATAAATAAACTTTTTTTTTTTCAAAGAAAAAAAACCCAGACAACATTCATTTAAACGCTATTTTAACATTGTTGTTTAACATTCGTTTTCTGTTCCGGTGCGATGTTTACAAAGTTTAAACCTTAACATTTTCCCAGTGTGTCTAAGCTCTTGTCTACAATCCGTCACTTCCTGTCACTACAGGAAGATATGACATTAAACAATTATATAGAACAATATATAACATGAACAATAGAACAATTCATGCTAGTCCTAAGGAAAAAACACCTGAACTGTTAATTAATAAACATGATCTACTTCAGGCACCATCCGGCACATCGGGCGACAGATACTCCCCACCCTAGATATACTGTATATACGTCATTTCTGTGGCAGTAACTTAAGGGGTCGGGTTGCCAGCTCGACGCTTGATTGTAATTCACACACTATGGCCAATCTGGGAACGCCAATTAGACTAACTTGCATGTTTTTGGACTATAGGAGGAAACCAGAGTACCTGGAGGAAACCCACCAAACACAGGGAGAACATGCACATGAACTTTATGCACACAGACCTGAGGCAGGAATCGAACCCTGACCCTGGAGGTATAAGGTGAAATTGCTAACCATTAAGTCCATGTGCTGCCTTAATTAATAAATACAAATTGTGTAATCTATAACGTATTAATCAATCATAAGTAAAGAACACTATAATATGTTCTTTTATTCCACGCTCACTAGTTTCCTCTAAAAACAGGAATGTAAAAATATTGTTTCTATTCAGACTGAGCCAAAATAAAATAAAAAATAAATAACTTTAATTGAATCCCTGGCTCAAATTGAATCATGCTTTAAAATAAAATATAAAATGAAATATATTTAAAGAAAATAATAAATTAAAGCAATAAAACAGAAAAATCATTGCGCAGATCTACATTCCACTAATAAAACCTTATTTGTGTATGCAGCGACACTGGAATGTGTTCGAAAATATTGTATTATGCTCATATGAAACCGAATAACTGGGGCTCGAGGCGAAATTGGATGAAGAGGCGGAAATCATAGCCTGCAAAAATAGGAGCTGCACTTTCTGTAAACGCCCACTCTAATTCAAATATGACAACTACTGCATAATATGGAGTTTATTTAAATGCAGCTAATTAGAGAAAAAGTACACTAGTCACAAAGTACTGTGGTTAATTGAAAAAATAAATAAATAAATATATATGTGTGTGTGTGTGTGTGTGTGTGTGTGTGTGTGTGTGTGTGTGTATATATATATATATATATATATATATATATATATATACACACACATATATATATATATATATACACACATTTTTGTGTGCAGCAGCACATTTAGAAAGCAAATGCGATAATGTGTGAAAAGGGTTAAATTACACTCGATTCTTAGGGAATCCGACGAGGGACAGACGAGGTGTTAGAAAGGAAACATCAGGTGTACGTAATTGCGGCTGTCACACAACACTTTGTGCAGCTTCGAGCCAGAATTCTTTATTTGGGTCATTTATTGCTGATTTGCACGACATCGCGTGCAGATGGGCCGTTGTCGGTTGCCAACGAATATAAACCTGATCAATTTGGTTTCCCCTGAATGCTGTTTTTCCCAATTATATAACAATTATTCAAATTTAAACTCTCTCACACGGATCAGGAGTAATTTACACAAACAAGAATGGCAGGTGGAGGCATGCAGGCCATAGAGGCACATGGATTTCTCACGAAGGAGTGGTAGAGGCAGTGCTAAACTTTATGCTGAGAATTCTCGTCCCGTGCTTTTAGCTTGGAGACCGGGTAAGAATGGAACACGCGTACACAATGAAAAATGAAAAGAAAAAAATTCTAAAGAGTGTTTTGCAGGACAGACAGGCTGTGATGGAATTTCCTGTGATTGGCACGCTATGTTCAGTATGGATCTGCCAGAGAGAGTGGAACGGCTGCCAGGCGCACACGTAATTGGGATTCCTTCATGGGCATTTATGACTCCAGGGATCAGCGGTTTAACATCTGTTCGCTCTGGTTATCTCTGAATGAACTCGCACACAAGTTCGGCAGGGCGCTTTCTTGCGGGTTGGCTTTTGTTTCAGAGAGAGAGAGAGAGAGAGAAAGTCGGCAAGGATGGCAACACGTCCTAGTTCAAAGGGACAGTTTCACTAATTAAATAGCAAAAAATTTAAATGATTCAGTTTTCAAATGAAGTCAGGAAATTTTGATTTCTTGCTGTAGTTACAATCGCGACAGAATATGACTGCGCCTGAATAATATACAGCTACACAAAGTAATCCAGAATGCAAACCCAGTATGGACTAACATCATACAATTCCATTTAATTAAGTGCTGACAAGAGCTGACGCCCAGTTTTATGGTTTATGGAAATTTAGCCAAAAAAAAATTGCTCTATCTTGTCTCAGCTAGCAGCTTCAGGGACATCTCAATCACTCCATGAACATCTCACTTAGGAAAATGATCCTAGATTAACCATTTTGGTCAAGGATCATTACACAAAAAAAAAAACCAACAAAAAAAAACACACACTTATACCAAGATATCAAATGCATGAGACAGGACAATGATCTGCACCTTCAAGAATTTCATATTTAATTGTGAGGCTGTCAGGCTAAACCAGGTTGTAATCGGGAAAGCATTTCCTAGGAGGCATTCGGTGCTAGAAGTCTCTTATCTTGGCAGCTGCCGGCTTTTTCATGTGGGACTCAATTACTCCCTCATGTGCTGTAATGCATGGATTATGGTGAGTCTCAAAAACACCAAAGCACCAGGCTGCTGAAAGCCACTGACCAGTGACTCGGAGTGGGTTGAACATCTAAAACTTCCCATTTAAGTGCTTTAACATACTCAAAATAAAGATATTTACTGATGTGGTAAATGATGTGGTGGTCCATCTTGTGTTTCAGTCACATTAATGCAGCCACAATAAAATGGTGGAACTGTTTAGTAATATAAAGTTCATCTTTAATGAGGCCACATCTGATCTGTGTCTTTACATCCTCTGGTCTGGGTTTTTAGCGAGCTTGCTAAGGTGGCCGAGTTTGTGCGACAAGCTGTAGATTTAAAATACACAAACTCTGTAACCGAAAACAGTACAGCAACGTCCAGACGTTGGTTTATTTTAGTGTATGGGTAAAAGCGGTCACGTTCAAGCAGCGCGTTCAAGTCTCCCCTTATTCCTTTAATATGTAATTACATCTTAGGTGAATGATATTGCGGCACAGAACGAGTCCGGTTGGTGTTGCAGGCAGTCACAGTAACGGCCACAGAATGTAGTCATCCTACATAACACGTTATGCAGTCTGGGACACATTACCAGACGTTCTTACATAAGTGGCATGGAAATTTCCAAATCATGCACCGTGTAGCTGTAAAGGGTCAACCAGAGGTGGTGAACTCTTAGACAAATTTGCATCAAACAAATATACAGAGTTCACAAGTTCACTGTTCTATGCAGTGAGAAAAACAAAAAAACAAAACACAAAAACAACACAACCCGTACATTTGAATTGACGTAAGTGAAACTGGGAAGTTAAGCGTGACCGGGCTTTAACACTTACAAAAATAAACAGAGCGCCATGCATCGACAGAAACTTCTGATTCATCTATCTGGAAATCCTTGCTCTCGTTACACATTTTTACGCCCACTTTTCTGATTATTATTATTACTGAATATGCTTTAAGGTGCATACTTAAATAATAATACTATATGAGAGTTTCGAGGGGGTTAATGATCCTGTAAACTGGATAAACACGTCTAACAGCAGCATTTATTAGACACGTGCAATGCTGTCTGCCATACAGCCTGAAACACATTCATATACACAGCCTGATCAACAAAATAGTCCCCATTTCAGAAGGGTTAAATTACTGAGCTGCATCAAGCAAAGAAAACAACTAAGGAGATTTGAAATGACCGGAACTGGGTTAATAAACTTTCAACTGATTATAAAGTCCTGGAGGGATAGTGCTGAACCGTTAACTTTTTGGAAGAATTGTGGTCGGGAAAACATCACAAAAATACACCATCAACAGTAAAAAAAAAACAGAGCTATGTTCCTACGCACACAATGTGACAAGAACTCGTAAGACTGGGACTAAACAGCTGTGTGTCTGTAAGAAAACCACTTATAGTGAAGCTAATCAGAAAAAAAAGCCTTCAGTTGGATAAGAAGTATAAAGATTTGTGTCAGGAAACACATCCATCATGCAAAGTGTCACTGTACAGGCCTCTGGATGCAGTGTTATAATCTGGGGTTGCTTCATTTGCTCAGGTCTAGACTCAGCAACGTTATGTGGCAATAAAAAGGTGCTAAAGGTGACTCAGTGAAATGTGCAACTGTTTTTTTGGTCAGGCAGTATATATGGATAGAAAGAATAATTCAAGTTCAATTTCGACATCATGATCCACCAAAAAATAATAATTCTTGGCCTTAATAAAGTACTTCCAGAAATAAATCAGGCTGAACAAAAGGACAAAGTCAAAGTCAACATAACTAGTCCCATCAGAGCCATAACATTCAGGAGACCAGTATTTTTTTCCTAATTAGATTCCAAGTTGTTTTCTGAACAACGAATCTTCAACAAAGGAACAGAATTGTTAAAACTCATTTTCAATACACGTGCACAACACCGAGCAACAATTTCTGTGACAGCGTGACGAAACCCGAGGTATCATACGGTAAAGTGAGAAATCAAACAATTCCTTCTTTTAGTCTTATAGCATTTGTGGTTGGACATTTCCTCAGTTACTTCCTCGGTTATAAGTTTGGTTCCTGTCTGCAATAAACAAACAAATTGAGGTAAATGTATAGTCGTGTTTTCGTCTTACACTCTCATTAAAATGCTGAATATATTATAAAGAAAAGTAACAGAATTTACAAAGAATAGTAAGCATTCTTTGCTTGTCTGTCAACAAAGGTAGTACGAAGCCTTTAAATAAAACAATGTATATAGTGATCGTGTAGGCTGTACAGTATATTACGGCTATTACTCTGAGGAAAAGCTATCAACCCTTTTCCGCATACGTGAGCTCAGGGATGCGTGCGATTGGCTAGTTTTAATTTGACAGGAGAAAGAGGAGCGTTGGCATCACCAGGATTTAGAACTCTTTACCTACACTAAGTAAAACTCTTCAATACCACGACCCACAACTGATCTTACTTTGAAAGAAGCTCTTGACGCGGAGATAGCTCACACTGAGGCGAAGCACCGACAGCTTGTCCAGTTTGGAGATGACGTCTGGTGTGAACGGCAACAGGCTGGCCAGTCGGTCCAACTCGGCATTGAGACGGTCCCGGTGTCTCTTAGACGGGTTCGACTTCTGGTTCGTTCCAGCTGGTTTTCTGTTCGAAACCAAACAGACGAGGTCCATGTTAGAAACATGCCGAGCCACCGCGGATGACGAAGATGATAAGGAGTTAAGTCAAAGTTAGATTTCACCCAGCTGCTTCAGTTTTTCTCCACCCAAACAACAAAAACAAAAAAAATTTTTTTAGTTGAATCATTGTGAAAAATGATCCAAATCTGATAAGTGTTTTCATGTGTGTGTGTGTGTGTGTGTGTGTGTGTGTGTTTTTTATCTTAGGGTAGGATTTATACTCAAACAATAACACAGGGAGACATAACATTTTGA
>JAOVVA010000024.1:3252669-3266329 GCA_028565275.1 Leiocassis micropogon
GTTTGTTGTTCAGGAGCGGCTTGACAAGAGGAATACGACATTTGAAGCCCATGTCCAGGATCCGTCTGTGTGTGGTGACTCTTGATGCACTGACTCCAGCCTCAGTCCACTCCTTGTGAAAGTCCCCAACACTTTTGAATGGCCTTTTCTTGACAATCCTCTCCAGGCTGCGGTCATTCCTGCTTCTTGTGAAAAGTTCTTCCACACTTTTCCCTTCCACATAAGTTTCTATTAATGTGCTTTGATACAGCACTTTGGGAACATCCAACTTCTTTTGCAAATACCTTTTGAGGCTTTCCCTCCTTATGGACGATGTCAATGATGGTTTTCTGCAGCAGTCTTTCCCATGATTGTGCTTCCTACTGAACCAGACAGAGACAATTTAAAGTCTCAGGAACCCTTTGCAGGTGTTATGGCTTAATTAGCTGATTAGAGTGGGACACATTGAGCCTAGAGTATTGAACCTTTTTACAATATTCTAATTTTCTGAGATGGTGGATTTGGGGTTTTCATGAGCTGTAAGCCATAATCATCTCAATTATGGCAAATCACAGCTTGAACTATCTTGCTTTGCATGTAATGAGTCTCTCTCATATATTAGTTTCACCTTTTAAGTTGCATTACTGAAATAAATGAACTTTTGCACGATATTGTAATTTGCTATAGAAAAAAAAACCCCACAACAACACAAAAAGCAACTGCCTGGAGTTTATCTGACCTCATCTGAGCAGTAGAGACGCGCCATGGCCTCGGACAAGCGCAGCATGCTCTCCAGCTGCCGCACCGTGATTCTCCAAGCTGATTTGGCCGTGCCGCCTCCGTCTCTCTGACGCAACCGCTTGTACTGCTCAACAACAAACTCCTGGGCCTCTGGGGTGATCTAAAAAAAGAAGAAGAAAAAAAAAAAGGACACTTCATTATAGTTGTCAATGCAAATCAGTGATGACTTGTCTATGAATTGTTGGACCCTCAAGACACCTTTGGCTGAAACTGTCTGGCGAACAGTATGTATCTCTGGATGTCTTCTGAAGCATAGACACGTTCTACTGACTCCACATTCCTGGCATGGAGGTCTACGATTCGCCTGGCTATAGCATAGTCAGTCACCTGAAAACACCAATATTATATAAGGGAAAATGCATAGTTTATGATAATTATTTTAATATGTACACTTTAAAACCATTAGCAAACAATTTTTTTTCCTTGGGCTTTTATCCTAGGGGTTGAAACGTTGAATTATTTGATCAAGTTGTCATAATGCTTCCATTTTTCTATCAGGCTTAGGACCAGCCCAAGCAGTGGGGTGTAGGGATAAGGGTCTTACCCAATAACCCCAATGTGGCGACCCAGCGGTGGCAAAGCTTGAATCCCCAACCTAGAATCCTTGAAACCCAGAACCTAAACCGACTGAGCCACCCCTGCCCCAAATACAGAATGGAAAACAGAATCAACAAAGCTGTATTCAGTGTCACCTCATTGCATTCATCCACCAAAATGAAGAAGAGGTCAAATCTGGACATGATCGGTGCAGACATGTTGACGTTCTGCTTCAGAGACTTGGAGCGATTGTACCTGCCATCAATGGGATTCGCTGCTGCCAGGATAGACGTACGGGCATTCAAAGTAGCCTACGTATATACAGACACACGAAGATGGGTCATGTTCTTTTAAAGACTCCAGTGATTGCATCAAGAGATTTCAATACCATACAGTCCAAAAAATATAAAATAAAAAAAAAGTCATTTTAATAAACAAAAGAAACTTTAAAGAAACTATTAATATGGATAAATGGAACATTATGGGCTGTGTTAAAAAAGAAAAACAAGGCAAATAAGTAATTTAAATTTTAATGGGATTTAGAACTAATGGTTATATAATGTCATAGATGCTGTCTTTTGCTCCAGTCATAATATCCATCACAACTTTTTTCAGTTTCTCCAACATGACAAGGACAAACTGCATTTTTGTCTTAATTCTCGAAAAAAGAAAAGAATGGAACGGCTCGTCATAGTTCTTGTTTTAAATCAGTTACTGGATTTGTTTTGTGGATGTAACACAACATTAACTATAAAACTGAAAAGGTATACTATAAACTGTATCCTTTACCGAACATTTTCTGTAGTTGCAATTAGCTTCAGTTTTTTTCTTTAACAGAAAGTTCAAAAGTGTGTTTATTTTTCCAGCAGTAACCTTTGACCTTTAGGGAAGACCTTTGTTGTATTGTGCAAAGCTTCAGCTACTTCAGTCTACTGACAAACTTTTGAAAGGCAAAAGATGCATTTGCATCTTGACATCCTGGAACACCATGCCATTTACAAATGTTTTTTTCCTGATCCTATACCTTGACTCCAGCCTTGGTGATGGAGATGGTCTGTTGCTCCATGGCTTCATGGATGGCCACTTGATCCTTCAAGTCCATTTTATCAAACTCATCAATACAGCAAACTCCCTGATATAGGAAGTAAAAAGGTCAAAGCATAGCCCAATGTTTAAAAAAAAAAAAAAGACACACACAAGAGGAACCAGAGAGAAGCATAGTACTTACATTGTCAGCCAACATGAGGGCACCAGCTTCGATGACGAACTCGTGCGACTCTTCATCTTTGACCACAGCAGCAGTGAGACCGGCAGCACTACTGGCTTTACCGCTTGTGTACACAGCCCTGGGAACAAAGTCTTCAACATGCCTGAGAGAGAGAGAGAGTTAATAGTTATGCTATTTAACGCTTTCCTCAGAATTCCGGAGAAGTGTATTATACTTACTTGAGAAACTGGCTTTTGGAAGTACTGGGATCACCAATAATGCAAACATTAATGTCTCCTCTTAGAGATGTTCCCTCCATGGTGGTCTTTGCGACACCACCGAAAAGCATGAGCAATATCCCACGCTTGATTTCATCGTTCCCTACAACCAGTTTAATCCATCATATTCTGAACAAAAACATATCTTCAAACTTCCAACCCTGGAAACCAGGGTCTGCAAAATATTAAGAATCATAAACCTCTCTCTTTTATTGCAGTGCACAGACTATATAGGTGAGCTATTTAACAAAGGTTTGACAGAAATACAATAACAGTGTACTACAACACACCATGGATGGTAGGGAAAAGGCTGGTGCACAGGTTGTGGTAGAGGTTCTTGTCTTGGCTCATCTCAAACACTTTCTCCCACTCCTGCACGGTCATCTGATTCTTCACACTCTCCGCACTCTGATCTTCCTGACGCAGCTCCTGCCCTCCAAACTGCACACACAATGTTTTAAACAAAGCCCTCTCCCTAAAAAGCGTGCACAGAATCTTATACCATTATAGTGCATCATGGAGAACACTAAGAACTAGTCCTCACCCTGGGGTTGGTTGCACCAACATGGTTGGCCAGAAAGGCAAGTCTATAGGACAGCTCTCGGACTCCTAAAGCCTTTAAGCCTTGGATCCCATCAGCCTCAAAACCTTCCTTTCCAGTCACTCTGGTACTAGTCTCTGCCCTGGTGCCTGCAAGACATGCACACACATTTATAGGGAATGACATTAACAATTCCACTGTGTTTTTTGGTTTATTCTGTGTAGAATATCTGCATTCAACCATCCATCCACCAACCAAACCCTCCAGAACACCCACTGACCCAACCCTCCATTGAAACTGAACACCCATCAACTAACCCAACCCGCCATCCATCCACCCAACCCAAACCACTTGTCCACCCAGACCCAAAAAACCAACCCAACCAACTACAAAACCCAATCATTCACCCATCCATTTATCCACCCAATCATCCATCCATCCAATGCATCCACTTATCTATCCACTAACACAATTTCGAGTGTTATGGATTTGGGGGTTGAGTGAGTTTGGGGTAATGCTTTTTCAGTAATGGCAGTTTACTGTCTGAAGATGCTCCTTTAAGGTCCTGTTTTTGCTATAGAGACAGAATGCAAGACAGCATATAAATCCATCAGGTACACATAAAAATATTACTCCGATCCTCACCCGAGAGAGCCATGGCAGACACGTCTGGGACCACAATGAGAGTCCCGGTAAAGTCACAGCGGTCTCCGGCTTGTGCGGCCTCCACGGCCTCTGCTCTCAGAATCACCTCCACACTGCGTGGGATAGAGCCTCGGGGCAACTCCGCCTGAGTCTCCTGAATACGCACCTGAAACAAACACACAGTTCCCACAGTATCCACCAGATTCTGGTGCTTAGTTGGGAACGTTTCTCTGCGTTTCCCACTGCAAAGGTTGGGGAAATACTCATGACATCTCATGTCACAAATATTTTCTCTACCTACCTTTTGGAAGTCGACAAAGCGTGATTTATTGGTGTCCAGCATGAACCTTCTTCGGTTGGCGCACACAGGGTTCTTGCAGATGGTGGGCTGTGTATATTTGAATTGCTGCTCCACATCTTTAATGACAGACTGGCAGTCGAGGCAGAGGAAAGTACCGCTCACCAGCTCCGGGTGAACAGGGTGTGTACGCACCACTTGCCCGCTGATGCGCAGCAGGGTGCCGATACGTGCGGTCGAAAGCTCACGGATCCTGCAGAGAAGTGGCACAAACAGCGAAGTAACCAAATCTGCTGCCTTGTGGAACATATTAAGGAAATCAGAGCCCATGATTGCGACGATGGTCGATTGTGCAGCTTAACAAATACATACATTCATTTATTCGATAGCAACCGATAAAACATGTACAGCTCAATGTTCAGTCCTGTGTATTCCAAGAAATTGTTAAGTATACTTTTGTCTTGAAGGAAAATCAGAAAACGCCACGTAGAACTCTTTGGATGGTGGGATATTTCCATGGTCTCTGGCGAAGTGGCGCACTGCTCTACAAAGGAACGGGTACGCCCTAAACAGAGAATACAAAATCAAAAATTAGGCTGTTCAATCCTGTTCTTCTCAAGCCTTAATTTAATTCAGGAGATTTTTTTTCTTCACCAGTATCAACCTCACGGTCAGGTTAATACTAAATCAGACTCACCTGTAGTACTCCTCTTGAATAGTGGTTGCCAGTTGTTGATTATAGCGTTCGATGTTGGTGAAGCTCACCGTCAGAGTGTTTCTCTCGGGTCGGATCAGCTCCTGAGCTTCTGCTAAATACAGCGGGTCACCAGTTTTATCCTGAAACCTAAATATGAGAGAGTTATCAAAGAGCTTGGAATGATCATCCCAATGATACCAAGATCACTTTGGGGATCATATCTGAGCCATTTGAATAATCGCCAAATCACTCACTGCTGAGTGCTCATCGATTGAGGCAGTAATATGAGATTCCAACATAACTAGACTTATGCTATTTTAGGAAGTCCCTATTAGTGATGAGAAGTTTGAATCATTTTAGTGACTCAGTTCTTTGAATCTCGTTCATCAAAATGAATGAATCTTTTGAGTCATTTAGTTCATTTCGTTCTTTTGATCAGAAATAAAAGAAAATGTTAAATTTTCAATAAACAGACCCCCAACACGTCTACATACACAAATTTTGGCTATAGTTCCAGTAATTAAAATATTACAATTCAGCTAATGAGATATTATGAGAAATAAAATGACCAGCTCACCTCTCATATCTTCTGGTCAAAGTCAAACGACTTGGACTAGAAGACTCATGAGATGAACCGCTCATTTCTGTTTCCGGTACACAACCTACGAAGGCTTTGCGATGCATTGCGCATGTGCGCCAAGTAGAAAATGAATGAATCACTCCCTGAGACCACTCATTAAAGACTTGTTCAAAAACAATGAATCGTTCATGAACGACCCATCACTGGTCCCCATCTTTTAGACTGTATTTTGCAGTGGCTTTGTCAGTAGTGCATCAGAAATCTTTCATTCTATAGCCCAAAGACTATAAGACTACCACAGCAATCCAGGACCATTTGATTCTGGGCAATCATAAGTATTTTTGAGCTCATATGTGGAAGAAGTAAGAAAGCTTCTTCCTCCGAGTTTGTTTCTCTGCTGTGTTTTACAACATGAGTAGCAGTTTAAAATGCACTTGTTTAGCTTCATGGGTCTTGAAGTCTTGGCCTTGACCTTCGCCAGCAGGAAAGATGGCAGGTGAGAGGGAATGGTTTCCAGTTTAAGGTCTCTAACAGAAACCCAAGTTCAGCATGTTTGACGACACACGTTATGAATTCCAGAGTTAATCAGTGCGGACATGAACTTTCCACGAGTGAATACATGACGTCATAGGTGTTTCAAAATGCCAGTCAATGGGGTCATACAATTAAACAATAATTTGGAAATGTTTCACATACATTATATAGCTAAACCTGTTAATTATTGAATTCAAGTGTTTCAATCAGGCCCCTTATCTCCAATGAAGGACAATCTTAATGCTTCAGCATGCCAAGACATCTTGGACGATGCTGTGCTCCCAACTTTGTGGCAACAGTTTGGAGAAGACCGTTTTCTAATCCAAAAACATGGTTTGATATGTTCGGTGTGGAAGAACTTGACTGGCCCGAACACAGAGCCCTGACCTCAACCCCTTTGAGCACCTTTGGGATGAACTGGAAAGGAGATTGCGAGCAAGGCCTTCTCGTCCAACATCAGTGCTTGACCTCATAAATGATTTACAAAATGAATGGGCACAAATTCCCTCAGAAAATCTTGTGGACAGCCTTCCAAGAAGAGTGGAAGCTGTTCTAGCTGTAAATGGGGAACCAACTCCATATTGAATTGTACGTATTTGGATACAATCACATTGGAGATTTGGACAAATACTTTTGTCTGGATAGTGTACGTTATCATTTATTTTAACACGTATCCTGAGTCATCCGTCTACAGAATCAACGTTTACCCGATTCGATTATTTGTATATCCTCATGAGACCCGGCCTCTAATGTTGTGTACATTGCATAGCTGATAACTATAAAATCATAGATTTTAATCAATGTCTGTGAAAAAAAAAAAAGGCAAAATAATTCTATATTATAATTATATATCCTCATATGAGGATGATGCAATAGACAATGAAGTTGAGAGAAAGTGGTCCATTGGGCAAGAACAAATTATAGACAAACATGGAGGAGAAAACGGCTCTGAACTTTGGTACATACTGGTAAATTACATATTGTATACACTATATAATCCGTTTCAGAAAGTAAAAATAAAAGTGCTATAAATAAAAACGAAAGGTTACAAAAGAAAAAGAAAAATAAACATTTGAGCAAGCACTATAGTTGGCCATTTCAATGGCAGACTTAAGGATCACGAGTGCCCTCTACTGGCCGACTAACGCCACTACAATCCTTCACGAACGCTTCGAGTGTCTCGGAATCGTGTTTGCTGTCGGAAAACATGACATTAATCTGTTTAATCTGACTTCATTTGTCCAGAAGTGACTCATAACGAGCTCTAGACTCATGACTTACTCCTCCAGAAACTCCAGAAAGAGTTTTTGACATTTCTCGGCGAGGTCATCGCGCACATGCACGCCTGCGTTGGTGGTCTCTGCGGCAGGCTCCATGTCCAGCACGAGGGGGGGGGGGGGCACGAGCAGAGACCCGCCGCTGTGCTAAATGAGCTCTCGTGCTGCACACCTGAGGTGAGCGCACCTGCGCGCACGTGCACCGTGAACGTCACTGATTGGCTCCCTGGAGCTCTACTTTACATCCGGGTTTCCCCAAAAGGTGTAAAAAAAATAAAAAATAATAATAAAATGTTTTGAGATCCGGACTGATGTGGTGTGTTTTTATTTTTAATTAAAAAAAATTCTCGGGGGGGGGGGGAAATCAGTCTTAACTTAAGTATACTGTATATAAAATGCTTATCCTGTGTTCCACCACTTTGCACTTTATTATATACAGTATGCACTTGGTTGGCATGTTCGAATTGAAAATGTTATTAATGCACTGTTAAAGTAGATAAAGTATGTTTATATACTCTCCCTCTTCACCCTTAGGAAAGTTTCTCATCCCAACAGTGACATTAATAAACCTTTTTCCATTTGTTATACCGCTGTCCCCGACATGCCCGTGTCATTGCAGTGTTGTAAAAGACCAACTACTACTATAATAATAGGAAGAAGAATTAATTCTCTATATCACTTATGCTGTATAAGATCAGTGGAAGACTGCAGCTTATCCCAGGACACTTCAGGCATGAGGCGGGGTACACCCTGGACAGTAGGCCAATCCATCGCAGGGCACACACATGCTTACTCGGCACACACAATTTAGGAACGTCTTTGGACTATGGAAGGAAACCCGGAGGAAACCCATTAAGCACAAGGAGAACATGCAAACTCCATGCACACACACCAGAAGGCAGAAATCCAAGTCTTAAACCTGGAAGTGTGGGGCCACAGTGCTAACCACTATGTCACCTGATAATTTTTTTTTTTTTTTTAATATTGAGAATAGTGAATCTTTCTACAGTGATGGATGAGGAAGTGTGAAACATATGTACCCTTTTGTCATATGTACCCTGAACAGTCAACGAGTGTTGATTTATGCTATAATGAAATAAGCCTTCAGGATAAGCAGAGACGTGCTCCTCAATATGTGAAAGCAACTATGTGTATTAAAATAAATAAATATAAAAGCTGGAAATTCCAGGCCAAATGCATATGCTCTATTGGACCTTCATTGACTGCAGGTATTTGTTTAGAGCACCTGAGTGGTTAAGGTGTTGGACTACTGATCGGAAGGTTCAAATCCTAGCACCAACTTGCTATTGTTGGGCCCTTGAGCAAGGCCCTTAACCCTCAACTACTCAAATGTTTATTAAGATAAAAATGTAATGTCGCCTCTTGCTGTTTCAGGTCCTTCCTGCTTTACCAATTAGACAAGAAGCAAAGAAACGATTTTTGTTAGTCAAATAAGACGTGTCCCCGCCTATAATCGCCGTCCTCATGGACACCTGGCAAACTCCAAAGACTTCACAGCATCAGAAGGCAATACAGAAACCTTTAATTTTTATTTACCACACATTTAAAAAAGGGAACCACACTATACAAATGATATATTTCATAACAGGAAACGATGCCGAGGACACGCCTAAGGACCGGCTCGAGCACGTGCTGCTTTCCTTGGGATGTGTAGCTAAAATCTTTTCCTTTGTTAAAACATAACGTTCTGGCCGTATTACCGCACGCGCAAAGCGGTGGTATTCTTATATTATCTAATAATGCGTTATTTTCCTGTTTTGTTTCATATCCTTTATGACTTTACTTTAAATGCACATAGGCAGTTTGCATGCAAACCGTAGCAGGTTGTTTTTTTTCCTTTCCAGGAATAGATTGATTTCTTATCAGATTAAATGTCCAGGTTTATTTACAACAATGAAGTCTGTCCATCCTGAGCCAGTTCTGCTGAAGCGAGACACTCCAACATGCTCGGGTGTTTTTTTTTTGTTGTTGTTTAAAGGGAAGTCCAGCTCAGTAGACTCCACATACGATGATACACACACGTTTACACAAGCGGCTCTTTCCCGCTCGTCTTTCTTCTTTGCAGTTTTAAATAATAATAGTAATTTTTTTTAAAATCGTCCTCCATTCACACATTCCCAAGGACATAGGCTGAACGTCAAAAGGAATGATGTTTATTACATTAGGGACAACTTAAAAAACAAAAAACAAAAACAGAGAAAGCAAAAGAGATGGAGTGGGGGGGGGGGGACGTAGATGAGGGGCGAATGAAAAGAAAGCGGTTAAGCCAGGTAGCTGTAAGTGTCCTTCTCTCCGTCCACTCTCTCCAAGTACTCCTTCTCTATAAGAATGTCGATGCATTTCTGAAAGAGAAAACACAATGCTCTGACACAAAACCCTTAATATCTAAAGGAAAAATAAAATACTTCTGTTTTTGTTATATAGTTAAAACGCAAGGCTGAGTGTTTCAAACTAAACAGGAAGAAACCATAAGGCAATACTTGAAAGAACAATATTCTGCCTAATGACAAGGCATTCATATTTAAGAAAATAATCAACAACTGTGCAATATAAATGCCCACAAAACAAGTTAGTACATTATATAAGCTCTGATGACTCTACCATATAAGCACTGACACTAAAGACTCCTTCCATAAATACCAAACACAAGAAACTTGTTTGCATTTGAAGTGCTGAAACTTTGCAGTTCCTCTATAATCCTAAAGGTGGCAGACTTTAACTCATTCATACATTTGGCAGCTCAGTGTTCCTGTACGGTAGGAGCAAATTATTTGCTAAGTTTGTTTAGAACTCTAACAACGCAGTATTGAAAATCAGGATATATCTAAAAATGTCTGAGTCTTAGTCGTTCGCGGATTTTTCCTCAGAACCCAACCAATAATTGTTCCCTGCAATTTTGCAGAAACCCCAAATAACCTTTACAATTTGTAGGGCTTTTTTTGGTGGCAATATATAATTTTTCATTCATTTTAACACGGTACTATTAACAATATAATTTACTAATTTTGTAACAAATATTAACGTAAATTTTGCTAAATGTCCATATAAAATCTAACCGTAGAGAAAAAAAACGTGGCTTGGGACGGTGAATTATTTACCCTACAGTACTGATACCAAAGAAAATGACAGCTCACACCAAAGAAAACGCACTTGCATGAATTACAGAGGGTTAACATCGGTATTTTACATTCTAGCACTGCGGGAGACACAGCAGTACAGTACTATACAGCACACGGATTTACCTTTACATTTTTTAAAAGGTAATGTATTAAATGTATTAAGCTGAAATGAAAGTGTTTTGGGAGCATATTAAGGGTTTAAACTAGGAGTGTAACGATATATCGCAGAACGATATTTCGCGATGCAAAAATGTTACGATATGTATCGTAGAGTGTTGGCGATACATTTACGATATGACGGCAGTTTAATCCTATTGGTTGAGCTGCCAACGTGACCTACTCTGCAACAGTGTCACGTGTGCTTTCATCGCAGTAGCAGAAATCGCTTGAACATTAGTAGGGCAACATGAGTTCGGCTGAAAGTGAAATTGAAGATGCCCGGTCTTCTTATAAGTCCATCGTCTGGCAGCATTTTGTTTTTTCCAGTCACGCGACAGGACGACGGTAAAAAAAATTACTGAAAAAAGCAGAGAATGTGGCAATTACAACAGACGGGTGGACTTCGCGGGCTTGTCAGAGCTATAATCATGGCGCATGTTATTACGAGTGGGAAATGAAAAGTTTTGTGCTTCAGACTCGACCGCTTTTTGAGTTGCACTCTGGGTTTAACATAGCCGAAGTTTTAAAAGCGGCTGTACAAGAGTGGGAGCTTGATGGGGCTCCTCATAGCACTGCAGTTGTTACTGACAACGCATGCAACATGGAGGTGGCAGTGAGAGAAGCCAGGTTGTTGCCGCATATTAATAGTTTCGCGCACACATTGAATCTTGCGTCGCAAGCAGGTTTAAATGTGCCTCGTGTCAGTCGATTGCTTGGTCGCGTAAGAAAAGGCGTGGCTTTCTTTCACCGCAGTTTCACAGCCACAGCTGTGCTCAAGGAAAAGCAAAAGATGCTAGAGATCACATTACATAAGCTTATTATCGATGTGGTAACGAGATGGAACAGCTCCATGGATATGCTGGAGCGCCATCTCGAGCAACAAGCGGCTATAACGGCTTCTCTTTTAAGCACTCATTGTGCCCTTGAAAGCCATATAAGTAATCTAAACAAACACTAGTGTTTATGTACAATAGAACACCATTTAATTTATGTAACACTTTTTTTATTGCTTTAAAAAGTTCTGTGTGAGGTATCTTTAATTTTAAGTTCATGTTAAATTTAAAAAAAATTTTAGTGACAGAAAGACGTATTCAGTTGTTATTTTGAATACAGAAGGTTTTTTTATAATAAACCATTAAATGTGTATTGTATGTACAACAAACAAAGTTACTGAAATTTGTTAATGTTTTTGAAATAAATGTTATTTGAATTTTAGTTTCATTTTTAAATTCTGTTTAAAATATCGTGATACATATCGTATCATGAACCCAGTATCGGGATATGTACCGTATTGTGACCTGGGCATATCGTTACACCCCTACTAAATAATATAGTGATGTGCATATTTTTGGTATTGCCGCCTACACATTAATAATGTTACACCTATCCATCTAGGAACCTCTGCAGTCCAACTAGGGACTGTGGAGGCGAATGATGACCATTGTATATATTCCAATTTTTTGCACACTACGGACAATTTGGGAACACCAGTTACCCTGTCTTTGGACTGTGTGGGGAAACCAGAGTACTTGAAGGAAACCCACCAAGAATGGAGAGAATATGCAAACTCCATGCACACAGACACTGAGGCAGGAATCAAACCCGGACCCTGGAGGTGCAAGACAAGAGGTGCTAACTGCTAAGCCACCGTGACGCCATTAATATTGTTGCGTACGGCATATGGTAACCTCTAAATGTGTGTAGGCAACTTATTGCAATCGGAATTCTTATTATAACTTTACTTAGATATGAAAGTCTATAGAACACTTTGTATATGAAATTTGTGATAGAGGACAGTTTGAGCTACATATAAAATAGGTTTCGTATATACTGTATGAACTAAGCACCCCAGCTTCTAGTTATCTTGCCCATAACTGGACACAGTTCTACACTACACTACACTACATTACATCTCAATTCTTCTATATTTCATTTTATATCTTTTTTATATTTCTATTTTTTATTCTTCTATTTTATTCCAGTACTTTATTTTCATAGTTTTTATTGCTTGTACATTATGTAAATTTTAAAGTCCTTTTTCATCTTTAGTTTATTTACATATTTCTAATATTTCTAATTTGTAATTCCTCTTATTTCTCTTATTTTCATATTGAAACTTTCCTTTTGAATCTTGAGGTCATCAGCAGTCGTATGAGCATTTCACTTCATATCATACTGTGTATGACTGTGTATGTGATTTGAATTTCACTTACAGGTCGAATGTGGACATATATGTACAATAACAATTCCACACGGCATGATCACAGGCATTTGATTCAACATTCTTCTGATTATTTGGGTCATGCTAAGTTCTACAGATACCATGTTGTTCCCAATGTAGACCCAATAGCTTATTTGGTTGTACCCCATGGATAACAAATAGGGTCAAAATGTGTCCACTTGTTCTCCTTCATGATTGCTTGCTGGTATATTTTACTCATGTTATTAACATATGTTTTTGGTTTTGAGATGGTTTTGGTTTTGCATTTGAGGCGCTGCAATTATATTGATACTAAATCATAGTAATATGTATATGGAAGTAACCACAATGAAGATTAAACGTCGCTCAATTTACCACATTTAGATTTTTTATTTTCCGCTAGAATAAAAAACAGCATTTGTTACAGTATTTAAGTTTAAGATTTTTTTAGGCATTAGGCATAAACTCTAAGATGTGAAGAGGTAGGCACACATTATAAAATTCAGGTCTATTTCTTATGTTTAACTGTGATGGATACATTTTACATTTCACCAGCATATGGTGTACCTTCTGCTCAAACTATTGTATACTGTACATGTTCCAAAATTGAATACAAAATCCTATCCTCAGCATCTCTCTCTCGCTCTCTCTCACACACACACACACCTTTCATATGCTATTGATTGTTTTACCACAATGATGAAAAGGTTTAATGGAATATGGAGAAAAATCAATTACCATATTATGCAGTATGCTGTCACAAATTGCCCACAGCTAAATAAAGCAT
>JAOVVA010000024.1:3270051-3280747 GCA_028565275.1 Leiocassis micropogon
AGAGCTCGGCCAATCAGCTCTCTCTGTGCCTCCGGCTGTGAGAGGAAAAACAGCATCACCCGGGGTTCGAACCAGCGTTCCCCAGTTGATAGGGCGAGCGCTTTACCACTGCGCCACTCGGAGGCCATATACCCTTTACATTTAAGGATATTTAAAAGATATTTACACTTACATACATGTATAATCCCCAATAAAGAAATACCAAGTCTGGACTCTTCGCTTTACCCACACGTGCTTCTGAATGTGCTGGAGGTGTGTCCTATACCTGCAGGGTATATCTGTTCTTGAAGCAGTTGGTGACCAGCTCTCCTTTGGACAGGTGGTACAGCCAGGTGAGTTTGCGGCCGCTGTGCCTGCTGGCGTAGAAGGCTGTGAACCTTTGGTAGCTCCTCTCCAACTGTATGTGGGTTTGGGGGGGAAGCAAGACAACATCCAGAAAAAAAAAACTGTTAGGAAACCATGCACAATGCAATAGCAATGCAATGAAGAAGTGTTTAAGTTAAAAAAATTTTTTTAAATCAATTCAACAGGCTTCAGCAGGTTGAAAGGACCAACAAACAAACAAAAAAGAAACTGAGGTGTTCATGTTCAAGCAGTAGCATGTATTAAGACTCAGTGGAGCAGACAAGATCTTTGGCTGAGAGGATAACACTCCTTAGGATGAGGAAATGAATTTGAGTACAAGATGGCAAGCAGTGTTCTGATGCCAGTGATGACAGACTGCATGGCTTTCCTAATTAAATAGCTCTATGTCAGCATGAATGGAGTGTATATTGTGTGCATGTGTGTGTGTGGTGTACCTCAGAGGGCAGCGCAAAAGTGCAGGATTGCTGGAAAGGCCAGGAACCGGAGCTCAGCACCTGGATACTGAAATCCACTGAGGGGAAAAAAAAAAAAAAAAAAAAAAGATTATAATCATTAAAGGAAGAGAAAAAAAAAAGGTGGCAGTGGTAATGCCATCACTTGTACGTACAGTCCAAAGGCTCCGAATTAGTGAGGTGCTTCTTGAACTGCTCGTTAAGGTCCTTGCTGACGCCGATGTCCTGGAACATGCGCTGAAGCTTGGACGTGTACTCGAAGCCACATGCTTGCTGTAAGATGACGTACAGGCATATTGGGTTACTCCAAAGGCAAAAAAAATAAAATAAATAAAAATAAATACTGATCGATGACTACCAAATCAAACTGCTTTAAAAATTTATTTATTTATTTTTTACATTTTTTCCCCGATTTTCTCCCTAATTTAGTCGTGTCCAATTCCCTCCCGTCACTAGGGGGGGCTCCCACATTAAGGCTACTTACTACCATTCAGCCAGGAGGGCCGAGGGCTGTCATGTGTTTCCTCCGAACCACGTGACACCAGCCGACCTCTTTTTTTCGAACTGCTCGCTCACGCACCGTTGGGGGCGGCGTAACACACTCGGAGGACAGTGCTATCCGCTCCCTCCGCGTGCACGAGCTCTCACACGCGCCGGAATGGCGCAGAGCCGTGATTAATGTGGGAGCACTAAGTACCTCTCATCCCTCCCCGTTGAGAGAGCTCGGCCAATTTAGCTCTCTCGAGACCTCCAGCTGTGACCAAATCAAACTTCTAAGAGATTCTGGCATGACTGTTGTTCTAGTTAATGAATTGTACTGATATGCCAAAAGAAACGCTGGCATTAAAGCAAGCTGGCGGAACCTTCAGTTTGGAGATCATGCTGGCCTCGGCATCGTCGCTGGCGCTGTTCTGGTGGACCAGGCGCTTTGCCAGCATTTTCGCATAAAACTTCTGGAACACATCTTTATCCTCAATGTACTTAAACACCACCATCTGGAAAATGAGAACACAAATTAAGCGTTTTTCTTTTACAGGGAGCCTGGATTTCTCTGGGGTCTAACGGTACGCATTTTCGGACAGGGCGTTGGGTTCGGCGCGAATCGTGATCCGAGTAAATACGGTCTAGCTTTAACTAGTGCTGGGGGATTTTCTCGATTAAATCAGTTAATTCATGGTTCATTCATTAATTAATGGAAGAGGCAGCTTGTCGCTTGACTTCAGAGATATGACTTTATTCAAAATATATTCTAGAATCAGATTCCTGCCTTTTTCGATATACCGAAATATGCATGTTCGATCTTTGCTAGCAGCTAACCTTGAAGAGTGACCTAGGGGCTTCCTGCTTAAGCAGTGAACTGTATTGCCACTGTTTTAGATTTAATAAACGAATATTGATCGATACGTTGATTAATCTGAAGCTAATACGGTATATACCAAAAATATGCAATGCTGAAACTCGAGTGTGAAAAGGAGGTGAAGAGGGTACAGACAGGTTGGAATGGGTGGAGAAAAGTGTCAGGTGTGTTATGTGACAGAGTATCAGCGAGAATGAAAGGAAAGGTGTACAAAATGGTGGTGAGACCAGCGATGCTCTAAGGAGACAGTGGCACTGAGGAAAAGACAGGTGGCAGAGTTGGAGGTAGAGGAGATGAAGATGTTGGGGTTCTGGGAGTGACAAGGATGGATAGGATCAAGAATGAGTGTATCAGAGATGTTAGCTCTTTTGGAGATAAAGTCAGAGAGGCCAGACTGAGGTGGTTTGGAGGAGAGATTGTGAGCATAATGGTAGATGGATGCCGAGGTTGAAATTGCCAGGCAGGAGGTCTAAAGGAAGACCAAAGAGGAGATTTATGGATGTAATGAGAGAGGACATGAATTTCAGTTGGGGTGAAAGAAGAGGATGCAGAGGATAGAGTTAAATGATTCGCTGTGGCGACCCCTGAAAGGAAATAGCCACAGACGATTTGCATTTGTCGACGGGGCATAGCTCCAGACACATGTGTTCCCAGTAGTGAAAAGGAGGGTTGTGTTGTGCAGTGGTTGTTGGAAATGAGTCTCTCGACGTAGGAAAAAGTATCCATAGTTGAGTATTATTTTCACTCATACAGAAGGGGTCATGAACGGGGACCGAGTTTGAAAATGGTGGCAGAACAATTCCTTCCCGTCCCATTCCACCAATCTTGCACCACCGGATGCCTACTCGTGGGGAATGTAAAGGGGAGTGTGTTCAACTGGCAAGAACTAAACGAGCAAATCATCATCTTTTGCAGGAATCAGCAGCGACCTTTGTTTCCGGCGCATACTGTTCTTGTTTATACCTTAAACTTGTATATAAGGTAATGGTTTCCTTTGTATTAGGAAAATTTTTCCTTTGTATTTTTCCAGAGAGTATCTACATTTAAAGTACAAAATTTTTACCCGTTTTTGAAATCTGTAAAAGCAAAGAAAATAATATTACTGCGGCACAATGTGATACCAAACTAGATTACACTGACTTTAAATAACAGAAATTTTCAGTGCACATTAGCACAACCTAACCACCTTCTCATTAACAAAAAAACAAAACAAAACAAAAAAAAAAACCACTATGGCAGTAAACTCCATCCCTTTCATATAACATCAAATGAATATTGAATTATTGTATGCCAAATGTCTGATAACTAGCAGTATGGCCTAAAGGCTTTGCTAGTGCGGGCATGTTCATGGTAGACAAATAATCTTTAGTATAGACAGCTACACTAGAAGTTCAGAGCAATAGCACTTGTGCTTTTCAGATTTCTCGTGAGAATCCAGTGCCTCACAATCCACTGTGCCAAAGTCTGAATGTTCTGCAACATGGTTCACACTGTGCCTCATACGACGCTGGATCTTTTCATCCTGTCACAGTATTTTTTTAGCCTTTAATCACTTTTCATTGGATCTGTATTTACCCACAGCTGAGCCTGTCTTCCTGTTTAGGAAGAAACATGGCCTGTTTACAAGTTTATAGATTTACAATATTTATTAACTCCACTTCTCTGTACTGAAACAGGCCGGAACTTCAAAAGGTACTCAAGTATAACCCCTAGTATTTAAGCACTTTACTGGCTGAACAGTTTACATCATTACAATTTACTACGCACCACTTTTTAGCTTTGGATTTCCATGAAACCAAATCAACAGACTGGGCATCACACCTAAGCGTTAATTTGTCTAGACGGCTAGTTACCGAATTCACAATATCCTCACGCTTAGCACCTGTTAACTTTTGCATATTTACACGCAGTACTACAACCCACCACTTGATTTAGAGTATCCTCAAGCTCGGCCTCCTCTGGGTTCTTGGAACTTTTCTTAAGCAGAGAGTCACAGTATCGAGCCAGAAGTTCAGGAGACTTGCTGGACGACTGGACCATCCTGGTGACGGCGTTGTTGTTGATGAAGCGCCCACAAGCCTGGAATTGGCACATGATCACTTGAAGACATGAAGTACATCATGACATCATATTAAAAAAATAATAAAACACCCACAGAATAACAGGCTACATTCACATCACAAACCACATTATGTCTTTTTTTCTTGCACCATCTAGATTAAAAAGTGTGATGAGATGTGCGACCGCTCATTCATTTCTAAACAAAGGAAGTGATTTTAGCCATGATACGTTTTTGGATTTTGCGCTGGAGCATGACAAGCAGTTAATCGGCTGTATTTGTTGAGGCCAAGAAAAAGAAAGAAAGCCAGAAGCCTAGCTGTTTTATCAAATGTTGTGCTGAGGTGAGAAAGTCGCGTTCTCATTCAAGTTGCATGGCATACGATCTAGGACCAGAGTGACCCAGATACGATTTTAAAAAACATCAGAAGGTGGGTTTAGACAGCCCGAAGCAAAAAAAATCTGATCTGTGTCACAACGGTAAAAAAAAAAAAAAAAAAAAAAAAAAAAAAAACATCCGACTGGCGAATTCAAGCTATATTACTATGACAGAGTGGAAGAAAACAAAAGCGTTACCTTATCCAGTGCAGCGACAAAGCCAGCATCGTTATTGAACGCAGACATCACCAAAGCGTTGTATTTCTTATGCACGTCCAAAATAGTCTGAACGTACATTTTGGGGTCCTGGATAAAAGGGGAAAAAAAGCACACGTACACATAGTAAAAAAAATTTTTTTTTATGAGTTTAACTAATAAAATTAGAGAAATAAGACTCTCTCTTAATGAATCTTCAAACTCACATTAAGAGCAGCTTCCCCACATTTCTCGATAGCAGCAAGGCCTTGGTTATAGATGTGCGTTTCTAGAAGCTTCTTGAGTTCTCCTAAACCGTCGGTGATCCGAGACACCAGGTTGTACATACGGCCGAGATCTGCACAAAAATAAATAAATTATCGATTCATCTTTGTTACTTTTAAACGTCATTCAGTCAGATTTTGTTATTCAATATTAAAACTTAATAAGATGTTTAAAATTAATCGTCTAACAACTTTTTTAGTCGAAGAACTAAATTTGGATTTAACTTTTGTCGACAGAATAAAAAGTTCCTCACAGGAGTAAAAGAATCACAGTCAAATAAAATATGTTTGATGGGCAGAAGGGTTTTACGTGATGAACACTGTGGTGAATTTTCTCTTGATAATAAAAACGTGTGTAGCTTTTGAGTCTGATAATCGATTCAAAATGTAAAACCCTCAGACCAGAACCAGACACGCCCCAGATCCAAAGTGCAGACTCTGAGCTTTATTTAGACCGCCACACCTTCATTCTTGTCTGCATCTAGAAGATTTTGGAACTCGGTGTGAAAGATCTCCAGATGCTTTTCGATGAGAACCTGCTCACACTTCCTGGCCAGCTCATCCTGCGTGCTTTCATGGAGGTAGACCTGTACCCTCCTCTGCTCTTCCAACAAACGTGCCTCCGCCTGCACCCACACATGCATAAGACAGCCTTAGACAGTTTAGGCAAACACAGACATACACAGAGGAAAAAATAAAGTAAAAAAAAACAAATAAATAATAATTTTTAAAAAAATCTGTGATTTATCCAGAGGAAACTGCTAGCACGAATGGCATGTACGCAGCGTCTGAAACTAACTGCTCTTCATGCTTGTGTGCCTTCAGGTTTGTTCTTATAAGGCAATCGGGCAGACAGGTCCATACTTCAAATGCTTGATTCTGAGAAACATTCCTCGGTGCATGTTTTTTTTACATAATTAAAACTTATGGGATCAAGTTAACCAGCTGGCTGAACAATTAACTGCCTGATTAGAAACAATAAAAAAATTATAATTTTTTAAACCTTTGCCAATGCCAAACCTTTTTCATGTACTCAGTGACCGGATTCTGCTCGAGGAATTGTGTGCTTTCCCTTGTGTAGAAGCGCTCGGTGTCAGCCAGGAACTGAGTCTCGAAGTATTCCTTAAAGACGGACAGGGTGGGACCTTTGGCGAAGGCGTCGTCCTCGTTCAGACCCAGCTCAACTAAACAAATGGAAATCTCTCATTATTATCTACTACATATAATAAATAGTAGAATAGTGTAACAATTAATATTTTTGCATGCTAGTCACCTGCACCCACAGGTAGCTTAGCTGAGTGCCAAACGAAAAAAATAAATAAAATGTTGACATTTTCCCCTAATTGCATACAGATTTTCACTAATCTCTTACACGACAACTTGTAATTTTTATTTGTGACTTAAAACACAACCTACAATTATTAACCTTAGATTTACTCCCGAGTTAAATTGGCCACTCTAGGTGGATTTAATCTAAACCTCAACTTAAATGAAAAGTGTCAACTGAAATAAACAAAAAAAATAATTTGAGTAAAAAGTGCAAAAAAAAAAAAATCATTTTGAAGCCTGGCTTCAATACGTAGCCAAAATGTTAATGTACACTGTAAATGATATACATTTTCGATACATGGAAATACATTGATAAAATAATCTGTAGTGTGCTAGTAGAAGGCATCCCCGGACGAGCTAGCCAACAGTAAGGGGATTTGTATTATTAAAACTTTAAAATTGAAAGGGATAATTATACGAGCAGGCTTTAAATATTAACATAAATTACTTCTCTTATGTCCGTATTTATCAGTTTGTGCGTCATAGTGAAATCATATACGAGGTCCTGCAGCTCATGCGGATGAGTAATTACCTCTGGGTCAAACCCCAGCCAGGGCCCGATTTCTAAACGGTTCATTATACAGGTAGTCTCCTACTTCTCCAACTTCGAAACGTGCTCCCGGGACGGAACTTGTTCTTAAGTCGGATTTGTTCTCAAGTCCGATAAAGTGAGTCTTGTACGATTTGACACCAACATATAATGTAAAGCATACCAATTCACTTTACTACATCTGTTGCATCTGCCCTTTGCGAAATTGCGAGGAGAAGCCAAGTCGCCATTTTGTCTCCGTTTTCTCTCAATTTTGAGCTGTTTTTCATTGTATTGGACCGAAATTATTCACCATCAGGACAGCTTCACAGGACAGCCATTTTCTATCATCGTGCTCCCGGACTGATTCGTTGAAACTGGTGAGCCCGGCTCATTTCTCCCGCATCCCCACACGCGCACGCATACAATATACCGGACTTTAGACATTTTATACATTCATTTACACAATGAAAATATTGTAAATATTGGTATCTGGTGCACCGCAGTGTCTATTTTTTGTACAATACACATGAGCTAATGTCCGTGATTGAACCGGATGAAGAACCGCGGTCCGCTCGTATTTGCAGAAATTCGTAACTCGAATGTTCGTAAATCGGGACCACCTACACTACAATTTTCCTCCAGATTAACAAAGATTTATATATCGTTTCTTATTTGAAGACTCCGGGTGGAATTCTCTGTAATCCTTTAGAAAAGCAAATGCCAGACACTAAACTGATTATATTTTTCACTACAATATTATAGAGGAAATATATATTTTTTTAAATAAATGAGTAAAGGAAACGTAATAGCTCTGAAGAGCGCAAGGACACACCGTAGGACTGAACCACGCCACTGATGAGTCTGGTGTTGATCGTCTCTCCATTTCTCTCCTTCTCAATAAGCTTCAATACTGCATTTGTAACCTGACAAAGTGAACAAGGACAGCTTTGATTAAAAATAAATCATCAATGAGTAGATTTTTGTTACACAATACAAGTGACCATGTCTATAGGTGTATAACTAGTCCAGAGTTTCTTGCTCTTTGCTCTTATAATAAGCTCCACTCTTTCTGGGAAAGCTATCCATGAGATTCTGGAGGGGTCCCTCTGCTAAATTTAAATTAAACCATTACGGCGTCTGGCAGACACCCTTAACCAAAGCGAATAAAGATTCAGGAGGGGGAGGGAAGAGAGAAGTGAGTTCAGGGCCTTGCTCAAGTGCCCCAATAGTGGCAGCTTGGGGTTTGAACCTGTAACTCAATTAGCAGTCCAAAATCTTGGACATACAACGGCATTAATGGGATCAGAGTGATGTTGGGATGTCTTGTATGAAGCTTCTGCACTCGACTGAACTAACTCCAGTGATATCTTTCAAAGTTACAGAGTATTTAGAACAAATTTAACTCCCTTTCTTATCTTCTCCACAGAAAATCGTTCTCAGGTCTGCATCCTGGGCAGATTTGTTGTGGTTAGCGCACTCTACTTCTGTAGCTTGGAGTTTCACTTTGAAACAAGTTTGCAACTTTTAAGAGTCAGTAGTTGAAGTATTTTTTTCTAGAACGAAAATAGTTTGTAAAAAAAAAAAAAAAAAAAAAAAAAAAAGTCACTTTGACTTTTGGTTTGGATTATATTTGTGCTTGTGGGACTTCTGTCATCACCCACACCTCCTCGGTTTGTAACAGCTATACAACACTGAGAAAATGGTTTGTGTGTGCGTTTTTATGCTGGTGGTTCTGAAAAACAAAATCCATGGATTAAACTGTTCCAAAGATTCCCCCTGGGAGATCCTGAGAGGTCTAGGTTGTGACAATTAGTGTTGAAAAATGTGTAATAATACATAATTCATTTGCAAACCTGAGAGTCCGGTGTGTATGCGAAGATCATTTTAAAAGACCAAGATATCATTAGGAGGAAAAACTCTGAAGAGAACAGCTGTGCTATCATTAGTCGAACTAACAACAGCTAACGAGGAGGTAATGAAGTAAAATATATGGCCTTCATCTTCCATGAATCAATCCAGAATAAATGTGGGTGTGAGAAACTTGTTGTTACTAAAGGCCATATTACACTATATTAGTGTCAGGACCTTTGTAGAAACTAATATTACTTTGGTACATTATGTGTGGTGTTGTAACACTGGTCATACCTCTTGACTTTTTATGAATTTGCCTTTATGTACCAAGATGGGTAAAAAAAAATGCTTATTGTAGATGGGGAGGAATGAACAGCGATTATTCTGTATGGCGATTCAAGAATCTCCTGACACTGACTTTAAAATAAATTTTTAACCGATTTTTAACATTTATAATAGAGATGCCAGTAAATGGAATTGGCTGTTTTTCAGCTTTATCAGCCTCGCATATAATCGATTCTGCACATGAGTATCTGAGTTGTGCAACAGAAACGAATTTTTATGAAAGTTGCACATGTTAAAAAGCCTCCGATCTGCTTTTTCTCCAAACGAATTAGTCTCGAAACCCACTCATTACACACGCTTATACCAGCCTCAAAACACAGTGAGCACAATTCAGTCTTGAAATACGTGTTAGAAGCTGCGTGTGCTCACAAAAAGCTGTCGGTCTGCGCTGTGCTCGCCGTTGATGAACATGTGCTCAAGACTTGCAAATTGCTGTCGTTTCTTTATAAGCCGACATAAAAAATACAAATAAATTTTAAAATCCTTCCGTTTAACCCATGTCTTCATCGAGCTTGCTTTGTGGATCTCACAGAGGCATTATCATGATGGAACAGGGTTGGGGCATTTTAGCTCCAGTAAAAAGAAACTGTAAAGCTACAGTATGACGTGAAATTCTGTACAATTGTTTGCTTTAAAATCTGTGATTATAAGTTTGTGGGAAAAACACATGTGGGTGTGATGGTCAGTGTCCACCTGGTGCACTTACAAGAAACCAATTGTGTAAAAAATGTAATTAAATAATAAAAATAAATAAGCAATCTATACATATAATAAAACTGTAAAGTTTGGCATGTCTGTGCATTGAAGGTATTTGTGAAAATAATTATTTGGGTGGACGCAAGATGACATCAAGTTGTTTTTTGGAATTTTTGCTTGTGTACTTGTGCACGCATCACTTAAAACTACTGAACAAATTTTAAATGGGGTTTTCATTAAAATTGGGGTTTTAATGGGGTGTAACATATAGGCTTTGTTTCTATCGCAATCAGCCCATGGAAAAAGTAGACAGAGGTGTTTTCAATAAAAATTTCTAAGCAGCATATCATAAAGAAAAAAATCATTAGTCAAAAAATTAATCTCAAAATTCAACAGATGGCGCTGTACATTTCTTATTACACGCTCATGAGTGTGCAATTGAAATCTTCTTAATAAATGCGATCTCACCTTCATTCCGCGGTACTTTACGGAGTAACAAAAATTTCCGTTCATTCCAAAATTGAACAGGTGGCGTTGTACATTTTTTAAAACACGCTCATGATTGTGCAGTTGAATTCCATGCGAACAACATCGCGGGCACATCTAGTAAATAAATAAATTGAAACTTCTTCATACTGAGGAGGAGAAACAAACCTGTTTGTTCAACGGTCGAAACAGGCATTCTCTCCAGGTCACCAAGGCCAACTGGAGAGAAAGAAAAAAAAGAAAAAAAAGAAGAAGGGACGTCCAGGATTAGCACATCTCTTGCTCAATCGTACACATACACACACATACACACACATACACACACATACACACACATACACACACATACACACACATACACACACAT
>JAOVVA010000024.1:3280847-3293440 GCA_028565275.1 Leiocassis micropogon
ACACACACACACACACACACACACACACACATACACACACACACACATACACACACACACACACACACACACACACATACATACATACACACACACACATACACACACATACACACACATACACACACATACACACACATACACACACTTCTGACATTCTTACAGAGTAGATTTCGTAGATCCCCTTGCGGCCCTCGTCACATTCGCGGCGCACCCAGTGGCGATTGAGGTAGGCACAGATACCATTGAGCACTTTGCTGGAGAACCGGTAATCCTCCCACTGCTGTGTGTAAAACTTCAGAACGCTCTCGTCCATCAAGTCCTCACCGTCCTGGGAACACAGCACACAGTGAAATAAGGCATCAGTTTTACCCAAAATTAATTAAATAAATCTTGACCTTATTCTCTGCATCATCTTGGAAAAAAGAAAAGAATATCGGTCGTACCTTTAGTAAGTTAGTCAGGTAATTCTTCAGGAACTCTTTTAGTCTCTTGTAGAGCTCGAGGCCCACGAACTGGGCTCCTCCTGGAGTGGGTGCCTTCTTGGAAGGTTTGGATTGGGGGATGCCCGGCCCGCGAGCCTGGTTCGACTGGTGCACACTGGTGCAGTAATTATACACATGACTGGAAGCATGGAGTCAAGGAATTGCACAGATAATACAGACCACGTATAAACATAATATATTGTGTTTAAAGATTACAACATTGTTGTTATTATGAAGCTCTGGAAATTCTGTCATCGTAGGTTACTATAGAAACAAGATGACAGACTTAGCTGCTTTAATAAACAATTAATCAACGCCTTTTAATCAACAGTGCTGAGCAACATGATAAAATCAGTACCGACAATAACGCTCAAGTTTTCCCTTCTCACACCTTCTAACTAGTGTCTTAATATTACTAGATGATATTATCGCCTGATGAATAAAGCGCCGAAGGAATTCAGATTGACCGATTTGAACCACACACACACACAGGATACGTGTAGAGCTCCATGTAGCGAGATTTGGCCATGCTCTGGCGAGTGTACACCTGCTGAATGCCCGCTCGCAGGTCATCCCAGATCTGGTCCAGCCCAATCTGTTTGAGTCCGTGAGGGTTCTGGCTCCTGGTAGACGACATCCTCGGTCCTGTTCCCGTCTCCGTCTACCCTGATGCTGTGTGTCGCGATATCTTCCCGGCGTTCGGCTCTTCGTGTCCCTTGGCTCGACAAGGAGGCGCCCAGCTAGTCCTCCATAGGGCGCGGCGGACAGCGGGGACGACGTGGAGGACAAAGACTAGGCCTCGGACCGGGGAGGCAGAGCACCTGGTGAGCGTTGGGGACACTTAAGTAAGAGTCAGGAAAGACACCTGGAGGAGAACAGGGAATAAAAAGATCAGGACGTGTATGGACTTGCACTTTAATCTGAAAGAAAACATACTTCTCCGGATTATAAATTTAAATAAGCAGCTTATGTGGTTGTGTTCGCTTAATGCTGAGGGCACATTAAACCACCTAATATATGAACTTGTAGTCACATGGAAAATACTACAAAAAGTGAGGAATATTAAAGTGTTGTACATATTGTACTGTGTTTGACTGTGTATCTGACAAATAAAATTCGAAGTGCACAAACGTGAATGCTTAATGATTATACAAGGAAACCGATAGATTAATATCCAAGCCAAAGAGCCTGGATATTGGACAGTGGCAGCCAGATTACATCACTTTTCTTACAAAAAAAATAAATAAATTACTATGCCCGTCTGTCACTCCGGCGTCGTCTTCCTCCGAATAGAAGCAGCAGCTGTTTTCCCTCTGGATAATCATGGCTCGTGAGGAAGCGACACTATTCATTACATCCAGCAGTTTCCTTCTTGTAACCATGGCAACAGCACCAAGAGCATGGACAATAATAGTCGCGACGGCGGTGGTGTCATTGCGCGATCTCGCACCATGTCACCGGCAATTAGCTCCACCGTGAGATCGGTCGCAATATCGTGTCAGTTTGGAGGAGTGAAACTTCACCGACCTCAAAGGCCATCTCCATATTATTTTTATTTTTTAAAAGACATGTCTGGACTGCGGTTGTTTCCGTGGCTTCAATTAAGCTATGAGATCAGTATCTCCTACACAATGACTGAGCTGTAAACAATGCATCTGACTAATCAGTCATCGTGACCTATTTTGCAGTGAAGTGAACGAGGGTACTCAGAGATCGAGCGTCATATAAAAAGGGGGGTAAAAATCTTTTGCAGCCTCAGTCGAGAAGGAAGTGACTGAGGTCAGGGGAAGTTGTTGTTACTGAAGCGCTTGACTTATTTCCACCACATCCACATTATGGAGATTGATAGGGCGGGATGTTCATGGAGATGAGAACATCAGCTTGTGTTTTGTTAATGTTAGAGAAAATGTCAATTTAGAAAATCAAAACATGTGTCAGTCATCCACCGAGAACTTCATCTATGTGTGGATGCTGGGAATAAGAACAGTCATTAGTCCCTCTCTCGATTGCACCGAGGGAAAAGCTAATCTAAGCATGTTTTGTGGAGTAAGATGAAATTTACACAGACACAAGAGGAGAACGTGCAACAGCCCAGACAGAGAGTAACCCGAGCTCAGGATCGAATCACTGACCTTGTGAGCAAAGTGTTTTTTTGTTTTTTTTGCTGGTATTCAGTAAGGCAGATCTTTTTGATAAAGAGGAACCATTTAAAATGTGATAACTTATTCAAGCATAATGGTGCTGCGCTCATAAAGCAGTCATATCTACCTGCATGTTATAGTGTCCACAACAATGCTGAATAACTAAAAATCCTGCAAATTCATCCAAACTTCCAAATTCGTATTCGACTCGAGCTCCTGACTGTGTGAAAATTGTACTCAGGAAAAATAACTAATGTAAATGACCAGATCAGCCTCAAATCACATAAATTGAATAAATTACAGCCATTTTACATCTCGGAAATACTGTCAAATATAGGGATGGGAATAAATAGGGATTCAACAACATATTCACAGTATCCAGTTGCTGTTTTGATTTGTATTGCCATTTTGTAAGCAAATAAACTGCATTGTATTTCTCCCACATCTAATTGAATATACTGTAAATTCTTTTTTATTACGTCTATAGTATTTAGCGCGCACCCTTATTCAAAGCGACTTACAGAAGAGCTTACGAGTCTCGATCATCAACGCTCATGCTAGTCAGTATACAGTGACGTTTTTTCTGAAAATCAATTGGTTTATAATATCAGCAATATTTTATAAAAATATAAAGCTTTCACACTCACAGCAATTGATTTGTACCATGCACAGGAACACATTATTTTTGCGGTCCATACTTGGGTACACTTGAAGGTATTTGCTCTTGTGGCAGTATGGGCCTAGTTGGTTTGTGAGCCACCATTAAACACAAAGTAAACAAGGGAACGAGGAAGTCACTCTTTACGCTATGCATATAATTGATATTTCAGGGGGGAAAAATGTCAAGATGAATGTTCTTGCGCGTCTTCCTACTGTAATGGCAATGGATGTGTAGGTCAGAGGAGGAGACCCGACAGCAGTGATGACTTTGCATCTAAACAGCGACCAACTTCCGTGTTCAAGCACGATTGGTTCCATATCTGAACTGATCCGTGCCCAAGTACCCCTTGAGACCACCTTTTCAAGCGGTTTCCAAGCGCGGATCGGTTGTGTTCTTACTGATAAAAATGAACCAGATTTTGGGTCCTCAGGAACAATTCTAATGTGAAAACGCCTTTAGTAATTGCATATTATCTAGAATATTATATATTACTGCATAGAAGAGCGTCAAAATATTTTCTTTTCTTCTTTTATCTTCTTTTTTGTTCAACCTTTACCCTAGTTGCATTTTGATTCGTAGGAGTAACAACATGAAAAACATTCCATTCAATTTGGCTTTTGCAAACATTTAAACTGTTTTTTTTCTGAAACATTGACAAATAACGTCCAATCTACGTGTCAAATATTATATGAGCTGAAATATCAAGCGCAGCCCCCGGGAGGTCTATGAAGACACACCTACGGGAGTGTAGGTACCGATGTGAAGAAACAAACTGTTTCCTTCTACTTCACTAAGTAAGTTGAGTTGACCATGTTTGCTCTTGACTAAAACTGGAGACTCCTTCCATGGACACCTCATTAAAGGAAACCTTGCCGTCTTATGATATCGTTTCATAATTGGCGCGGTTCTATGACTCCTGTCTGGGCTGCGGTTATGGAAAATTAATCAACACCTTCTGACAGATCAAACAGAAAACACTTCCTGTTTATCAGTAAACATCCAGCTGTTTGTCAATACCACAGATATGCTGTACAACAAATGCACTCACTGCACGTGCAGCTATATGCACGCGCTCCCTAGCTGTTCTCATTTGTATTGTTATGGGATGCTTTTAATATTATGGGATACGTAAAAAAAAAAAAATCATATCAGCGCGCGCTAAACAATAATAAAAATGCTAGTTAGCTAATGATGTTTCGTTTTCACTGAGGCCTAAATAAACTTAAAGCCACTCATTAAAACAATTGATTATAGTAACTGTATATTAAAAAAACAAACAAACAAACAGCATTACAAAACCACATTTCTGATATGCTAGGTCTCGGAGCTAGCCGTTAAAGCTAAAAAAAAAAAAAAGCTAAAATGCTAACAAGGCTAGGGTTACCGTGGGGACGGCAGGCCCGAGCTAGGAGTTTCATTAAACTACAAATAACAGTATTGATTATATATATATTTAAATATACAGTACGTAACAGCGTATTGAGTAGATATAAACCTAGTTAAACGGTTAAGTTATACGGATTAAGCATAAACTAGCAGCCATGATAGATTTTTTTTTTTTTTTTTAGTTAAACAAACCTAGCCGGCTAAATGCGCGCTCTTACCATTGTCCAGCAGCGCGCGAGTGTCTCAATCTTCAGATCCTGACAACATGAAATTAGAACAAACCTACAATTTCTTTACACTTTCCAGATAATTCTACAATTCTCAAATTAAATTTAAAAAATCCACCGAACAACCCCCGGTCTCCCGTGTAACGCAGTCCAGTTTTCGCTAACAAAGCTACAACTGCAGTTACATCAAGAGGCAAAACGAAATACTACAAGCAAGTGCGCTACATAGTGAATAAAGTATACCCTTCTCTGCGTTAGGTAAGTGCACTAGGTATCTGAGAGGGACCTATTTAGGACCAATCCAATGATATTGGCTTTAAAGTGTGCTCACAGAAATGTGTCCGTAAAGAAACTCGGAAAGGAAAGGATGGCGTTCCGGTGTGCTGCGTACAGTACACGAATAGAGTTTACTTTGGGGCTGATTTCAATAAAATAAATTGTATTTTGATATTATAATATAAATTTTAATAACCCTTATGTAACTATACATATTTTTTCTTATCATTGTTTTAAAACGTAGATTCAGTTTATTTATTTGTTTATTTCATTTATTTATTTGGTTTGTACATTGTTTGTTTGTTTTTTAATTACTCAAGCAAAAAAAAAATAAAAAAAAAATCCAATAGCTATATTGAGAAGTACACAGTTACCACTGTTGCCTTGCACCTCCAGGGTTGAAGGCTTGATTTCCTCCTCGGGTCTGTGTGCATGTTCTCCCCGTGCTTGGTGGGTTTCCCCCTGGTACTCCGGTTTCCTCCCACAGTCCCAAGACATGCAGATTAGATTAATTGGCGGTCCCAAATTGCCCTGTTGTGTGGGAATGAGCATATGAGTGTGTGTATGTGTGCCCTGCGATGGATTGGCACCCCATCCGGTGTGTACCCTGCCTCATGCCCTAAGTCTCCAGGGATAGGCCCCAGGCCCCTGCGACCCTGTTCACAGGATAAAGTGTAGACCATGAGTGAGTGAATGCTTAACAATGTGGACTCTTTTTATGTAATTTTCTTGTTTGTTTGTTTGTTTGTTTTTTGTTTGTACTTAGGTTTAATTTAAGCATTTTGATTTCTTGTATGATTTAATATTTTTAAATTGCCCAATAACAAATTTTAATAGTTATAAGTAGTGGGTTCTTGGGTCTCCTCCAACATCAAAGACATGCAGATTAGGCTAATTGCCGTTCCCAAATTGCCCTAAGTATGTGTGCGCATGTTTCAATAGTTATAATGGTGGCATAGCTATAATGGTGGCATAGTGTGTAGCACTGTGAAATCACATCTCCAGGGTTGAGGGGTCGATTGAGCCTGATCCTTGGTATATGCCCGTGCCATCGTGGAAGAAACAAATCCATTGATGGAAAAACCTGGTCACTCAGTACATTCAGGTCGTCAGCTGACTTATTTTTTTTGCTCACATAACGCTGCTGAACCTGGACCTTACCAACTAAAGCAACTCCAGATCATAACACTGCCCCTACAGACTTGTATGTAGGCACTAGGCATGATGTGTGCATCACTTTATCCGCCTCTCTTCTCACCCTGATGCGGCTGCCACTCTGGAAGAGGTTAAATCTGATCTCATCAGACCACATGACCTTTATCTATCCACAATCCATTGTTTTTTCCTGAATGACTTCACTGATAAGTGCTTTTTTCAGGCTATTTACTAAGTCATGTTTAGTCTCAATCCTGTGAGTTCTCTTCGGATTGTGCATTTGGAAATGCTTTTATTTTTTCTATTAACATAGCTGTAAGTTCTAGTGTTTACAATTTGATTTGACTAATATCCCACCTTGATCACTCAGGATATTTCTTCCTCGAAGATGATGGTTCAGCGCTATCTTTCCAGGGTTTAATAATGTGTTTTTCAGCTATTACCTCAATTTTAGTAGTTTCTGGAATCTCCTTAATGTGACCCTTCTGAAACAGAGTAACATCTTTACAGTGACCACAGGACATGTCTTCTGACATGGTTGTTTACGAAATGAGAAGCTCCTCACTGCATCAATTGAGGTTAAATATCTTGTTGCCAGCTGAACCATAATAATCACTGCAGTAATTTTTCAGTGGAAGGATCTTGACTATTTGTTTAGTTAAATCCAGGTGGTGTCTTTTTTATATATTAGCCAGAGCTGCCTAGTGTTTCATATCATAACTGTAACCGCGTATACTAAACAATCAGTAGTGATTTAACTTAGCATTACATCATAAAAACAAACAAATATTGCCTAAAAATTTATTATGCCCTTTCTCATTTTAGGCTCCGCTTTGATAAATAAAGCTTCATATCAGTTTGATTTTTCTCCTGGTGTATCACAATAAATAAACATAAACATTACGGATATTCTATGTACATGTTTATTTCTTTATTTTTCATTTCTTCCTTAAACTCTGGGTGATTGACAGAAGGACACATCACCTAGATCCTCAAGGACATGCAACAATGTACAAACCTTTTTTTGACGTTTTTTTGGAAATCTTCGTACATATATACAAATATACATCCTTATTTGTATATCGTATATGTATAAGCAGCAAGACATGACAGCTAGTAATGACTAGAACTAAACCGCATGTAGTACATGTAGCTGCTGAGGATCTCGACCGAAACGGTCCCTTACACTGAAGCGCAGCGAGGCCGCGTCGGAGCGAAATCTACTGGATTATTAAATGAGAAACAATGCAATGTTTTATTGGTTTCGTAATGCTTTCATTACCAAACATTCTGCATTCATTCAGAAAATAGATAAACACATAAAAGTATGAAAAAAAACACAATCTTGTCATACATAAATAAATATTAAAGTCATTCACTTTAAAGTTATCGAAATGTTGCATCCGGGGGAAGGGAAAAAAACTTAAATAATAAGCAATATGTACAAATTTTTTTCATGTCCACTGAAAAATAAATAACTGTAGCAACAGATTTAATGTTGATGTTACATAATTATACTGTACGAAAGATGAAAATAACCCTCATTTTCATGGTGTTCTTCTGCTTCAGTTCATAACAAACACCACAATGTGTAAAAAAATTTTTTAATAAAATCCATAAAGTAAAATCACTCGCTGTAATAATGATCATGCTTACAAACAAACAAACAAACAAACAAACAGTTGTCATGATAAACTAAACCAAAATGAACTCTAGTCATATTCGCTATTCTAGAGCGGTGTGCAAAAGTTTACACACCCTCTCATGATGATGAGCAATTTATAGCAACGACAGGCTCCTTAATGATAAGGATATTAATACTGAAAGAAAGCAACGAATCTGATTAAATCAACATTCTCTCAACAATCGATTAATGCTCTGAGTTTATGAGGACTTTGTTCGCTAAGTTAAGGAGGGGGGGCACAGACTTTTGCATCTGATTGTAAGGATGTGCACACTTGCTCCGCATCAAAATCGAATCAAATCAAATGTGGATCAGAGGTCAGGCTGTTGGCTGTACTGCAGGTTCTGAATGCTGAAAACGCCCGGGGGAGAACGCCTGGAGGAACATGCATTTGAATAAAGATATAAGCAAACATACAAACAAACAAACAAGAATGTCATAATTAAGTTCTGTATCCTGTGCAAGCCGGCGAAAGATCATCTTGGCACTGAGTCTTACTTTAAGTCCAGAAACATATAAATAAACAAACAAGCAAACAAACAAAAAACTTATTCATCCATTTTGATACCTGTGTAAAGTCATTTTGGCACTGTGTCTTACCTTTTTTTAAATAAATAAATAAATAAATAAATACATAACAATAGTGTTTGCTTCTTTGTCATTTTGATGCTGTACACTGATCAGCCATAACATTAAACTAAAACAGCCCTGACCCATCGAAACATGGACTCTGCTAGACCTCTGAAAATGTGTGTGTGTGTGTGTGTGTGTGGTATCTGGCACCAAGCTGACAGTAACAGATCCTTTAAGTCCTGTAAGTTGTGAGGTCGAGCCTCCATGGATCAGACATGTTTTTCCATAACGTCCCAGAGATACTTGGTCAGACTGAGGTCTGGAAAATTTGGAGGCTGAGCCTCAAACTCTAGAGATGGGGGAAAACATAAATTCAGTTATGCTCCAGAATTCTTTTGTGTGGCGATTTACGTATTGTTGCGCTGATGCTAAAATAGATTTTTTTTAAAAAGTAATTTTTAATTTATATGTTTGCATTTGGTAAAGTTCCTTTAGTGTTGCAGTTCCTTGATGATCCTGCAGGTGGTGTGCTCTAAACTCTTCACACATTATCAAAATTATTTATAATAATTCAATTATTTGTCAAGTGTACCTTACAGCACAGTGAAATGATTTTTGTATATGCCAGTTAGGAAGCTGGGGTCAGCCAGAATACACACACCTGAAGCAGATAAGGTAAGGGGTCTTGCTCAGGGGCCCAACAGGGCCAACTTGGTGGTTCTGGGGCTTAAACCCCCCCGACCTTCTGATCAGTAAACCAGTAACCCACAGTCTTAACCGATTGAGCCACCACTGCCATATGCTAAATTTATTTAGAATTGTAACAAAATCTGAAAAAAAAAAGAATATTGAATCGAGATACATTTGTAAAATCGTGACATTTACAGAATCGCAATGCAAATTGAATTAGCACCTGGGTATTGTGATAATATCCTATCAGCTGGTCCCTGGTGGTTTCCATCCCTATCAAACTCCTTGTTTGTGTTCCTGATTGTGTCAGGGCGCATCCCTGCTCCTGAAAGAGGCCACCACCCTTAGGGGACACCGTTTTCATGCAGTGGAGTACTTGGTCTACAACAACGTTCAGGAAGGCAGGTTTGGGTTTCCCAGTAGAACATTGCCCTGAGAATCACAATGCCTCCATTCATCCCATAATGCATCCTGGTGCCAGATGCTCACATGCACATTATAGGCGCTTTTGGTGATTTGTGTGATTTGCGCTGATGTTTGTGCAGCTAAACAGCTCCATACACAACAAACTGTGGCACGTTGTGTGTTCTGGTGCCGTGCAATCAAAGCCAGTGTTTACAGCAATCTGAGCTACAGTAGCTCTTCTATCAGATCAGACTACATGGGTCAGGCTCCACCCCCCACGTGCATCATTGAGCCTTGGTTACCCATGACCCTGTCACTAGTTCACCATTTTTTTGGTAACCACTGCATACTGGCGACGCCCCACAAGAGCTGCAGTTTTGGAGAAGCTCTGACCCAGACGTCTAGACATCACGCTTCATCATGCTTGCTCATTTTTCCTGCTTTGAAAACTGATTATTCACTTGCTGCCTGACGTATAAATATCCCTTAGATTGAGAATGGTTTTAATGTTATGGATGGTCTTTGTATATTTTGAACCAAATTTAAAAAAAATAAATAAATAAATAAAAGGTCTCTTAGGACCATCAATAGAACTGAAACAAATGTTAAATAATTGTATTAAAGCCCACAGCGTTAACGGGTGAAAGATTCCTAAAGGCTGTTTTCCATACGGGGGGGGTGTGGAATAAATCACATTTAAATTCACTCACTCGTTTATTTACTCAAGCACTCACTCACTCTCACACACACACACACACACACACACACACACACACACAGTGGGGATGAAGACAGCAACAGGACACAAAGAACCGTAAGAACGTAACATAGACAGAAGCCAGTGTAACAGTGAGCGACGGCGTTCACGTCCCATGCTGCTGAAAACACATTGACATACAATCATCATCTGTAACAGAAATATTCGTTGTGCTCTTGGGATTGGTGAATAAATAATTCAGAGGAAGTCCGTCCACCATGACGATGGACGCTTCCGGTTGCTTCCATTCCTCCAGACTGATGTTCTCGTCTACGTGGACAGGATGGAGTGAGGTTTTATATACAGCGATCCCTGGAACACACTTCACTTCCTCCTGGAGTCTGTATGATCTCACACACCCGCATACACACTCACACACACTCACACGTACACACAAACATACACTCACACTGAGAGTTAATCTCATGATGTGTCTCTGTGTATGAAACCGCCCCTTTTCCTCATGCACCAGGGGGGCTGATTTAAATAAACCACTCCTTCTTGCTCTCGTCGATGGTCTCCGTGAAGGCGGGGTCGTTCACGATGATGGCGGCGTCTGCGCAGTCTGCCGACTCCGCCCCCTTCGCCTCGTTGGTATGGTACGAGCCCTTGTGGCGGAACATGTGGCGCACCAGGAACACCAGCGTGCAGAGGATGGAGAAGATCACCACCGCGATGATGCCTGGAGGTGGGGTCAGTTTAGATTAATAATACATAAATAAATAAATAAATAAAAAGCACAGTATATTGTGTTAATGCTATTGCTGATCTACGATAACAACAACCATAACAACAACAACAACCATGACAATAACAACAAGAACAATAACAACTATTACAACAGTAACTATAATAATCACAACAACAACAATAACAACAACACCCACGAAAACAATAGTAAAAACATCAACAGCTATAACAATAATAGCAATAAAAGTAACAAAAAATCACATCAACAACAACCACCACGTACAACAACAACAACAGGCACTATAACAACAACCATAACAAAAACAACACTCATAACAACAGCAGCAACAACAACAATAACACCAACAATGACAGTCACAAAACAACTGGCAGAACAAAAACAACAACAAAATAACAATAACAACAGTCATAACATTAGCAGCAATAAAATTAACAACAGCACTAAAAGTAACATCAAAAACCAATCGACAACTGACAACTGACTACAACAATAACAACAGCCACAAAAACAGCAGCAACAATAACAACATGCACAACAACAACAACAACAGTAAGAATAAAACCAACAGCAACAACAACAACATCAGCGATAACAATAACAACAGCCACAAGAGCAGACACAACAGTAATTAAAATAAACAAAGACAAAACAATTGAACAACCACTGACTACAACAACCTTAATAACAACAAAATAGTAATAATAAAATCTTATAATAATCTTATAATTTCTCAGGATCTTTATGTATCTACTATCACTGATAACTGTAATAATATTTTTATATATTTAGTAAACTACATTATTACATTTTTATATGATTACATTATTACAATATATACTGAACATGACTACGACCACTTCTACTAATAATACTCTAATCTCTGTAGCTTTCTTTCTTTCTTTCTTTTTTGTTCAATAACAATCATAACATTATTTTAATATATTTAACACACTAAAGCACCACATCTTTCTAAGGATCTATTTACAATCATAATAATAAGTAGAAAAGCAAATGTTGTGATAAAATTATTTCATCACATGTTGGTAAATTACAGTAAAAATATATGATAATTATATCGGTCATAAAAATGGAAATAAATTCCATGAGCATTATTTGAAATAATATTAACATTAATAATCCTGTTATTATTTGGTTAAACTCCATAAACAAACAAAGGAAGAATTAGTTCTGTTAATAAACAATTTATTAATATGTTTGTTTATTTATTTATTTTTTAATTAATCTGTCCATTTCGTTTATTTATCTGTCTGTTTGTTTTAGGATTATTAACATAATATTTTTCATCTGTCTCACTGTCCACATGGGGGAGCCCATGCAAGACAAGACAGGACACTACTCCATATACACACACACACACACATACAGTACATACACTGTATGATCTCACTTATGTATACAATAGAACACAGATTATAATTTT
>JAOVVA010000024.1:3330718-3352037 GCA_028565275.1 Leiocassis micropogon
CCACTGGTGTACAGCATATCAAAATGTGCTCGACCAAAAGGTTATTGTTTCTACGGTACGATAATGGCTATGATAATCAAAATATTACAATTGTTATTGTGGAGAAACCTCAGCACAATGTTAGTACTCAAGAACTTTTTTAGTCTGATGAATTTGCCCATTCTTCTTGGCAACATTGCTCAAGCTTGGTCAGATAGCAAAGAAACCATTTGTTGGATAGTAATTGTAAAGATTCTCAATTAGATTGAGGTTTAGGCTTTGACTAAGATATTTTAACAAACTCAGTAGTATGCTTAGCATGGTTGTTTTGTTGGAAGATAATCCTCCATCCTAGTCTCCATATTCTTTGCATCCTGGGATAGGCTTTCTTCTACTGCCTTGCATTTGGCTCGAACAACTTCAACCCTGATCCCTGAATAATGAAAAACATAACATGATGCTATGCTTCATAATAGGGATTGAACCCTGGACCTCATACATGCAAAGCATGTGCTCTTTCTATTTAATATGATTTCTAACATATCGAAGCTTTACTTCAATATAACAATATAATTCCATGTATTATAATAATAGTATCTCCATCGTCTTTTTAGTTTTTTTTTTTTTGTGTGTGTCAGCTAGCAATGATGTTGGTGTAAAATGTAGTTTGCTTTAATCAGGCATTGTGCTCAAACAATAATACCAGGATATGATTTTTTTTGATATACTGCTGTAGAGCATGAGCAGCCCATGCGAATCCTCCACCTCTTATTTTATTGTGCTGGCATTTCAAGTGGAGAAATTCATTAGAATGAATCACACAGCCCGACAAACTCTGATGAGAATTCGAATTTCACAAAGTGCTCAAACAAGGAGTAATACTCTGCACATCATGATTTCAGACAGTAGAGAGAAGATAAAGATCTAAAAGACTAATCTTCGGCTTCGGTCTCAGAATTGAGTCCACTGGATAAAACCTGATCCAGGACACTTAGGTTCACAAAATGTATACGTTTCAACATTGGCTTAATGCACAGAATACCTATGAGAAGTTTTATTATGGTATGCCAAAGGATTATAGTGGTACCATTGGTACATTACCATGGTAAGTACTGTAGGACTTCATAGAGTACCAGGATGAGTACTATGGCACTACAGTTGGCACTACTTATTGGGTACCATTTTGGCTACCAAAGTTCAGCTGGTATCTAATATGATATTTTTGTACATACTGTATCATATTAGGTACTGTACGTTAATATATACTATTAGAATGAGATACAGTAAAGGCTATACTGTATTGTTGTATGTAATATTCCCATTATGATACTGTATATGAAATGTATAACATATTTTTGACAGTGTCCTGGTATACAGTCTTATGCAAAATATTTTTTTTAATTTCTAAGAGAAAGTGTTAACAACTTTTTAATTAAAAAAATCACCAAAATTAGTTATTTATCAAGGGGTGCCCAAACTTTTGCTGTAGACTGTATGTGTCCTCATTTTGAACCCAGACACCACTGCGTTGCCACTGTTGGATCCAACACACACTTGGTCTATATCATGTACAACGTCTATATCAGCTATTTAATATCAGAACATTTTGATTGCTTTGGATTGTCACATTAACTTCGCTAATTAACTTCAATTATCGCTAATCTATGTCCATGCCATTCATATGCAATGTCCATTTAATCACCTTATGATCACATTTAACTAAGAACACATTCGAGCTGTGGGCTCAGTCTTTATAGTGCCTATTAAAAAGATTGCCAAGGCTCTGGAACGCGTCTCTAACACTTCCTTATGTGGAATTAGCTGAACAGGTGGTCAAAGATTTTTGTCTAGACGAGTCTTAACGTGCAGCGCGAGGCAATGCCGGACAATCGCTGCCTTTCAAGGTCCTAATGAAAAATGTCAAGATAATTAAAAACAACACTGAATATAAAAGCACAAAGCTTCACAAGTCACTGTAACGCACCATTAGCATTTAATTATACAACGCTCCTCACAAAATTGTATTGAGTTTGCTTAATGGAGATGGACGAGGATGGAAAAACAAACTGTCCTTTGGTCTTAATGGCGTCCTACAAACAAGGAGACCATAATAGCAAATTAAAAGTGCCCGATTTTCATCAGGAGGGGAATTTTGTTGAAGCCGGTTTGCAATTTTTATCTGAAGAGTTTGCATTGTTGTAGAACAGCAGTTAAAGTAAAGTATAAAAAGCGATGCGAAAGCTCCGGCGCATTCGTTGCCAACAAGGGCGGCAAAACCAGTTATAGGTTTAGGGGGTAATTACTTTTTCACATAGGGCCAGACAGGTTTGGGCAGGATCCCCCGCCCCCACCCCCTTAATAACTGAAATCATCATTAAAAACTGCATTTTGTATTTATTTGTTTAATATTATTATATTAAGTATTATATTATTATTATATTATTATTAATTATTATATATATTAATCAAAATTAGTTTTATTGTCTTAATCATTTAAGTGTGACAAATATGCACAAAGGAAAAATCACTTTTTCACAGCACTGTAGACTTTTATTGGATGAAAAATATAACCTTTTCACATAGATAACAATCTTTTTTCAGTAAAATGTACAGTATATTCTTCTCAAGACTTTGTTAAAATAGGAAAAACTTGTAGATGTTTTAAACGGTTCATAGAAAAAGGAGATCTATCTAAAGATCCATTTCCAGTGTCATGTTAAAACTAAATTCATATTCATTTGTTGCTTTACCAAAATTGATTTTCAACAGTGTTGGATATCCTGTTGGCATGCCCTGTTGCCTCGACCCCCAGGGTTGGAGGTTCAAATACCTAATCCATGTCTGTTAGCAAGGAGTGGGCATGTTTTGCTCGTGCTTGGTGGGTTCTCTCTGCCGTTTCCTCCCACAGTCCGAAGACTTGCTGATTGGTGTTTTCAAATTGCCAGTTGGGTAGCCGAGTGGGTGCGCTTGTGCCCTGCGATGGGTTCGCACCCTCCCTGGAATACACTCCAACCCGGCATCACACAGGATGATGTGCTGCCTGCCAAAATGTGAATAATTTAGGGTGCACCATCTATGGAATTATAGAGGAACTGCAACATTTTACCACCTGGAATTTTAACTTTACCACCTGAAAAAATGCTCCGCCTCCTGCATTTTCGCCTAAAGAAGTAAAATTTTTAAAGAAATTATAATACCAAGCATTTTCGGCATGCGAACGAACTGAGCCGAACCAAATGCTGGCTAAGTTGCTCGTATGTCCAGGAAACTTGCATCAGGGGAAGCCAAGCCCATATTTTTTTTTTTTTTTTTTTTTTGCATTTTGTGCAGGGTTTAGTGAAGACATAGCACCATGGGTACCAAGAATGTTAGCAAGGACGGTAGCAAGATGAAAAGGGAGCCACTTTCACTTTCGTTGGTGTCAACAAAAAACATAAATTAATGAAATGTATGAGTAAGATTTAATGTTTATTTATTTATATTTTACTTCATTTTCTTGTCTTCTTAAAGTGTTTTGATTGGTTTTATGCGCAAAAATATGACTATAGTGTTGGAAGTTGGTAATATTTTGGGGGCTGAAACGGATAATCTGCATTTACATTATTTCCTATGGGAAAATGCGTTTTGGATTAAATTTTTCAGCTTAAGAACTCGTCTCCGGGACTGAGCTCTTTCTTTCTTTCGCCCTATCACCCGGAAATCGCTGGTCTGATTCCCGGGTGATGCTGAAGCCTCTCGCAGCCGAGGGCCTAGAGAGAGCTGACTGGCCGAGCTCTCTCAGCGGAGTGGGATGGGAGGCACATGATGCTCTCACATTAATCACGGCTCTACAGCCAATCATTGGCGTCTGTGAGCTCACGCAAGCGGAAGGAGAAGATAACGCTGTCTTATAGCGTGTTACGCCGCCCCCAAGGTGTGTGAGCAAGCAGTTCGAAAAGATGGCTCGGAGGAAACAACAGTTTTTCGGCCCTCCCTGACTGACGGGTAGTAATAGCCTTAATGTAGGAGCCCCTTAGTGACGGGGAGGAATTGGATACGACTAAATTAGGGAGAAAATCAGGGAGAAAAAAAAGAATGAATCATGATATGTAACTGAATCAATCTCCTCCCCCATCCCCACTGCCCATCTCCAGTTCCGTCCCAAAAACCAGGCCAGTGAATTGAATGGATTGGCTCAGATCATTTGCCACTAGATCTTTTTCAGTGTATGCGGGCATGCTGCCCAGTGATGGACCGGCATCCGATCTATTCCTGGAATAGATTCACCACAACCACATCCAGGATAAAGTGGTGACTGAAAGTGAGTGATCCTCTGTGAGTCTGTGAGCGAAGCCTTGCCTTGTGCTCATGTGCATTATTGAGCCTTATATTCCATTCCTGATTGTTCTGCTTTTCTGAATAGTTCCTATTTCTCTTTTATATCGTTATAATGGATTTGTTTTGTATTGCCAGCATGTGTATTGAACCGTGACAAAGAGTTCTGGATTGCCTACAGTAAAGCTCATGCTGAGTTTCCATTCTGCTTCATCATACAGTCCATTACGCCATGTGCCTTATAGCTGGGTTTCCCATTTGCGTTAAAGTACGTATCTCTCCCTTCATCTTGTCATTCGACTTTCATTTCATTTATTTTTTTTCATGCATTCTTGTGTTTTTTTTTTCCCCTCTGATTTTTAGATCTAAACATATTTTTTAATGGGCTGTTCTGTATTCAACCTTGTCTAATGAGCTCTGAGCTCTTACACAGTGACCTTGCTCTCTGGAAAGCCCTTAATAATCCCAACTCTGAGCAAATACACACTCAACTGCAGCCTCCCACACCTCAAATTTTAGTCCAGCTCAAAACACAAGGCTGACTCGATGGCGGAATAAATTTGCCTTCCAAACGTTATCAGATTTTCCGAAAAGCAAACTCAAGTCCCTGAGTGTATCAGTTAATCTCTGTGCAAAGCAAAAGGCGCTGAGAAGAACTGCTGAACACGTATCGGTTAAACAGATTCATTAAACATCAGGGAATTATGGAATTAAATGTGTATACCGAATACACACACACTCACACACACAATCAAACTGAAATGTTTAGAGAATATAGTAATAATATATGTAAAACTGGGGAAATCTTTAGAGCACTGGGCTCAGGAATGAAGGAACGAGAGGCTCTGAGAAACGTGATCTGCACCTCCTACAGTCCTCAAAAGCTTTCCCCGCTCTCAGCTCAAAGTGCACTCATATCGATCTGACATAATTGCAACACTCTCTCACAATCCATTATGATATAAATGCACACGTTTTTGTCGGTGTGTTTAGAAAATTATCTCAATCTCGTCTTAATTATGAGGGGTATTCAAGTCAAACCGGGACTTGTGATTGTGCAAAATATCGGGTATGAGAGTAAAAATATCGATTATTTCTCTACATAATCCCCTGCTACACTAATGCACTTATTCCAGCGTTTCACTAGTGCTTGTGTACCAACAGGGTAGAACTTTTTTTCAGTACGCCCTAACCATGATCAGACTGCCTGCCTGAAACGCACGCCTCCCAGGAACTCCTTTAATGGCCCAAACACATGAAATGTGTCATCAAAGACACAATCTGATGTCTGATGTCAGACTTAGCCAAGGCTAAGTCCAAATATGGTAGCGCTACATAAAGACACTGAAAAGTCGACCGTCTGGTAAGGCATGGCCAAGGATAGTGGTGATTACTTACATATACTGTAGATCTCCCCAGAAACAAGGCTGTCAGAATCTTACCATTTTGCTGTCACATGACATAATGTCTTAGCTTGTCATAGTTTATTGTAGCGCCTGTACGTTCTACTGTAATTACATTCTATCTTTGCAGTAGCCCTGCTGTGGGTTTTGCCTACCGCTTGACTATGGAACACCGTGAGTGACCATGAATACACCTACGTGAAAATATGATCAATCTACAAGTCATAAAAGTCATACCTCTGCCACAAATTGTTCACTACAAGTCTCCAAGACAAACCTTGGAAAGCCATGATTTTTCCTATGAGACTACCCCTTACTCATCATGATTCATGAATTTGTAGCAAATCGTAGCAAAAATCATGAACGAGGGAACTTTTAAAGATCAGATTTTACACTAGACAACTTTGTCTTTTAGAAAATCTGATTATAAAATAAATCAGTGGCATCTTGTCGTTCTAGAGCCGGTACAGTAGGTGTTATTATTGCACCTAGAGGTCAAAATGGGAACTGCGACGTGCATTAATAAACAAAGGACTCATCAGGGTAACCCGAGTAAAAATGTAAATTGTTTCATTAGCCACCAATCTAATAAATGTAATAAAATTCTATGTACAGCAGCATATTTACGTGTGCACCACAGTGACGTTTCTCATTCACACCCTGAGAAAAATGTGCCTTTCTTTTCAAATGTCCAAATTTTATGGGGGAGTTTATGGCCTTTTCTATGTTTGTGATGAGTCAGGCTGGAAAAGTGCAACTTAAACTGCTGTTACTCACTAGCTAGAGGCTATGTCTCAGCAAAGTACTTCCTTAGGATGGCAAGTGCCAAGGCCGTGAATGTCTGGTCTCCATCTTTGGCTTCTATGGGACTGTCGCTCTGTATAAGCACATGCATGGTGTGACAAAAAGCACCACCCCAGGGATTCAAACACAAAAAAGGGGGAGGGACCTGACCTGGTGGAGAGAACGACATTGTACTGAAAATGAAAATAAGAAAGTGCCACTTAGTGAGCAACAATGCAGAACAAACATCATTTGTAAAGGAAACAGTGAGAGCAAATGTAAGAAGACCAATAATGCTAAAACACAAGGCAACTCAAAGCTAGTAGGTGGCATGTATCTCCATGACTTTCTGTTAAAAGTGCACTCAGCTCAGCAGGAGAGAGAGAGAGAAGAGATCTGTATCCTGGGAGAAGATCAGAAGATGGCTTTTAAGCAGAAACTACAATCTAGTGCTAGTACTAGACCTTAGCCTAATTAGAGGAAACCAAAACTGCATGAGTTGTTAGAATATGAACAGGTCATGTCCATCCTAAGGAAATCCAGTGCATGTTTTTGGTCCATTCAGCCAATCAGTGAGTAAAATTGTCTCTCAGGTGACTCCCTTGGTGTAATTTTGAAAAATATATATATTATATCTGAATAAGGAGTATAATATGTACTTCATGATCCAAAATCATAATCGTAATCATGCAATGATGTCCAAAGCCAACACAAACACACACACACAGTCTTCTTTTCAGTATTACACAGTAATCTGTAATCATGCACTGTTTAATATCTCTTCATCAACCTCACCTTTATTGCGCTATATAATAAAGTCATCTATAGCTGGCCTTATTTAACACCTTGCCTCATTAAACCTCTAAACGCAGCGAGACTGCTGAGTTGAGATTATTATAAAAATGTCCTCTAAAGGGAACGACTACTCAATTGGGTTCCTATTTTCAGAAGCTATTCCCAAATATAATTGTACCTCACTGTGAACAAGCAAATTTAAACAGAACGTCTCGTTTAAGTGAGTCAGAACCTGACCCCTGATCATCATTACTATCTGAGGGATGCATTTAGAGTCTGTGAATTCAATACAAAGTTTATTATGCAGGCACGTTTATACCTGTGTTGAGTTTACTCAGAGTTTTGAGTCAGATTATGCAAATGTCTAGAGCTGTGTAGAATTTGCAATTTTTTTTTATTCAATTCGATTCAAAAGCACTAAAATGTTTACTGTTTTCTGATTTGTCTCTAACAGAAGTATCTTTCACTTATTAAAACAACTGAAAGTATCTAATAAACACTGAAACGCTGGGGAAGTTGTGTTTTTTTATTGTTTAAATGTCATGTCTCATAAGGAAAGAGCTGATATTTTTTCCTGCCAAACTTCTGCTCCACCCTCCAGTCCAGTAGGTGGTGATATTGCACCAACCACCCATAAACTCAAAAGAGGAAAAACAATCGATACGCTTGCAAATCATGAGTATTTGTGGAAGCTGATTGTATTTTCTGCAAAAGCTCTGGCATGTTTTTTTATTTTTTATTTTATTCATCCGTTTTTGACCTTGTTCGCAGATTAGGCTAACTGGCATTCCCAAATTGCCTGTAGTGCTTGTGTGTGTTTCCTCCCATGGATTAGCAGCCCGTCCAAGGTGTACCCCACCTCATGCCATCCTCGTACAGAATAAAGTGTTATAGAAAATGAGTGAGAGTTCCAAACAACAGATGGATTAAATTGCACAATTGATTATTACCTGCATGAAGTTTAATAATGTCCAGACCACCACCTTTTAAGGACTCGCATTTAAACCACAAAAAATATGGCATAGAAAATATGGACTGAAAAAATTATCCAAGTGTAGTAACAATTAACGTAGAAGTAACAATTAAAACCCATTAGATATGAGACAACTGATGCAACTGACGAAAAATGGTGAATGCACTGGAAAAAAAATCTAACACCATTGTTATGGAAAAACAAGTAAAATAGCACTTGATCCAGGATTTCTTCTTCTTATGCATTTTTTTCATATACAGCATTCTAACACTTACTCCTGCATATGCAGCGGTGTACACAATTTTACTAAGAAATCCAGACTGTGCACTTGACTCTGAATACGCTCCTGAAAGGAAACGAGCTCCTCATGAATAAAGCATGAGGAAGTGACAAAGCTCATCCATTCCCATTGTGCTCATCATAATGTCAAAAGTAAAAAAAAACAAAAAAAACAAAAAGCTGATCCTGGTAAAGTAAAGTTCCACCTTCCATACTGCTGAGTATTTATGAGTGTTCTGAAGTTGGTAAGGAGCGAAAAGTGGACGGAGGTAAATGAAATTTCCCTACGTCGATCCAAGCCATTAAACGCTGCCTTTAAGCCTCCATTAGCGAGAGCAGATAGCGGAACGTTAATCGTGTTTCTCCATCTCCGGCCGCAATAAAGGAACTTAGGCACGCAGCCATGTTGTGGAGGAAAACACCGATCAGCCTTTACGTTCTTCAGCAGGCAAACAATTTATGTCTCTTTCACTGATGCCCACCATTACCACCGCTCACCCCCAGCCATTACAGTTCATATCAGGAAGCAGGCAGAAAGACAGATCGGACCAGAGGTCGCTCTGTTCACAGAGATAGACGTTTATTGATTCTGAAAAAAGAAAAGCCTAATCTTTTTTTTTAATTCATTCATTTTATTCATTATATGATTTATAAAGGTGGCTTAAAAATCGGTCCTTAAAATTTTGTCATTTCATAATTTCTCTTTCTAAATTTCTCTACCACTACCTAGTCTGCCCATCTGACTGATCATCTCTCTCTGTCTATTTCTGGCGCTGTGCATGTACCTGTCTCTACCTGTCTCCCAGTCTACCCATGGATCTGACTCCTAATACTCTATATGCCTGTATATACACACTAAAATACACAATAATGCCCTCTTTATCTTTCTGTCTGTCTGTCTGTGAATCTGTCTTTACCTATTACTTTTCTCTCTTTCTGTCCTGTAGGTTTATCTTGCTTAATCTGCCTATCTTTCAGGTTGCTTATCTGTTTATCTGTCTCTTTAATCATCTGTTTATGCCTTTTTATCTGTATAGTATATCTCTCAAATTGTCTATTTGTGCATCTCTTTGTATATCTCTCAAATTGTCCATCTCTCTGTTTCTATCACTTCATTTTCCGATCTCTCCACAAGTCTGTATCCCAGGTATGTTTTTACCCATCTAGCTGTCTGTCTGCCTATTGTATCATATTTCTGTATTTTCAGTGTGTACTTTATGTCTGCTACTCTGTATATATCTTTTAACTGTCTGTCTGTGTGTACATCTCTTTATCTGTTTTTCTGCTCCGTCTCTGACTGTCTATTGCTTCTTCTTTATGTCTGTCTTCTTTAAGTCTCTGTCTATCGCTGTGTATATATCCATATTTTAGTCTTTCTGCTCTTTAATGGTTCTTTATCTATCTATCTATCTATCTATCTATCTATCTATCAATCAACATTTATGTCAACATGTTTGTCTTTACGGATCTTTCTTACAGGCTGAAAATTCTTTCATGATACACACACAGAGAAATATTGTGTCCTCTCCTCGGCGCCACTCGACAGCGAGCGCATTAGTCTTGCAGTCAAGACAACTGGATCTCTTTCTGCATTCGTGTTGCAAGCTACAGTATAAGATCACAGAGCTACTGTTCTCATTCTCATGGCCAGAAGCTTGTGTAATAAATAAGCGTCTAGGCGCTAATTCATAGTTGTGAAAGTCAACATAAAAAAATGGCACAAGGACTAAAAATCCTGTGGGTTTTGGTCCATTTCTTTTCAACAACTCTCCTTCTTCAGACAGTTCCAGAATCATTAGAAATTCTCATTTCTCACAATGGGGACCCTAAAAACATTGTCAGGTTTTTTTTTTTTTTTTTACCCTATAACTTCTTTCTGGCTTAAGAAAGATGTCAAGCTGTCAACTCAAGGCCTGTCAAGCGTTCGAGCTGAGCAGATGATCAGTTAACAGCCGCCTGGAAAAGAACACTGGAACCCGAACATCAGATTAAAGTCAGTCTGGTTCTTGAGAACGATATAGCGCATGGCTTCTGATGGTTGTTTGTGATAACGAATGAAAAGGGTAAGAAAATAATCATTAACAGCTGCATTTGTAAAGAACAGATTACATTCTGCAGCATTTGTTGTCAGACTCCAGAGCAGCACCACGATATGCTTTAGTTCAGCAGCAAACACAAGAGCAGTTGTGATTGTTGGAGAAACTCTTGGACACCCACGTCTTCATGCACAATTAGCTAATGCATGAGATTTTATATGCTTGGTAATGGGCCTGATCGTATAGCGGCTATGAAGCCTTGATAAATAATGCAAAGCAAACAGATCTGCTTTGCTATGATCACTATGGAATTTTGGAAGAAGAAGAATTCATGAGTCACAACAAACATTACATTATATTCAGTACACATGTTGATTAAAGGGCATTTCTTTAACATTACATTACTTTAACAATGTAGATTTTTCTCTTCTTTATTCAACTTTTTTTAACAATGTTTTTTTTCAACTGAAATGAGCATAAATAAACTGCTCAAACAAAGCTAAAAAGATAGAACCATGTCCCCTATAGCCATGTAGCATATGTGCTAGTATATAGCTAACCATGTAGTATGCGTTTTTAGTAAAGAGCTAGCGTTTATAGCAGCTTTAGTATACAACTAGCTATAGCATCAGCTTTAGTAAATAGCTAGCTATACAGAAATTCTTTGGTAAAAGCTATCTACGCAGGAGCTAAATAATTTAGTAAATGACTAGCTACATAGCATGTGATTTATTAAACTTCTAGCTATGTAAAATGTGCTTCAGTAAATAGTTAGCCACATAGCACACCCTATGTTAAATAGCTAGCTACATAAAATGTTTTGTTAAACAGCTAACTATACAGAATATCCTGTGGTAAATCGCTAGCTACTGTATGTAGCACATGCTGAAGTAAATGGCTAGCTATACAGCATATTGTTTGGTTAATAGCTAGCGACATAGGATGTGATTTATTAACTGCTAGCTATGTAAAATGTGCTTTGGTAAATTGTGCTTTGGTTAGCCACATAGCACATCATATGGTAAATAGCTAGCTACATACATGCTTTTGTAAACAGCTAACTACTGTATATAGCATATCCTGTGGTAAATAGCTAGCTACATACTGTAGCACATGCTTTAGTAAATAGCTAGTTCCATAGGATATGATTTAGTACATAACTAGCTACATAGCATGCGATTTAATAAATTGCTAGCTACATAAAATGTCTTTGGTACATAGTTAGCCACGTAGCATGTCCTGTGGTAAAAAAAGCTAGCTACATACTATGTGCCTTGGTAGGTTAACTATATAGCATAACCTGTGGTAAACAGCTAGCTACACAGCACATACTTTAGTGAAGGATTAGCTACACAGCATATGTTTTAGTAATTAGCTATGTAGATTGTGCTTTATTTAAAAAAAATAATTGCACATGCTTTGGTAAAAAAGCAAGCTTCATAGTACTGCTTTTTCTTTAGTAAATAGCCAGCTACTTTTATTATGATTATTATATGTCCTGCCTTACCCTGATTTCATTTATGCTACGCTACAACATTTCAGGCTAGATTTGTTCTAAAATCTGATTTGGATTTATTATTTAGTTTTCTGTTAGTTTAAGCAGAATAACTATTCTGAATACTAAATCTGTGCCATCTCTTGTAGATGTGATTTGACACTATTAAAAAACCTCCGTCATAACTTTATCCCAACATTTGCAGATCATTTGTCACATTGCAATTACACATGGAGTATCGTAAGAGGATGTTTTCTCCTCCTAAACATCATGAAGTTTATACCGAATAAGATCATAAGATTTTCCGTGAAAGATTGAAATTATGCTGCTTTCACCTGCAGGGGGACAAAGCACACAGATGAGAGAGCGTGGCTTAATGAACACTGACATTTCTATTTAGCGTTTGGCCCTGTGGCATTTCGCAGCGCAAACGGAAAAAAAAAAAAAATGACACAAACTGAAGAGATTTTCCCATGAGGTCAAAATTTTGAATTGCATGCCAAATTCGGAGCAGCTGCGGGGCTCCTGAAGGGCGAGTGTGTGTCTAGATGGTGATGAAAGCAGGTGCAATAGTGTTGTGTATCCAATTTCCTGTTCCTGTTCGCAGTTATGCTCTGAAAGCTGTCGAACATCTAGCTGATGTATGGAAAAATCCTGCTGCGACTGCTGCTTGGCTAAAGGTCACGTGCAAATTTAAATACGTGAAATGTAACACGGTAGATGTCAGCACAAAGACAGAAAAGATTTAAACAGATTAGCCAGTTGAGAAACGGATGTATAAACAAAAAGTTTTACATTTCTTGGACTTTAATAAAGATCATATATTTATTAGTTATTAAAGGACACCTATAATGCAAAATTCACTTTTCAGCCATTAGGATATTATGCATTTTAAGCAATCTTCTGTTGGTCGATCCAATTAAAATCGGCTGAAAACGTAACAAATGCACTTTGGGTACCTCTGAGACCAGTATTAAATGATTAACAAAACAGTAAAATATGGGACTTTTAATATGAAAGTGGTATGCTAGGGTCTATCATGTAAATAACAATACATTTGGTTACAATGTACAATGAATGAATTAAAGAACAGTCTTCTCAGAACAAAAGTTTTATATTTTCTTCTGAAGACCGTGGATTTTTAACATTTCATACATGACTCTGCAGAACATCTCTTAAAGCGAGGTGAGTACTGCAGATAAAGTAGTTTTAGAAACTCGGGCAACCTCTCTCTGTCTGAAGATCTGTGTCAGATTCAGCTCCTGGGACTCGACCATGTTCTGAACTGATGGAGTTCTCCCTCTCCCACACCTCTGCAGTGTTTAACCTGCCATGCACCGAAGCCTAGGACAAGAAAACTGTGCCACTGCAGACAAACAGAGACTGACTGAGATCACCTCCACGCAATTAAAAATTCAATGTTTAACACTTAAAAAAAAAAATGGTAGTTTCGAAAACACCGGCATTAATGGAAAAAAGATTGGATGAGCCATAGAGCTGTGTGATTTGATGAATTATGCATTTTAAGCAATCTTCTGTTGGTCGATCCAATTTAAATTATTTTGATAAACCTGCAAATGTGGACTTGTCCTTAAAATGTTAAATAGCTTTTTAAAGAAAAGCATTATTCTTCCACACATACTCTTTTTTTGAGAATATTGCTTTTTTTTTGCATCCATGAATGGTTGGTGCAATATGGATAAAATGTGTCCATGACGGGGTGCACATGGTGGGCAAAACAAAACCCAAACAAGCTGTGGCATTCCAGCCATGACTGATTGGCTCAAAGTAAGCCAAGAAATTTCCCTGCACAATTACACCACCTTCACCAGACTGAACCGTTGACACATGGGAGGTTGGGTCAGTGGATTCAAGGTGTTGATGCTGAAATCTGATCCAGAGTAATTGTGGCATTTCTGTCAGCTCAAACCAGTTTGGCTATTCTCCATCACCCTCCCTCATGAACAAGGTATTTCTATCTGCAGAACTGACACTCACTCTATTTTTTTTTTCATTGCACAATTCTGAGAAAACTTTATAAACTGTTCAGCATAAAGATTATAGGACAAAGGAATACAATTTCTTAATCCAGCCTGTGAAACTTGAACATCACCTAATGTTACCCCAAATGGGGCAAAACATATGCAGAAAGAATATATTTATTTCAACAAGGGAGAAATGATCGGATCAAATGTTTGCATAGATGATATATACCTACTGAACAGACTATCAATGGTTTTCACAAAACCTCTCATTCCCATTGAAAAGTCACTTCGGTTGGGTTGTACATGGTGCGTTTTTATTCTGACTGACTTACTATTCCCATTATTAGTGGAATATAAGTTTTCATGTAAACTCACCTACTGAGATCACATTTCTAACTACGCTACCCGAGCAACATCATGCTAACATGATTGGCAAAATGGACGACATCTTTGGCATGCAGCCATCCCGCTTTCTACCTTTCCAGGAACCTGATGCTAGCTCCTACTGTCCGAGAAAGCTTTCTTCTGACCTCTTATCATTAATCAATATGGAAATTTCATTTTCTCTCTACTTCACTTTAGCCAACAGATATCTTTTTTGTAATAAAGGCTGTTGTCAACATCTTTACCTCCTCTGGAGAAGCCCTGAAGTGGGATGGGGTCATTATCAATGATAATTTTTAATAAAAAATCTTTTGTTAAAAAAACTAAAACAAATGAGGTGCCTGGGAGCTGTCAAATGTATTCAGTTGTAATTTTTTCAGTTGAACAGTATACATGTCTCATATACCTTAAAAATGCAACCTCATATAATTTATTCCTGTCTAGTGTTGCATTAATTTTTGGCCAAGATCTTGTACTGTATTGATGATGGGAAACTCTAACCACTCCATGAAGTCTTCTCCAGCTCATCCCAAAGACTTTCATTGGGATTAAGGTCACGACTCCCTAATATTCAGTGCATGAATGAAAATGAGGTGGCATGGTGGTGTAGTGGTTAGCACTGTCGCCTTGCACCTCCAGGGTCCAGGTTCGATTCCCGGCCAGGCTCGATTTCTGTCTCTGTGTGCATGGAGTTTGCATTTTCTCCCCGTGCTTGGTGGGTTTCCTCCGGGTTCTCAGGTTTCCTTCCGCAGTCCAAAGACATGTAGGTTAGGTTGATTGGCGTTCCCAAATTGCCCATAGCGTCCTGGGATAGTCTCCAGGTATAGAAGATGAATGAGTGAGAGTGAAAATGATTCCTCATGCTTCGAGAACCACCAAGTTGAGTCCTGGAATATGCCCCGTGACATCAGGTAAAAAAACTCTATGGATGCGATAACCTGGTCATTCAGTATGTTCAGGTCGGCAGCAAACTTTATTTAATTGCCACATAACGTTGCTGAGTCTAGACCTGAGCAACTGAAGCAACCCCAGATTATAACACTACCTTCAGAGGCTTGTACAGTGGCCACTATGCATGATGGGTGCATCACTTCCTGTGCTTTAGTTCTAAACCTCACACTTTGGAATAGGGTCAGTCTGAACTCATCAGACCACATGACCTTTTTCCATCGTTCCAAAGTCCAATCTTAATGCTCTTCATGCTATGGTTTTCTTATAGCCAGACAGCTAATCCTGTGAGTTCTCGTCACATTGTGTGTGTGGAAATGCTCTGACTTTCACTATTAAACAGAATTCCGATTTCTACTATCAATTGTTTATCCATTTCCGTGACATTGGACAGCTCCCAACCCAATTACAGTCATTTCAGCAATCTCCTTAGTTGTTTTCTTTACTTGATTCAAACCAAAAAAATTGACTCTCCTGAAACACAGTAACATCTTTTTCATGACAATGGTATAAATCTTCCGCCATAAAGCTACTCCTTGCTTCACTTCCTTGCCTTACTTCACATTTGTTTCCAGATGAAACATATTAATCAGAATATCATCGAGAACTCATAATGCCATGCATTTATTTATTTCATATTTGTGTCTGAAAGACATCATACTCTCTACAGATGGTCCATATGTTCTGCTACATTTCCTTGAACCTTGAAATTCCTCCAAACATAAACATGTTAATCATCTTAAATAAGATTTATCCACGGCAGATCTGGAGTCAATCCCAGAAACACATGGTGTGAAGCATGAACATAATAAGGACAATTTACAATCCCTAATCCTTGCTTTGGCTAGGTGGGAAGAAACTGGAGAGAGAGAACCAGGACACACTCAGAGAGAGAATGATTAAAACTTTTTCATTTTTAATGCACCCAAAGACCAGATGTTTACACTCAGCTTCTCTTTCTTTGGCTTTCCACTAACCCAGTCTGTCCTTATGATGCAGTCATTAGACTTTAATCACTGAATGGTGCTTGAGCCAGCAGCTGCTCTGAGTCAACACAAGTGATTTGGTTTTATAGTCTGAGCTGTCCATTACAGGACGAGAATCAACAGCCACATTTTGTATTAATGAGCTACCAGAGCTGGTGACTGGACCCCTACTGAGCCGGCTTTGTTCTCGCATGTTGTTCTCAACACAGTGTCTGCTTGTGGATGAAGTGAGAGCCGAGAGTTGACAAAAAAAGTGAGAGAGACACAGGGGGACAGAGAGAGGAGGTGTCTATGCTTTATTTTGCGATCTTATGCAATGTCCACCTTTCAATTGTTCATGCTATGAACAGATAGATAGAAGTATCTAAGCAAGTAACATCAACACCATATACTTTTATGTATTTATGTATTTACAGGTGAATCCATGTACATAGAGTACTGTGCAAGAGTCTTGAGCCCCTCATAATTTCTTCATATTTTGCTTCCAAAGAGCCAGACTTTCTTGTATTTTTAATGTAGTCTTGAGGAATAGTTCTCCAAGTCCTGAAGGACTTTTTTGGGTCTCATTTTCAGTCCAGTGCCTGTACCTGCGCAGTTTCAAAGGAATGTGTTGTGACCTATGAATCATTCAAGCATTAAAAAGCATCTTACTTAAGGCATGAACCAGTGCGTAACAGGTGTGAATGATGACAGATGATCAGGCTGGTGATTAGTACACTGGTGATGCTGAATAACGAGTGGTTGGAACAGACAAGAGGGGAAATGAGGTTGCTGCTGAGGTTGCTACATGAACAACTGTTTTTTTTATTTAATTTTACTTAATATGAAGAAATGAGGTCTTGCTCCTATTTGTACTTGTGTGATTTGAACCAGAAGTGTGTATGGTCTCTGTTGGAACCAGATGGCCTGGAGAACATTCTGGAAAGCTTTCAGTTTTGTGTCAAATGTGACTGAGGTGACCACATTAGCCATCTAATATCAATTTTATCAGAACCTCTGGAATGTATAAAAACTTTGTACTGAGTCAAAATGGGATCCAAAGATAAAGAAGCAAAAATATATTAAAAATTTTTCTGCCTGAATATTTAGAGCTAAAATATCAAGCTGTAGTCAAGATGGGAATTGTGCCGAAACCTGGCAACCGTCCTCGCAAGCTCCAGCGAGATGTTCATTAAAGTTAAACTGTAAATATTATTTATTAATATTGTGTTCCTATATAATATGTGTTGTTTGCATAATCAAATGAAATCTGTTGAGTGTTCACCTTCCTAAATGTATTTTACTTTCTCAGTGAATACCAGCAATGCAAAAATAAACACCCCTCCCCCGTCTGCATATACAGTATAATATGTTTAATGTAAATTTAAACATATCTTTTGTACATAAAATAAGGAAACATCCTCATATACATACTGTTTAACAGTTTCTGATATTAATGTATATATGCAAGTATATACCTTAAGTATTATGTGCTTATATTCTCAGGATCTCTCTAGATCTATTGTAACCAAGCACACTGTGCAGTGTTCACTTTTCTAAACATCACTTTCTGTTTCTGGAGTGCAAGAACAAACTAACCAGTAACCTCATGCATAATTAAGACATTAGATAAAAAGATACACTGGGTGTGTATATATATATAAGGTGTGTGTTTCTCTCCATGCTTATTGCTCGGAGCAATCCGAGGCCTTTGTTCGGAGCCGTCCATCTGACAAAGGACCGCGCATGAAGAATGGGGGAGGGTCGACGTGGCACGCGGTTCTAGGAATTGGGGTGGCAGGTGCCTCGAGTCTCAATGAGCTTTCCTCATTAGCATAACAAAACCCCGAAGCTGTAATCTCCGCGTGGAGTCACAGCTGACAGGAGGGTGAGATCCTGTTAATACGACTTACGTACAGATCTTGTCTTGGTCAGCGATAATACGTCATAAATGTTTCATAGGGACTGTAATACTGCGTCTTGAGTTTGATGTTTGAGGCTGTTCCCTGGGGTGACCCAAATGTAGGTCTCAAATATATTTTTTGTCAGTGTATTCTCTGGTTTTTGTTTGGGACTGTACAGGGTTTACTTAATTGTGTTTTTTCGACAAGGAAGATGAGAAACACTAAAGAAGCGTTCATTGTGTTCAAACCATCCCGTGAATAAGAGCTCTGATAAACAAATTGTGTGTTTTTTAGAAGGGGTCTTCTTTCTTTCCTTGAATTAAAATATGTCTGTTTGTGTGTCTTATGGGCAATAGATTTAAAGCAGAAGGTCCCAATAAGGACCTGGAGAAAGGAGAAAGCGTACAGACGCACGGATACTTTAAACCCTCCTATTATAGATCATGCGCTAAAAATACAAAATATAAATAAATAATTAAATCCCCAGAAACTCAAAACACAGTCCGAATCTTTTCCCGAGACTGGTTATTAATATAATGTGCATATACTGTATTGTGAGATAGAGTTAAGGCTAAGGCTGTGAACTACTTTAAATTAAAAATAGATTTGTACAGGCGGCTAAGGCTGAGTTTCTACAGCACACTTAGGACTTCACTCATGCGTGCAGTTTGAAATCAGATATGTTCTACAAAAAAAGTGCTAGTTTTAAGTTTTCAGTTTTCATTGCTCTCCTGGAAAGCAGACAATGACATGAAACTATTATTTCTGGTTTCTTGAGAAGTGGATAGCTATAAAAATGTCTGCTAAATGATGTGATAAGTCGTGACACACTGACAGTTGCATATTTTAATAAAAAGAATTTTTCAAATACTGTAGCTTAAGCAGTAACGCCATTTATTTTCCAACTTCCTGTTTCTTTAGCTTGTTTGAAGCCTCAAAAAAAATCCATTTCATGCACAACAAACATGTCCTTGAACTTTTTTTTTTTTTTTTTTGGCATATCCCCCATCTCTATACCTAATATATTTTTTTTATGTTCTAGGTTCTGGTGTCCCTGAACAGCCTGGCTCAGGTGTGGTTTGCAGATTGAATTAATATATGCTATGTTTCAGAGTCCCTGAGGACTTGGAACGTCATCACCGTCCACACACTCCTGCTGCATATGATTTATTAATGACTGGAATATTTCCTTCTAAGAATGGGGTTTATTGAAGTTTCTGGATGTTTGATTATCATGGAAATAGATAAAAAACGAAAGGATTTGATCGAGAGGACAAGATATCGACCCAAACCAAAGGCGTCCGGAAAGAAAATCTCCCACTCATAACCTCTGACAATCAGTAAACTTTTCCATGCACATTTAGGTTTTGAAGCCGAGCCACTTTATTATTTTTTTATACAGTAGGTGTAGCATAAAAGAAGAGTTTCCACATAGAAAAAAAAGGGAACTGCGCAAATCAATTAAATGCTGAGGATTTTATATATGTCATGGTTTTCTCTGGAGCAAATTCTGACTCTTTGCAAATGATCAAATATAATACACTTTACTGTATATTACTAATAAGGAATTCTGTGTTACTTTGAGGTACTAAATGTACTTTTTTTTGCAGCTTTAACATATACCAGGCAGGGGGAATGTGATGTAGCTTTAATTAATCAGTACCTTTCATTTTAGTGCATTGATTGTGTTTAGATTGAAATAAGTATCTTAAATTATTAATAGAAATAGTAATATATAAAAGGATATACAGTATAAGGACAGATTCACAAAACATGCATTATTCATGATTGAAAAAGAACATTACATTTAGCATATGGATCTGACCTGTGCACTATATGTGTTATTATTATTATTATTATTATTATTAGTCCATTGTTTTTCCTCTTGTTCCCTTATACTGTACATGGCTGGCATACAAACCTGACGACTTTGTGAAACAGTAAGTGCATTAAGTACTATTATCTCCAGTAGCCTATATGACCATATTGTATGTGCCAAGATATGACATATAGTATGTTTAGGAACTGTTTGACTTTTTCTTCCTTGTTGCTTTATGAATTGATTTGTTTGGTGCTGCTGTAGGAAAATGCCCTAGAGATCATGGTTTATTCTGAATGCTGTTGCAACATTAGACGTGCACATGCCAGCTTGACTGGATTTAAAGGCAGTGCACAACAGTGTGCATGTGCGATCGCTCGGATTAACCAGGTTCTCCGTGATGCCTTTTTAATATAGATACGGGAGGGTTACTCACGAGATGCAGCGCGCGCCACGTCGTTCCTCGGATGCACGCTTAGTATCCATACGAGGAGTGTAATGTCCACTGCTTTAAGCCGCCGCATCCTCACATCCATGCTGATGTAAACAAAGACACAGTCTTTTTTTTTTTTTCTTCTCTTCTTCCTCCTGCAAGGGTGCACTTACACCCCTCCCTCCTCTAAGGGGTCCAAGGTCCTTTTTGTTTGAGGGGAAAATAAATATGTTAATGTATATAAGGTACTGTTTCTGCCGCTCCACGCACGCAGTACTACATCCGGTCTTTCTAATATATCACCCGGCCAGGGCAGCTCGTACACAGGGCAGGAAGTCACGTCGTTTCTTGTAGCATCGTCGTCTGTTCGCTCGCTCGCTCTGCATGGTGAGATCGTTACACCGCCGCTATCCAAGACACCGCCTGGCACACGGAACGGAGCTGTCCAGTGCTGAAATGAATTAGAACGCGGATTTTCCCGCCTCCCCCCTGCATGTGGTACAGTCCAGCAGGAGCGCGTGTAGACTCCCAGCGACACGGGCGAGAGAAACAAACAAAAACGATCTATTTCACTGTTACTAAGGGAAGAGTGAACACAAAGAGAGAAAGCAAAACAAAAACAAGACATTTACCATGCTTACAAACGCTTAAAAAAAACCCGATTTGTTGCTTTTTAGCGCCTCAAAGCGTCTTAGATTTGAAAAGGGAGTTATATGTGGCCATGCTGTTCACACCAGTTAACAGTTACTGGTTCCCAGGAAAGTTTGTTGAAACATTCTAACAGATATATTTTTTATATATAAACTATATATTAAATAAATAAA
>JAOVVA010000024.1:3363824-3377440 GCA_028565275.1 Leiocassis micropogon
CTCCTTTACTGTAATGGCTGCTTTGTTAATGCCTTCTTCCTTTACTATTACTGCCTCCTCTTTTACTATTACTGCCTCTATTACTGTTAATGCTTCCTTTACTATTACTGCCTCCTCCTTCACTATTACTGCCTCCATTACTGTTAACGCTTCCTTTACTTTTACTGCCTCCACCATTACTGTTACTGCCTCCATTACTGGTAATGCCTCCTTTACTATTACTGCCTCCCCTTCACTATTACTGCCTCCATTACTGTTACTGCCTCCATTACTGTTAATGCCTCCTCCATTACTGTTACTGCCTCCATTACTGTTAATGCCTCCTTTACTATTACTGCCTCCCCTTCACTATTACTGCCTCCATTACTGTTACTCCCTCCATTACTGTTACTGCCTCCATTACTGTTAATGCCTTCTTTACTATTACTGCCTCCTCTATTACTGTCATTGCCTACCGTGTTACAATCATTACCTCCTCCATTACTGTTACTCCATCACCCTCTACAGGTATGACCATCCTCCTGTTCTCTTTATCTCACTTTTGTTTCTCCGTCTCCAGCTCTCTTTCTTCTCTATACTGTTTACTGTATTGTCTTTCTATTTAGTCTCTTTCGCTTTTTTCTCCCACTGTCCTCTACTTTATCTGGTAATCTTTATCTCTCTCTATCATCCCTCCTCTTTCTCCCTCTCATGTGCAGGAGCTGAAAGAGTTACAGACTCAGACACAGAAGCAGCAGTTGAGTGTGGATTTGGACGTGGCTCAGTCTGACCTGACCTCTGCCCTCAGGGAAATCCGGGCGCAGTATGAGAAACTGGGCTTCGAGAGCGTGCTCGAGTCTGAGGAGCGGTACGACTCCAAGGTCAAGGATCATCAAGTCAGCTTAATCTCTGCACCGATCTCACAATGATGGTGGAATTTATTGCTATTGTTGCATTTATTATGGAAAACCACTTGGTGTCCGTCTGATTCTCTCACGCTGTCATCAGCGTTATGTGGCAAACTGCTGATATACAGTAAAGGAATAACTTGCTTTAAAAAAACAATAACTGAATAATTCCTTTAAATCAGTTTGCTTCCTGGATTAAAGCATAAGAGAATAAGATCTCATTTCACCTCAATGTACAGTACACATCCTGGATCTCAGCTCTTTATTATTATTATTATTATTATTATTATTATTATTATTATAGTATATATTTTTTTGCTAAACCCCTGCCTTCATTTTTTTCCCATTAGACCTATTTGTCCTGGCTTGAGACCCTCCAGGTTGTGGATGTGGATTTTCAGTTCATCGATCTCGCAGAAGCCGTGAACAGAAATAGAAAAACCCTGCGAGCGGCCAGGCAGGAGGCCAACGAGTGCCGGCGCCAGGTGCAGGCCCTTACCTGTGAAGTGGACGCCCTCAAGGGGACAGTAAGCAAAGTGCAACGTACTATATATTAATGCACAGGGTTATTATTATTATTATTTTTTTTACAGATGATAAGATTTAATTATTAAGTCTTTTTTTCTACAAAATGAGGCTGAGGCTTTTTTAGGACAAAATTGTATATTATTGGTTTTTTTTTTTTATCCAAAAGTTATTTATTGTTATATCTACTGTACAGTCTATCTGCATACCGCAACTAATTGACATTCTGGCAGTTAACGAAGTTCCCAAATGTTTAATTCTATATATTTCTATACAATTTTATAATTTTTTTTCCCTTCATCAACCTTCTGTACAACATTGCACCAATACATCATTTTTTTCACATATTTTTTTTCATGTACATTTTTCACATTGTAGACATGTGGTTTTATTTGCAGTCCATTTTTTTTTTTTTACCTGAATTTCTTTTTCCGAAGCACATGCAGTTTTTTTTTTCATGTGTTTATTTATTTACTTTTTTACATCTAGGGTATTTGGTTTCATTTTACAGACATGGTTATTTTTCCAAATGCTTCTTGCATGTACGTAGGTCATATGGTTTCATTTTTCAGCTGTTCTAATTTTTTTCCACCTGATTAATATTTTCTCTCTCTTCTTGTAGGCCATGAGATTCTGTTTTATTTTTCCAGATGTAGTTCTTTTTTAAATGCTTTTCTAAACTAAGATTGACTAACTAACTAATTATCACTTATTATTCACATAATATCAAGTGTTTACTCGGGTCACACTGAAATCCACTTTAATTATCAAATCAGAAAATGTAATTTCTTTTTTATTCCTTTTTTTGTAGTGGATGAATAAAAAATTTAAAGCTTAGGAAATTAACGCATAAATAATATCTACTTGATCCTAATAGGTTCTATGAGTTAAGAATTTCTACCCTTTTAAATAAAGCACAATGTTACATATTTGCCTCTTTGATTCTCCTAGTGTTACATATTGTCGTATTTCTGTGTGTTTGTTATAGAACGAGTCTCTGGAGCGACAGATGAAACAGATAGAGGGGAACTTTGCTCTGGAGTCCTCGGGTTATCAGGAGACCATCAGTCGTCTGGAGGAGAACATCCTCAAACTGAAGGACGAGATAGCTCGACAGCTGCGTGAATACCAGGACCTGCTCAAAGTCAAGATAGAGCTGGACATCGAGATCGCCACCTACAGGAAGCTTCTGGAAGACAAGGGGAGCCAGTAAGACGGTAAGTATTCCATGATTGCAGACAATGAAAAAAAAAATCAAAATGATTAATGTGCATCAAGGTATACAGTCGCTGTTTTGGCAACAAGCAAAAAAAAAAAATCATATGATATATGATCAATCATACTTCCTCTGACATCATGTGATAAAGTTTCTAAACAGTTAATAAAGCTTCTTGGGAGTGTCTTGTTACAATAAAATAATCAACAACACTGTAATGTACTGTAACCACACCAGAAATATTATTTTTCAATAACAGAAGTTAGTTATTCCTCATTTTAATTAATTACTTTTAAACATTTGGCAAATGCTCTCATTCAGAGTGACTTATGTTTTTAATTCATTATACATCTGAGCAGTTAAGGGCCTTGCTCAAGGGCCCAACAGTGGCAACTTGGTGATCGAGGGGTTTGAACCTGTGAGCAGGCAGTCCGATCATGGCTCTGCCATACTGAGAAAACTTTTCACTATGATGGTATACAGGCACTAGTGAAACGCTGGAATAAGTGCATTAGTGTAGTAGTGGATTATATAGAGAAATAAACTGAGTGTTCTGGTAATATTCTGCACATTTAAAAGTCCTGGTTTGATTTGAACCCCCCTTGTATGTAGCTAGAACTCTCAGTAGTCTCTCTTTCTTAAGACCACAATAGGGGGGGTGTAGCTCAGTGGTAGAGCGCATGCTTCGCATGTATGAGGTCCTGGGTTCAATCCCCAGCATCTCCATTAAGCATCACATTTTGATGTGGGGCAGTGGTACTGTAGCTCAAATGGATACTGTGGGTTACTGATCGGAAGGTCGGGGGTTCATTGTGTCTTGAGCAAGGCCCTTAACACTATCTGCTCCAGTGGCTGAGACTCCAGCTTCACTGAATCTAATCTAACAGCTTGGCAGTGTTACTGAGAAACCAGAACTCACAAACTAAATTTTTAACCTCAAGAAGGTTCTGACACTGGAGACTCCTTTCTTTCCAAAAATGATAAAAATAAACATCTCTTTGCTTCTTACCAAATGTTGACCATATCAACAAATGTACATGATTTTCCACCATGAACGTCCTCCTGGCCAATCAGAATCAAAAACTCAAGAATGCTGTTGTGTAAATGCTAGTATCCATGGTCTGAACTCTCCGTAACCCTCTGTGTCACTTGTTTGCTTCAAGGTAATTAATGAGTCTACCCAGAAACCTGAAGACCCGGAGTGACCTGCCTCGTCCCCGCTTCGATTCACACCCTGTCCAAGCACACAACACACAACTCACAACAGCATCATCCGTCCCTGCGAGGCCGACAGAAATAACCGCTGTCCCTCGGCTACTACTTTCCAGTGCCTTTTCTGTTGAGGAGCTGACTGAGTTCTTTCTCTAGATATTAACATGAGAGTAATAATGTCTGATAAAATAGAAATAAAAAAAATTATGATAATAAATCCACATTCATCCATGTGAATGATTATTTTACTTTTATAATGTAAATATCCAATAAATTCCACACTTAACTTTTTATTTGATTGTATATTATAGAAATACTAGTTGAATTATGTCATTTTTTTTAATGTAGTCACTGCATAATAACCTGTAGGCTTTGGTGTTGTACAGATTTGTATAAGATGATGCACCACCAGGTTCTGAGTTCGATTCAGGGGACTGTGTGCGTGCATGGAGGTTGCATGTTCTCCTTGTGCTTGGTGGGTTTCCAAAGACATGCAGATTAGGCTAATTGGTGTTCCCAAAGTGTTTGTGTCGATGGATTGGTGTCCTGGGATAGGATCCAGGCCCCCCCACAATCCTGGTCACAGGATATACAGTAGCGGTATAGTCGATGAGTTATTGAGAGTAGAATCTTAGAAGTTTTGTCTCTACTGACAGATTCTCAGGACATTTTGTGCATTTCTCAACATTCTCTTAGTTTCAGTGTTGTTACTAAATAATTCTGATTATTTCTGAAAATAATAATAATAAGGATAATTCAAAGTAATAATACAATCATGAGGTTAAATTTGTAGAAAATAATTTACTGTAATCTTTCTAAAGAAGGAGGAAATCAAATTAAAAGGCTAAACATTAAAATACAGTAGAGTGTGAGTAAAGTCTGCATACTGTACATGTGCATATGGAGCCGTGGAGATTAATCCAATAACCTGGAATCCAACTTGATCCAACCATCCAAAATAAATAATGTGTATACAAAGGAAAATAAGTTTTTTCCACAAAATAAATAACTTTTGTGCACAATATAACAATTTGTTTCTATAGGATAAATAAGTTGTTCCCAAAAGTTAATAACTTTTGCACACAAGATTACAACTCGTTCCAACAAAAAATTATTTGCTCCCACCATATAATAACTCATTAAAAAAATAACTTTTGCATTAATTTTGGCACCCAAGATATCAATTTATTTCTACAATAACTTGTTTCATGAGATAATAACATGTTCCCACAAGATAAATAAGTTGTTCCTAGAAGACAATAACTTGTTTCACAAGATGATAAATGGAATATACAGAATAAATAGCTTATGCACACAATATAATAACTTGTTCCCACAGAATTATAACTCGTTCCTATAGGACAATAACTTGTGCTTGCAGAAAATAACTTGTTTCCAAGTAAAATAACTTGTTCCTACAAGATAAGTAATTGTCCTCACAAGATGATAGTTATTTTGGGACTAAAAAAAGACAAAAGATAAGTTCCATTTAAATTGTTTTATTTTGTTATTTTCAGCACAAAATGGTTTGAATATCATTTCTGGTTCATAGTTGGAATATCACTCTTATTTGTATAAGCTGCAAGATAAATAAATAAATAAATTTGATTAAAAAAGATAAATGATTGAATGAAGATTTTTTCAGTCTTCCTGGCTCTTTTTTTCCTGAATGAAATGACCACCAGGCAGTTATTATTATTATTATTATTCTTTTTTTTCCCTTTTTCTTTTGCTCTAGAAACCCCCTAGGCTTAGATTTTCTTTTATTGGTTATGGTGATTAGCATGATGTTTAGTGTGTGTGTTTGGCACTGTTTTGTTTGTGCCCTGGACCTAAGAATCCCCCGGACACCACAGAAGTTCCCACAGGTTTCCACTCCAGTACAACAAGTGCTCACATGTTTGGCGTCATTAAGCAGAAGGAAATAATGAACGTAAACCAAAAATCCTTCCGATGGTGACAGAGACATTTACACACATATAAATGTAAAAACAAATAAATAAATTCATGAAATAATGTAAGAGAAGTTTAACAGCAGTCCATAATGTTTAAAAGGAAAGATTCAGCTCAATTTGAATACACTGTACACATGTTATATTACAAATATTACAAATATTAAATAGTAGAATTAAAAAAAATATATATATATAAAAAAAAAAATTCTATATGTCATTTAGGCATGTTGTGGTTAGCACTGTGGGCTCACACCCGCACTGGGCTGTGTGCTCAGGAGTTCAATTCCCACCTTGGTTCTGTGTGCATGGAGTTTGCATTTTCTCCGCATGCTTGGTGCATTTATTCTGGGTACTCTGGTTAACTCCCACAGTCTAAAGACATGCAGATTAGGCGTTTCCACATTGCCTGTAGTGTGTGAGTGAGTGTTTGTGTGCTTGCGCCACGCAACGGATTGGCACCCTGTCCAGGGTGTACGCTGCCTAGTGCTTTGAGTTCCCTTGACCCTAAACAGGATAAGCGGTATAGAGAATGAATGAGAGAGAGAGAGAGAGACAAAGAGAGACATGCCATTTATGATATTATTTAAGCAATAAAACACTTTGTAGCATGTTGTCATTAGAAAATAATCATCAACAGACTGGTATCATGTGGCCGCTCTGGGTGAGGGCAGTGGGTCTTCTGCATGGCAGACTAGAAATCTACCACTGAGTCAACAACGCCTCTTGGTGCTCTAAATAAATAAATACAGATGTAACAGAACATCCAAGAAACTAATAGGTTTCTACGCTCTAACACTTCTTTAGAGGAATTAATCCATCTCTTAAGGTCTATCCTAGTGAACTCAGGGCATAAGGCGGGGGGGTTACACACAATCAGCTGAGATTGCACATATATGGACTCGGAGGAAACTGGACTACCTGGAGTAAACACATCAAGCATCAAGGAGAACATGCAAACTCCACACACACACACAGACAGGAGGTGAGATATAAACCCCCATCACTGGAAGTGTGAGGTGACTGGTGCCAGCACAGTGCAATAATAAACCTATTATATGAATGACAGATGTGGAATACTGTCAGAGCTGCTGTAACATTTTCTGATTAATCAGAACCGAGAGTTCAACAGCCCTGTCACACCAGAACCAACTGGTAAGACCTATACCATTCTCCTAGACCATTCTCTAACTTGCCAATAGAGACAAGATGATGATTGATCTATTGTTCCTCCATCAGATGCCTTAAAAAATTCGCTATTGACAGTCTGGCCCCTGGGGACGAATTCTCGACGGACAATGCCGCAAATGTGAAAAAAGACGATTAGCATGCACCTGGTCCAGCTGCGTACCTGTGCCACCTTTTTTGGTCGTGGAGATGATGGACTCTTCCACTGTGAAGACCGTTGCCTCGACTCGTACACCCAAGCTTCGTCACCAGTAATGATCCTCGACATGAAGGACGGGTCATCCATGACACGCTGACGAAGTTCTTGGCAGACTTTGACGTGATCTTCCTTCTGCTCCTGGGTCAGCATCCTGGCTGTGAACTTGGCAGCAACACGGCGCATGTTGAAATCACACGTGAGGATTGACTGGACTGGTCCGTATGACGCACCAACAATGGCAGCAATGGTGTGGATTGCTCTCAGACGATCATCATGCAGAATTTGACGAATGGTTTCGACATTTTTAAGGGTTGAGCTTGTTGATAGTGTTCCTGATCTCTCATCATCGATGTTCATCGCCGCAAACCTGCCGAATAATGTCAAACGTCTCACACGTTTCACACAGAATTTCACGTTCGCTCTTTGTTCTAACTTGCTGTCTATAACGGTAGCGCACATGGTCAGAATAGCACGTGTTGCACGACTCCAGGTGTACACAAGACGGTGTCTTTTGGCACACTGACTTATGAATGTCGGTGCTTCCAGTGATAGTTTGTGCACGCTTGTACTGCCATCTGTAAGCGTTTTCTAAGGAACCCGGATGACTTGAAGAATGAACATACACATGATCACAAAAGCATGATCAGGATGAAAGAGTGCTGTTGAGCCAATGAACACATTATCTGTTGTGATCTGGTGATTTGGTAACTTGCACACTTGGAGCGGAAGTAAAACACACACACACACACACACACCTTTAGGGAGTCACCACATGAATCACTACACGCGGGATTCTCGTGCTTACCGTCCTCGAAGTGAAGTTGTCGTGACGTCATGCGCTGGGGAGGAGGAGAAGTTCGCTCCCGGACGCGGCATCAGTGCATCAGTTCATCTCTCATGGAGCAAACAAGCGGCGTTTTTATGAAATGATTTACAGTTGAAAAAAACAACAACAACAACAAACAAACAAACAAACAGGAAGTTCTGATCTCTACCTGAATGAGAATGCAGACTGATTAACTCTCAGCCGGTAGTTTTTTTTTTTTTTTTTCCTGTTCTGACGCAGTGATGGGTTCCGTCACATCGGCGCTGAGCAGAACCCGCAACACCCTGGTGAAGGTGGGCTCGGAGCCGCAGCGCCACCCGGACCCGGACCCGGAGCAGGACGGCGAATCGGGTCACGCGCGGCGCACGAGCGTCCGCGGCGTTTTCCCGGGCCGGCGCGTGAACAAGGCGCGCGCCAAGACGCCGGCGTCCGAGGTGCCGCGCGCGACGGATGGAGGCACCGAGGCGCAAACACAGAGCATCACGGCAGCTGGTGAGTGCACACACACACACACACACACACACACACAAATGCATTTTTTTTTTTTTTTACAATAAAAATGAAACCAAGTTCAATTCATTAAAAATATTAACTTCAAAGTGAAGTTACTGAACGCTACCCAAGTGTCATGTCTCAGCTCCAACAACATGACGACGTGTAAAAATGTCTGAGATGTCTAAAATAAATCCTTTTAAAATGTTTTAAAACACTTAATTCTAATTATTTTTTTTATTACAAAATGACCAGGACCAGCTGATAAAGTGATCTAAATGTGCTTTTAATATTGTTCGATGTTAAATGTTTAGTCGTTGTGCCTTATTTATACACACACACACACACACACACACACACACACACAATTTTTTACTATGAAAAGTTAAACCAATTCCAATTCATAAACTATATATATACTTTAAAATTTTTTGTACACTATCCAAAGTGTCATGTTTCAGTTCCAACAACATAATAAGTGTAAACGTGGTCTGAGATCTCTAAAAGATATTCCTTATCCTTTTAGAAGTAAAACGCTTTCAAACACTTAATTTTAATATTTTTTTTTTATTACAAAAAGATCAGAATCAGCTGATGGAGTGATCTAAATGTGCTTCTAAAATTATTTAGTGTTAAAGGTGTTATGCCTTATTCACACATGTATTTATATTCATTTTAATGAATTTAAAATATATATCTTTTTAAGTTAAAATATAAACAAATGCTAATAAATCATGAAATAATAATAAGCAATAATCTATTAACTGATGATAACTTTAAAAAATTGCCAACAGTAAATACAGAGGGGGCCAATAAAACATATACACACTTCAATAGTTGTTATTTATGCACTTAAAAATAACTCAAATTGAATTATGGCAGCAATGTGTGGCATTATGTTTACTCTAAAGATGTCAGTAGTCGCATTATGTGACAAGAGTGGCATATATTTTTTATGTTAAAGTGTATAAACATTTTTTGTGCCCTTCTGTATATTCTTTAACAGTGTTTTTAATTTTTTTTTATTCAACACCATTTTTGTGCAAACCTAAATCTTGATGCATATTGTGTATCGTTAAAAAGGCTTTAAGAATGGTGAAGAGATATTTCTGTCACATCACTCCACTCTTCAAGTGTGTATCTGTAAATCTTTTACTTTAAATGGTAAACCTTTAGCATGTAGCTTTACTCTAAACATTTTTGGAATTACGGCCCATGTAAGTAAGCATTTTTATAGCTTCACTTTAGTGTTTTAAGTTTCATGTGAACAAGATGGAAGAAGACAGTAATCTCTTAATTTCTTCCATCTGTATAGTTATTGAATATTGTGTACTTACTGTGTATAGTGTCTTATCTATAACAAATGCACGGAATCAAATTCCTTGAGTGTGTGAGTATACTTGGTGGATAAAACCTGATTCTGATTTTGATAATAGTATATTTATAATAGTATATTTATAATTTCTAATAATAAGCTATATGTGTTATACTTTTCCCGCCCACCTTTAAATGCACATTATGACAGAAGAAAATCTGAAGGAATTTTCAAATATCTAGTAGCAAGGATAATAACACAACAGGCATGTAGTAATAATAGCAAAATCATCAAATCATATAAAGCAGAAGTGTACAGAAGAGACCCATGCTTCAGCAGAAATGACTAAGAGAAAACAAAATACAACATACAAAATACAACACACGCACACACACACACACACACACACACACATATACGTATATGTGTGATATGAGAAAAAATATCATGTTATGATACCTGCAAACATTTTTTTTCATGATGGAAAAAATGCTAATGGGAAAAAAAGAAGAAAAAAAAGATTATATATACAACCTAACAAAAAAAAAAGAAAATTGTCTGCTTTGAATCTTGCATACTAATTACTAATTTTATGTTAAAATGGTTCATTTGAAATATGCAATAATATAGAATATACATCAATATACACTGTTAATATAATATCTTCATATAACCCAGCTCTAGTGTTATTGTTACCATACACTTTACATCAACAGCTCATAATGCATAAAAGGCGTGATGCTTTCTCATAAATACGTCTAACAACACTGAAAAAGAGCTAGCGATAACCCTCTCATACGTATGTGTCTGCTTAGCGTTCACAGCGTCTCCATGTAATAGCTACCATCATGTCAGCGTCACAGAGTGCATGCACTTGTGGAGGAGAAAAAAAACGCTTCACAGGATCCCATTGTGGAACAATAAATAGGAAACGGATTGGGAAAAAAGGGAGACGTTGCTTTGAAGGCTGATTCTGCGCACGCGTACTGCGCGTCTCTAAAGTTGCAGAGAAAAAGCTCTTTGATGTTACAATAACAGCGCGCTGATCACAGCCACATCAGCCTCTGTACACGAGGCTGTATCAAAGACGCAGCAGACACACGAAGTGGACTAACTTCCAACCTGTTAAGCCGCCTGTGTGATTACAGCAGCGTTTTAAGGTTAGATTAGTCCACTGTACGAGATGATCATGAATAAATCCTGAGTGAATTCTGTTGCAGGCTGCGATAATGATGCATTATAGATAGAAGAAAAACAAATTTTCTGATTTAAAGACCCGTTGCTACCCACTGAAATGATCGGTTGCAAGAATCCATTCTCATCTGTGATTGGTTCGAATTCTAGATCACAAAGGTCTTTTTATTTTATTTTACTAAAATAAACTGTAAGTAAGGCATGTTTGTTATGTACTTAACATAACGCAACATAAAACACGAACCATTTGTTTTTTTGCTACTGAGAAGATGATCAGTTATTAAATCTTACTGTTAGTACCAAAGTCTATAAGTATATTAGTATAGACAGTTTCCTGTCCATTACCTTTGTTCCGTTACTTTTTTCCATCAACATACAGTATTTATAGTCGTCCCATCATTATTGCATAATTCCAGGCTGCCCACATATTGGTTGCATTTAGTGTCATAACAACACTCAGAACGTCAAGACGTGGTTGCGGTGACACTAAACTGGACATTATGTTATACAGTGTAGTCCTATTATGATGGATTTTTCTTTCCCAAAAGCTGACTTTGGATTTATATTCCGCTCTTTGACTCCATTGAAGTGGAATTTGGTAACAAATTTTAAAATTGAGAAAGGTTTCTCATTGCTTGTGTGTACATTCTCCATCCTAATTAATTGCTCCATTTGGATCCATTTGAATCCATCAATATCCTCTTTTTCTTCCGATAATCACACACCATTCTTGTGCTTTTCACTGGGAGTCTAGATCTATCTGTTTTGCACTCTTTCCATCCCCTCTTCTCTCGCGCGCCGTCTCTCACGTACACACTGCCTCACTGCTGCACTTGCTCTTCCCTCCCCACTTGCTCTCTAAAGGAAGTGCAGCCCCATGAGGGGATGAAAATATCGCCTCTCGAGGCCCCTTGTTCCGCCGTTACCATGGCCATGGGCCGGTGACGACCCAGGCCGGGTTCTCTCGGCGCCTTCAGATGCACGCTGCCTCATCTTGACTCTCACCTGCTGCTCCGCTGGGACTCATGGGTACGGGAGACACCAACCAGCGCCGAGTCTTAATGACGCTCTTCCAAAATAAGCGACGATTCGCGGTTTCATTATAACTAACTGTTATATCAAAGGAGGTTACATAGAGAAAGTATTCTGGTACTCATAATCAAACAGGGAGTGAAAACAGTCATCAAACATGGACGTGAATCTAAAACAACAGACCTGCAAATTTTCAGTCCAGAATTATTGGCACCCTTCAATCAAATATATACAGTTGATCAACCTACAAGGAGAGTTATGAAACATAATAGATTCATTTTAACATGAACAATTTTCTGTAAAAAAAATCTCGTCTCCTTATTATCAGCACACTTCCATGATATTTAATATTCCTTCACTGATATTCACATACTGTAAGTAATCACTTTATCCTGGTTAGTGTAATGATGGATTAGAACTTGCAATATCAGTCTGCCTCTAATATTTCATATTAATTCATGATTTAATGATCTGTACCCTGGGGAGGAGAAAAAAAATAAAGGAAAGTCTATAAAGGTTGGAGATACTTGGAGAGGATATTAAACTCTCCTTCATAGAGATCATTTCCTTTAGATAAATATTTAATGTTATTTATATGAACTTTCCTTTTCAACTCATAACAGAGGTTTTTTTTAAGTCACTGCAAATTTGATTTGCGTTTCCAGAACCATTTATTTATTTATTTATTTATTTATTCATTCATATATATATTTTTTTACTTGATGGTGTGTCAGAGCTCAAAATAATCCCCTATGATCCTAAAAACTGATGCTTTTTCCACCCCTTTGTTTAATTACTTGTTTTAGTAACCCTTTTTGCCATGCTTCCCTTTGCTGTTTTTCTGATTCCAGAGTTTTCACACATATACACCCCCATAGCCATGCTGCCAAGGCAACCATACACTTATTAACTTATCTCATTTTTAAAAAAACCTTCACATGGTTATAACAGGTAGTTGAGTAATATTTTGTGATACTGAAAAACCAGACGAGCAAAAGAGTGTGGCATGTCAGTGTAGCTGAATATGCTAGGAGCATTAACTTTTAATAAAGTCTTTCCCTTTTTAAATCTAATCTCATCAATCCTGCCCGAGCCATTGATCAGGGGTGAGAATGAAACTAACTTTGGCCTTTCTGCATACGATAGCAGTGCTGAAATCCACAAAGAATGAACGGGAATTGCAATGCTAAAAACCTGGATATACAAACATAATTCATCCACAAAATGATTGTGAGCTGTACAATTTCTTTACATTTATGTCACTTGGTAGATGCCCTTATCCATAGTAAATTATATTTTTGTCCCATTATACATCTGTATAATTGAGGATTAAGCATCTTGCTCAAGGGCCCAACAGTGGCAAATTGGTGGTGCTTGAACCTGGGACCTTCTGATTAGTAACCCAAGACCTTTTCTACTGAGCTGCCCCTGCCTTTTATAGAAGCTCACGTTAAAAGTTGTAACACTTTTATTAGAGACAACAATAACAAGAGAAAAAAATACAAGGCTCACTTGACTGGTTTAAGACGTTTGGAAATACAGAATATTATTTTTTGCCATCGTTTGTACCATTGTGTT
>JAOVVA010000024.1:3449102-3462916 GCA_028565275.1 Leiocassis micropogon
CGTCACGTGATCACAACTGAGCCAACGTTTTTTCTCTCTCTTGTGCTGCGGAATTGTGGGTAATCGTCTCCCCTGCTCGGTCTTAGTGCGCGTCTCTTCCGAATAATCAACATCCGTGTATGCGTGTACTGTTTACTATAACACTGTGACCACGTGTGTGTGTGCGTAAAACATATTTTATTTTGTGTCTGTATTCGTGTGTGTGTGTACAGCACGCGTGTAAAGCAAAAGCAAGTCTCATTAGAGAGGTTAAAGATCCATTTTCTATTTTCTTTCTCCCTCTCTGTATCAGCCTGGATTTTGTCATTGGACACCATGCTTCTTCACACACACACACACACACACACACACACACACACACACACCTCCTCTCGCCTTCACGTACACACCCCTCCTCCCCTCCTCTCCTTGCCTTCACACACACACACGCTCTCTCTCTCTCTCTCTAATGGAAACACTGCTCTGTTGTGATTCTTTTCAAAGGTAAAGTGCAGGTTAAGTTGTTTTATTTTTACTTTACAGCAGTGATTCTGTTAGTATGCGCTCACGCAAGTGTCATTTACGATGTTCCTTGTTAATTTTTCAGATAAAACATTCCAGTCTTTCTGTTAATATGTGTGTGTGTGTTAATCTCTTAATCAAGTTTGTTGCCCCTGTGTCTTCTTATGAATATACTGTAAATACTGATATATTGCATGTATGTGATTGGGCTGATGGGTAATGTAGGCCCTACTTCTTTCTTTGTTTGGGTGAATATTTCAAATGCCAATTGTACCGATTGGAATTAATACAGTCATATGCATCTGTTGTTTCACTTTAACACTGCAACACTAAAATATGTCGCACCTGAGCCATGCTCATGTGTATAGTTAGTGTTAGACAAAGTGCTTGGGCATGCACAGTGGGAGGCGTGTGTGTGTGTGTATGTGTGTGTGTATACAGAACAAATGTCCTTATTTTTAGAATCTCATTCCAAGCTTTTCTAAAAAGTTGGCAGCTCAGGTCGTATCTAAACTCGATGTGAAAATGGCTCAGAAGCACACTTAAAATGTTGAGTGGTATTGTATACTCTAGTAATATTCATATTATCATTTGGCAAACCCATAGTGACTTCTGTTATTCAATCCAAGTCTTTCCCTTTTTTTTTTTTTTTTTAAATAACTTTCTGTTCTTTCCCATTTTATTCAATTATAATTGCTAATCTAGTGATTTATGCAATACATCAGTTCAAATAAATGTCTTGTTAATTGGCTACAAACAAAATCGTTCAGCTTTCAACCCTGTTATTGTTGTTGGATTGTTGCCTGGGATGCATGAAACAATGATCTGATAGAACGAGAGCTTTAGGAAAGAAGCAGAGAGAGAGAGACGGCCTATTCAGGAACAGATGTTTGATCATGTGTCAAGTGCAACATAACATCCTCCAAATCAGGCTCATGGCCTTAACCACTCAGTTTACTGAGGCATACCCGAAATCGGATTAAAGATGCGGATCTAAAGGTTAAGTTGAAGTGCAGCATCCTTCTTTATGCTTGCTGTGGAGCAAGGATGATGCTTATATATCATTAGAAATCATTATTAAAGATCATATCTAAAAACCTTGAAAAAACGAACACAACAAAACTGAATCATTTTGTGAGACATTCCATTTAGGATAAATAAGCTCAAAACAGGTACAGGACAGGGAAAGGAGGAAACAAGGTGATTCTATAATGAACATAATTAAGCCCGAAAACTAAACCGGAAAACATCAGTGGAACCCTAAGTGACACAGTTAACATAAAAGCCCCACAAATAACCCTGACAACACATCTATGTTATTTATTTTTTTCCTCCTATATCGCATACACCCCTGATATATATCCAAGCATCAAGTTATGGGACTACAAAAAGGTCTAAAAACATAAATACGGGAAAATAATCATTGGCATGATGATGTGATTATGGGCATTTTTGAAATTCTGATTATAACACAGGAATTTGCCAACAATTAAACTTTTTTATTTATTAATGCACAACACATTTTATTTTTTATCCATTTATACTTGATGTGGGTGGCATGGTGGCTTAATGGTTAGCACTGTGGCCTTGCACCTCCAGGGTCTGGGTTCGATTCCTGCTCCGGGTCTGAGGGCATGGAGTTTCCTCTGGGTACTCTGGTTTCCTCCCACAGTCCAAAGACATGCAGATTAGGCTACCTGCCCTTCCAAAATTGCCCATAGTGTATGAATGTCCCACTACAGTCATAAAATAATAGAAATAATCACCATTGGCCTCCATGGTCCTTAGTTGGACTACAGACGTTCCTAGATGGATGGTTGGGTGGATACTTACTTGTAATGTTGGGGGACAGCTTTGAAACAAGTTCCTGCTACACTATCAACAGTTATTTCTTCACTTTTTTTTTCCATCTTAAAGACTTTCCTGTTACTTCTGACTTTTTTACTGAAATATTCACCATATCACCAAGTCTATATATATATATATATATATATATATATATATTTGCTTAATCTGACTCTATATCTCTCTATATTATCTGTACATATTGTATACTGTACATTGCATACTGTATATATTGTATATACTTATGCGGATAATACAGTACAGTACATACTTTTTATTGTGTTCATCTTGTTATACATAACATTCCAGATGACATAAATACATTAACATTGATTCAGTGCACCATGCACAAGGCCAGGCAGACGAACTGCCCATAGTCGCCAACGTCCTGGTGCCAGACATCACAGGTCCAATCCCTCCCCTCCCCCGCCCCAAGTAGGCACAAGAAGAAACTAAGAACTATTATATATATTATTCGTAGTTTATATGCAGCCATACAAGTTCAAGTGAATTATCTGTTACTATTGATACAATGAAGTATGAGCTGGAATGAATAAATTAATATAAACCTGTGATTTGGAGCTGGAGCTACAGTAATGTCAGAGCTGGTGTTGTACAGAATGAACCAATACCTTCTGACCATCGAGAATCCAACAGCAAAGTTTTCTATGTTCTGACTTTCGCTATTTCTAGCATTTGTGGATCAGCATCTATTCGCGTCAACGTTTTAAATCTCTGTTGTGTTTTGTGTCCAGATTGCGATGTTTGGTGAAACAGCTGGAGAGAGGTGAAGCGTCCCTGATCGACCTGAAGAAGAACCTCGAATATGCAGCCTCAGTGCTCGAGTCCGTCTACATCGAAGAGACGAGGTGAAGTATTTGTAGAGTCTAATAATAAAACTAATGTGGAAAGCCATCTGGAAGCGTTTAATACACAACCGTGTTCTGTTGTTCCGTTGATGATGCGAGGATGAGAACGTTTGTTACAATGAGTTTGTGGAACTAAAGGCGAGCGAGATTTCTGTTCCATAACTCATTATTACCGCTGCAGATCGCTCGGCTCAAGGCAAGCTGATATCCAGAAAATCCAGAAAATGACATTGTAGTGGCATGACAGTAAAAATATCTGTCCCTCTATTAGTTACACACAGCAACCCAGGTATACTACTTTATCAAAAATATAACAATTTTCCTACAACATGCATCTGCATTCATCAAGTCAAGTTGACATATCGTGACCAGAGTGAACTGGCTTGTGGAAAATGTCTTTATTCGTTACAGGTAATAACCAGCTATAATGCATTATTACCATTATGTGACACTGACATGACAGGACATATCCGAGTAAGATAAATGTCATAAAAAAATATTTGGCGCCTGATAATGGAATGAGCATTTAATAAATGTGACCTGTTATATCAAGTGTACTGTAAGTTATAAAGTCGCACAGGTTAGGGTTCGCTACGGGCAATTGAATGCAGTACATGTTCTGTATCAAATTTTCAATTTCAGCAGAAAAATCATAATATAATAAATTCTTCATAGTTCAACAGAATTAAAAAAAAAGTTTTAATCCTAAACCTTGTTTTAAAGCACTTTTTAATTAACACTGTCCAAGCTGGTTTGTCCAGTTGTGATAGAAAAACCACTGCTGGCGAAGTTATTTTTAGGGGTAGCAGGGAAAATGCTGTGTCAAAATGAGACTGACTACACCACAGAATCCTCGTTAAAATATTCTAAAAATAAGATTTCAACCTTTTTTCATTGTAAACAAACTTGCACTGGCCATATCCCAGGAACCGGACATGCTACAGTAATAAACCAAGAATCTGTAAATACTCTTAACTCAAATCACCCAAAAATGCTTAACTTAATGCCTGTTGTGATGTAACAGGTAACAACTGTCTATGTAGCTTTATGTCATTGGGTTTAACTAGGTGTTATTAAGTCTTATAACTAAGTAAAGCCTTCTTAACTAATTCAATCATTACTCCGTAACTAATTAAGTAATTAAATAACTGTTACCCATGGCTTTTTTTAATTACTTAATTACTTAATTACTTTATTTTTTTTTTTACAGCTAATTAAGCTTAAGGTTGAAGCTTGTGGTGGAGTTAGTGTTCAAAGTTCAAGTTCATGTTAGAGAAATCGAGCAAAAACTCTAACCGAATTACCTGCGTTGATTTAAATTCCGACAGATTCTTTATGAGAACTGGTTCTTTTAATTAAGCTGTAATGCATGAAGAGCCGACGAGACTAACAGTGTTAATAAAGGTTAGAAAGTCGATAAAATAGGTTTACAAAGCACAGAAACTAGATTAACCGATCTGTAGAGATTTGTAGCAAGTACTTATAAAGTTTAAATAAATGATAATAAAAAAAAGAGTAAATGAGTATTAATTAAGTAGGCTAATTCCACTGTGAAGTACAAATGCCCTAAAATAGTCCCTTTGCTGCCCCCCATTTTTTGGTCAAAGATTCATTGAAATGCTCTACAGTGCTCATGACTCCTTACAAACCTTTCATCATTTTTTCAAAAACGGTTCTAAATCAAGGTTGAGGGCCGAGCAAATAGATTTTTTAGAGACTCCATTGACTGAGGAAGGACCATGTCCCTAAATCAGCCGGTCATTCATCACACAGACATTCTGTAAGTGCCGGTTCCCTCGTCATATTTACTCTCTGTCTCTCTGGTCCCGCTGCATTTGAGGAAATATTACAAGCGACTGAACCTGGCTGATACAAGGATGGAGAATTTCATGCACCTCTGCTTTTTATAGGTGTGTTAGAGCAATTTCACACTTATTACTCCGTTTGGCAAGTCTGACAGCACGAAACTGATACATTTGGCTTGTTTGCTGTTTGGCAGTTAAAAAAAACCCCCACCAAAAATAAAGTTTGTTGAGGGGTGTGTAAAGCTGAAAATATCCTAGTAGATTTCCTTTTGGGTTTGTTCTGAAATACCGCTAAAGATTAACGCTACATGCGGCTCAAACTTTTCAGACAGCGTTTCAGACAGCAGTAAACAAGGAAGCACTTATAGATGAGTTAACACATGTAATACAGTACAGTTAACTGATTTGAGGAGGTAAATGTACATCACTCGTCACAGCTAGCTGGCTAACGTAGCTTGTTGCTAGCAAATATGAACATGGAGAACGAGATTTCAACATTCTATTTTTGATGTCATGTGAACACAGATGAACAAACATTAGCCGAAATAATGCTTTAATGGTTCGTTTGTCGAGTTTTAACTTAAAATATTTGTTGAGTTGAAATTTTCACACAGACTGTACAGTATAAAAACATCTGGACAAATCCTCTGTGAAGATGGTCGTCGCCATCTTGGAAGGAGCTTGCTCTGTCTACTTGCCTCAAGCTAGCTAGCTTAGTTTCAGATTAGCTAAAATGCTAAGGTGGCTAGCATTAATTTATATGCTTACATTTCTTTGAATTTGATTGAACTACAGCCAAACTCCAGTGATTCCAGTTAGCTGGTTAGCTAAAGTGATGCATAGCAGACAGCTAGCGGTTTGACACCTGCACTGCAGCTGTCACTCAAATAAGCCAAAACATTTACTTAATGTAATTTCTTACTAATAAATTTCATAAAAATTCACGGCTATACTGTTTTCGTGAATGGGAAATCTAGCTTTGAAGACCAAAACTGTCTTTTTTTTGTAACAGGCTGCTAACACGTTTTAGCAGGCCTCTATGGGGACTGACTTACTTTTGAAGCTTGCTCCCAGTGGTCATTCGAGGAACTGCAACGTTTTGGCGCCTTCACATTGAACTCATGTTTCAGAACCAGAGGTGTTTTGGATCAAATTTGAATATGACTTCTGTTATCTCACCCTCCTAAAGAACTGTGCAGAAATGGAATCACACCAAGATCGTACTTAAACAGACAGACTGAATGTTATAAATAGATATGTTAATTATCCTAAATAGTAGACATGTAGTTAAAGGTGAGTTTTCTTGGATAGTATAATATAAGAGCCAATCAGGATCGGTATGCAAATACAGCCTGTGGATCACTGATGTACCAGGAGAAAGGGGCAGGAACATGTAGAAATGGAAGTGTATTTAAAAAATCTGGATTTCTCTGGATTTTCTGCATTTTAAAGGAAATATCTTCTATGTCCTACATAACAAAGCTGAAACAGAACTGAATAAGCATGTAAAACTTACAGGTTTTTTTTTACTCTCAATATCTCCTGTGCAACGCGAGACGTGAAATTGTTTAGAAGTTGACAATGGGGATTTTAATAACGATCTGTTCCAAATGAAGAAATCCAAGGATTAACATAATCATAGTGATAGCTGTAGTGACATGGGGTGGAGTTTTGGGCAACCCCACTTTAGGTGGCATTAGATACACTGTTATTGGTGCCTGGCTAATTTTCCATGGACATGGATTGTCATGTCTCTCTCTCTCTCTCTCTCTCTCTCTCTCCATTAGGCGGTTGGTGGACACAGAAGATGAGCTCAGTGACATCCAGTCGGACTCGGTGCCATCGGAGGTGCGTGATTGGCTGGCCTCCACCTTCACACGTCAGATGGGGCTGATGCTGAGACGGACGGAGGAGAAGCCGCGATTCCGTAGCATTGTGCACGCTGTGCAGGCTGGGATATTCGTAGAGAGGTGAGGTCACCGGCAATAAAACTTTTCCAGTTCACACAAAAATTAAATGGTGCATCCATTGTGCTGGACTTTTCATGCTTACACTATGATTTCCCAATTCTGATAAGGTACAAAGCTAATAATAATAATAATAATAATAATAATAATAATATTTTAATTAACAAAAAGATTTTTTTACACCCATGTTTCTTTTAATGTCCTGGAACTCAATGCGAAAAATGAATTCCTGTAATCACTTACAAGTGCCGTTCACATCAAACCAGGACTTTTGATTTGGGAGAGTAAAAACTCCCTTTATTTCTCTACACTAAATTCCTGTCCCAGCATTTCGCTAGTGCGTGGATACCATCAGGGTAGAAACTTTTCTCGGTACGTCACAGCCACGATCGGACTTTCTGCTTCACATCTGAAATGCCGGCCTTCCAGGAACTCCTTTAATTTCCCCAAACATGTGGAAATGTCTTGAAGCGAGGTCAGGACTGTACAGGGGATGTTGCAATAACTTCCAGCCAAGTTCCTGTAATGTGCAAGTGGTGTAGGTTAATTATTGTGTGTACAGTTCCCACAGACAGTCTCTTCTGCAAGTCGGTGAGAATTTATCCGTCAATTTTAAAGGATGAGGTGTTCCACTTGCTGAATGATCACGGGAATTACTGCAGTGTGCTCTAAATCACCTCGGCTAGAATTGTCCTTCATGGACGTAGGAACATTCTTCAAAACCATTTAAATGTTTTCCTCTGGCTAAGAGTCTCATCACCGTACTGCACGTTAAGTCTTTTGTTAATGTCAATCACTTTTATGCCTTCGTTCACAAGAACTTTCATCACAAGTCCTGGTTTGACTTGAACACCCCTCATACCTTATCGTAACTATAAACTTCACTGTCCTGGCAATTAAATGCAGCTTTTCATGTATTATATAAATTTTTTATTTTATTTAAAAAAAAACGGAAAAAGCCTGCGTCTTTTTTTTTTTTTTACTTTCATCTCAGTTTCTCATTAATGCAGTATCTCAAGGATTATTGTTTGAATGTTTGTAGGATTTATATGGCACTATCATTATAAACAGCAGGTGATTCGTTGAATATATTACAACTAAATTAGATGAATTTTGCATCGAAGAATTTGTTATGTGCATTATAATGACCACATGCACCTACCACCCCATCCAAGAGAACTAAGACCAAAAGTTAAAAAATTTTAAGGCTGTTTTTTTACCTAATTTTCCTGACTTTTATGTTTATGTTTATAGAAACGTACAGTAGTACTAAGTTTATTCCATCGATTATTTGATCGATTGTCCTATACAAACCCATTTTTTCTATGGCGATAAGAATACAATCAATTTATTTTAATTATATCATTACTCAGTCTGCTATATTAATAAATAATGAGGCATGGGTCATATAGCTGTAACTAATGCAGTTCTTGATGGTCAGCTCAAACATCTGGATTAAGAGGAACCCTCAGGGGGCGACTAGTGAGTTTCCCACGACGCATTAAAATGATCAGATGTGCTGGACGGAAGAAGCATTTGTCTCCTGGCAGCCGTAAAGTTTCATCCGCTGGTGAAATGTCTCGATAAATCTTTAAGTGCAGTACAATGCGAGTCACAGTATTTCTGCCCCGCATGCTTTCTCCTCTGTCTAATGAGCCTGTGGGGGGGAAAAAACGAACACAATTACAGTGTGAAAGACGGAATCCTCCTCTTCCCACATCCCATATCTGTCTGAATGTTTAAGCATCATTTCATTACCTGCATAATGCATTTTACTGGATAAACGAGTTGCGACCATGAAATGGCGGCTGTCTGTGGGTTCAGGGTTTATTAACAGAGAAATAGAGAGAGAGAAAGAGAGAGGGGGGGATGTGAGGTGAGTGTTTTTGTGCGAACAGACTTGAAGAAATGATGTGAAGCCTGTTTATTAACAGGACACGGATCGTGATGCACATATGCGTCACGGAGATGCTGGAAGAGAAAAAGCAGCGTCAGATTAGCAGGTTCTGTTTCGGAAACCACATTTACCCTTCATCATTGATCATGACAGCCATGTAATTTATCTTTCTGACCACTCTAATTTATTACGGAAAAAAAACTGAGCGGTGTACAAGTAATAGGACATGCAACAAGGGCAAAGCATTTAATGCATTCAAATGTGCACCCTTGGGGGTTCTTCACCCATGTAGGGGACGTGCAAATAGGCTGTTTCAAATTCATTTCAAGTGGAAGAGAAAACAAGAAGAAATAAAAACTAGTCAGACCTCATTTTAGAAAGGTAATGGAAAATGGCTAGTAGCACCAAAAGTAGTCATTTGCCTTGCTAGCTTACAGTACAGAGAACGTAACGCAATGACAGCTTGAAATAGGACTTTTGTTTGACTCGTCCATTTACAGCATTTGGAAGACACCCTTATCCAGAGTGACTTACATTTTTATTGCATTATACATTTGAGCAGTTGAGGGTTAAGGACTTTACTTAAGGGCCCAACAGTCACAACTTGCTCAAGGTTGTGGTGGGATTGGAACCTGGAGTAGGAGTAGTATCACCTACTGTATTGGGGAAAATAATTTCTTAAAATTGTTGGTTGGTTGTCTACCCTTCCTCTTTCATTGTAAAAAGACACAGAGAATGGGTTGGATGCAAGTCTCACACAGGGGTGGGACAGATGTTAATTATTAGCTTTTACATTACATTGATTTGAGGAAAACAGCCAAAACAGGGTTTTCTAATCATTTAATCTAAAATATAAAAAAAAAATGGTTGTCAAAGTGTTGTAGTGATGTTACTGTGGCAGTGTTATAGATGTTGGGACACCATTGGTATAGGGTTGTTGAAAATTAGAACTATTTTCATGAAATGATTGAAGACCAACGTTGACTACATGATGTTGGAATACGTTTGAACGAATGATTCCAACATAATATTCCAAACATGATTTCAAAACAATAGTATTTATTTTTGTGCGCGTCATGTGCTTATCACTGCACCAGTAAAATAATATCAAATAAAGTAAAAAAAAAAAAAAGCAACAGAAAACTGCAATTTACCAAAAATATTAAATCAGAAAAAACAGTTACAACTATATGATAATGGTCATCCAATCAAGTTGCCCTCAATTTAGGAAAATCATCACATTAAAAATTTGTTTAAGAGCCATAAATAGAAAAGCTTTTATTCTGCTTAGATGAACTATTAATTTGGAATAAATTCCAGGTTTTTCAAATTTCAAGTCGAGTCATCGTTGCTGTTAATTAGCTTATTAGTTAAATCAGGTGTCCTGGAAGCTGAGAAAACACTCATATGTGGAGGACAGGGTGTTCTCCAGGACCAAGGCTAGCAACCACAGACCTATCCCGTTATTAGCGTTAGAGTTTGGCTGCAAGGCTAATGTTAGCTGGAGGTTTTTGGTTGGTGTATTCGCCTGATGTTCAAATGTACATAAAAGTTAGTGACTGTTGGATTACGTTTAATATAATTGCCTGGAAAAACCCTTTAGTGAAACTTGACATTTCCTCTCCATGGGCGGTTCCCTGTGCTGGAATACCGTATGTTTCTCTTTCTCATGTACCTCAATCCGAAGTGAGGTTCCTGCAATATTCAAATAATCATGAATTGAAAAGCGAGAAAATCACATTTAAAGATTTAAAGATTCACTTCGTTTCAATTCTAATCATACATGTTTTCATTGTAAATTCATCATCTTTGATAAAGGGTCAGTAATCATACTAATTATTAGCATCACCCACAAATCAGTCACTTCACCACTCATCTTGTTTTACCACTGTTCACTTGGTGCTGAAATAATTTTTGATTAATTCACATTTTTGATTAATTCACATTTTTGATTAATTCACATTTTTGATTAATTCTGCTGTCTGTAATTTCCTCCTTACGTTTTTTTTTTTTAGCATTTAAATGTTATAACTTTTTAAACCTAGCCTCGTTTCATCAAAGTCGCTCTAACCTTTAAAAACTTTTAAAATCTTGTTCCAGTGTTGTATCACTCACTCACTGTCTATACCGCTTTATCCAGTAAACAGGGTCACGGGGGGCCTGGAGCATATCCCAGGAGACTTAGGGCACGAGGCGGGGTACTGTAAGGGTGCCAATCCATCGCAGGGCACACACACACACTCACATACTATTGGAACGCCAGTTAGCTCAATCTGCATGTCTTTGCCTGCATGACTGTGGGAGGAAACTGGAGTACCCTGAGAAAACCCACCAAGTACTGCGAGAACACGCAAACTCCATGCACACAGACCGTAAGCCGGGAACCGCACCCGGACCCTGGAGGTGCAAGGTAACAATGCTAACCACTAAGCGACCGTGTCGCCTTCCAGTGTTGTGTTTCAGACAAAAAGAGAGGAACCTCACGTGTTCTGCTCCTGTTGTAGTCGATGTGCTTCGGCATGTTGTGCCTTTTGAAATGCTTTTCTGCTCATCACGGTTGTTAAGAGTTACCATAGCCTTCCTATCTGCTCAAACAGGTCTGGCATTTCTCATCAGTTACGTATTTCCACCCACAGAATCACTACTCTTTGGATTTTTTTTACTCCCCACACCATCATGCAAACTCTAGATATGTGTTCAAAATCCCAGGAGATCAGCAGGTGCACATTCAAGCTTGCTGTTCATTTGCTTGGGTTTTTTATCTCTTCCGAACAGAATGTACCGGCGGACCTCCAACATGGTGGGCTTAAGCTACCCTCCATCTGTCATAACTGTGCTCAAGGTAATCAACACACACACACACACACACAGAATCAATACATACAGCTCTCTCCTGATGAATTCTTACTGAGACCTAATTTTGTATATCTGTTTTTTCCTTCTTTTTTTTTCCCCCTCACAGCATATAGACAAATGGACTTTTGACGTGTTTGCCTTGAATGAATCGAGCGGAGAACACGGTCTGAAATTTATCTTCTATGAACTCCTCACCAGATATGACCTCATCAGCCGATTCAAGGTGAGCACTGCTCTGATATGATGACAACATACATTACACATTACAATCAAAACTGTACTGATACATGGGGTGGGTTGGGGGGGGCGTTCAAATCAAACCGGGACTTGTGATTGAATTTCTTGGGAATGAAAGAGTAAAACCGATTGACATTTACAGAAGACTTCGAGCACAGTGCGGTGATGAGTTTTAAAGAATGCCGTACGTCCGTGAATGATGATCCTGTCCGTGGCGGCTCGAAGCCCAATGCAGTCGTTTATTTGAACATTCAGTGAGTGTCGCGCCTGATCCTTGAAAATTGATGGATAACTTGTCGCCAATTTGCGGAAGAGACGCATCTGTCTCACACACAATCAATCACCAACACCACGTACACATTACAGTAGCGAACTCGGCTGGGAGTTATTACCTCATCCCCTGTCCAGTCCTGACCTCGTTTCAAGCCATTTCCATATGTTTGGGCCATTAAAGGTGTTCCCGGTAGGCCAGCGTTTCAGACCTTTCTGCTGAGAAATGTAAGGAGAAAAACTTTCTACCTTGATGGATCCAAGCACTAGTGAAACAGGGGATCATATAGAGAAATAAATGGAGTTTTTACTCTCATATTCTGCACAATTAAAAGTCCCGGTTTGACTTGAACACCCCTCAACACATTCAGATCACTACAAACTGTAACTTATTCCATTGCATGTTAACGGGATCCATTTATATTAAGATTTGTGCCCCTGAAAACACCACCAGACCGTGTCTAATCCGAAGCATATTTAATACTCTGACTTGCTCCGACCGGCCTGAACGAGGCATGATCAGGAGGCAGGAAATTAAATTCCCCATGCCCTTCATGCACTCCTCATATACGTGTCGTCTTCAGGCTCTGAAAGTTCTGATGTGCTCTGTTTTTTTGTCTTTGTTTGTGTCAGATTCCCATCTCAGCTCTGGTTTCTTTCGTGGAGGCTTTGGAAGTGGGATACAGCAAGCATAAAAACCCGTATCACAATCTCATCCACGCTGCAGACGTCACGCAGACAGTACACTGCTTAATGCTGAAGACTGGCATGGTGGTAGGTTCACACACATTATAGTAAAAACATTCATTCATTTGTTTACGCATTATCTATACCGCACATCCTGAGACTGAGGGTACAAGCAGGACACACCCTGGATGAGGTGCCAACCCATGGCACAGCCCAAGCACACATGATCACACCATGGGCAATTTGGAGACACCAGTCCACTTTGGACTATGGGAGGAAACCCAGCCACGAACAGGGACAAAAATGGAGGTGAAATCCGAACCCCCCCCAACCCTGGAGGTATATCTCATCCAACCCATATTGCTCAATTCTCCAGTGTATTTAAAGAAAATCTTCCTAAACTCCAGGTTTATGAGGTACATCTGCTATTCAAAGTCATGTTTTAGGCCTTGAGTACGACAACTAGTTTGCCAGCCACTCTATCCACCAACAAAGCCATCCAGCCATCACTAACAAAGCAGCACCTTGTTTAAGACCACCAACGATCAAGTTCATCCGGCACCCAAACACATGTGGTATAATGTACAGTACATAGTGAAAGATAACCTACAGTCAATGTGCCCATCTGAGGACAGAGAATTCCCCAATGTCCCGTCCTGGGGTATTGTTAGACTTCCCGTTGGACAGCGTGTGGATGCCCTCCATCCTTTTCTCCTCTTCTCCTTGTTCAGTTTAATCATTTTACTGTGACAGCTTGTCCACCCCATATGTGCTCGTAGCGTATAACTGCATTATACAGAGTCTTAGACAGGATGACCATTTATCTCACTTACTCTCTCTTTCTTTAACACACACACTCACACATAAATACACACATCGA
>JAOVVA010000024.1:3481884-3517597 GCA_028565275.1 Leiocassis micropogon
AAACTCATCTGTTTAGCTGTGCGTTTATTGAATGAGCACTGTGCTACGTCCGAACCGACTGCATTATTTTATGTTTACCTAATTAGTTTAAAGTTTTATTGCAAACTGTTTTTATTTTTTTTTTATCAAATTTAAAAGTTTTCTTTAAAAAGTTTTATTGCTATTATTTTCTTTTCTTTTATGTAAAGCACTTTGTGTATGAAATGTGCTATACAAATAAACTTGCCTTGCCTTGTGCATAAGAAAGTTAGCTAGCTAAGTAGCAAACTAACTAGCTTGAGAATTTTTCTTTCGATTCTTCTTTTTTAAAAAATTATTCTGTCAGGGAAATATTAACTATAATTTTCTACGCCTGTGAAACAGGTTTTAAGACAATGGCTATATAATGATAAGGAGATAAAACACCTTTGCTAGCTAGGGCTACTGAGATGAAACAAGCATTTAAAATTACTTATACAATACATTTGGGGTAACCTTTCATAGATGTCAACACTTTTTATACATTTATTATGTACTGTCAAATTATGTATATTATCTTACATAAGGAGGTAGCCTAGTTAGCTTAGCTAGCAAGATAGCAGGTTTTCTCTAGGTCATTAAATTGTTCTGGAAACAGTAAACTGAAAACTTATTCCACAAATGGTGGTAAAGAGTTTAAAATAAAATAGATCTTATCCTGACTTCTTAATCTTACAGAGAAATAAATAAATAATAATAATAATGAAAAAAAGCTTTAACTGGCTAATGCACATTTTTTATTTTATACTGAGTTGTTTTTAATAAAAAAGACATTATCAGGTAATTATATTGTTGTCATATTATTATTTTATTATACTGCACTATAATATAATAATATAATATTATTGTATAACATTTATAATAGATATACTGTATAAGCTTATAATCATTTACAGGCAAGTATATATAGACAGAAAGACAGATAGACAAACTGACAGACAGACGGACAGACAGACAGATAGATAGATAGATACTTTATTGATCCTAATAGAAACACGAGATCCTCTATAGTTAGTAAATATTTTTTAAACCGCAGTGAAGGTACAGTAGCATCTTGTGCATCTCCAGTTTCTAATTGGAGAGATTTGACAAGGTGTAATATTGCAAAAATATCCCTGCTAAAAGGAACAGAGAATTTTTAGAAAAGATGAGCAGGGCAGAGACTGCAAGAAGAAATTTGTTTCCATAACCAGAATAAATAGCCTATTCCTATGAGAACAATGTAAAAGCATGACAAATATTCACAAATCGACTGGTCTAGACTTTGGTGCAGTTTTTTTTTGTGTGTTTTTGTGTTTTGCATCACACATAATTCAATGCATCACTTATAATAAACTGTGCTGAACTTCGGTCAACCAGGACAACAGCTGGGTTCTGCTGATCTACAGTATATCACTTCTGTCTAATCAGATAGAATAGTCACTGAGTCTCTATTAGCCTATAAATCCTATAAAACGCAGGAGCTGTATCTCATCTCTCAGCATGCGTGTAACTCTCCGCGGCCTGACAATCTCCTGAGACGTGACTGATCACTTGTGACAAGCACTGAGATTAGCAGGCTATTACCTCAATCGCAGTGGTTCTCCTGCATAAGACAAAGACAGGTACTGAGCACACCATTTTGGGAGAGTCTGCATGACTTTCTGCATGAGAATTGATCACAGAAACAAACACCTCCTCAAAAAGCTCAGAGTACATTCTCAACAGCATGACAATGTTGGAATCTGCCTGGATTTATTTATTTATTTTTTTGACGGTAGGTAAATGAAAGCCTCACGGTGCCCATTAGCGGGTGCGCCAGATGATTGGTACAGGATGGAAGTCCCACGAGAGTGTGCCACGTGACCAGCTCCGCCGCGAGACGTCAGTGGCAGATGGCACGGGTACCCGCGCTGGCAGTTGGCACGGGTGTCACTTTTCTCACAGAGAGGGAGAGAGAGACAGAGAGTGAGAGGAGGGTGAAAACGAGATTAAAGGAATTCTAAGTGGCTCACAGCAGACACATGGAAGGCGCATGGTGCTGAGAGTGGAATTTTAGAACATGCGAGTCAAATATTAAGACAAAAAGAAGGTAAGCAGATTTAAAATTATTTACCTTAATTACTGTAATGCAACAATATGTTTTGTATTGTGATTGTACAGATTTAACACCTACAGTTCCTTTGTGTCCATCTGGACCTCAATGAATGTTGTGTATGATAATTTAGCAATAGGGATTTTGCTGTCTAGTGTAGATGAAATATCAGATACTCATAAGGACATGACCTTACGATCTCATTCATAATGCCTGCAATTCCATCTAAATTCCCAGTCTATCCCTTAAAGTCTCAGAAGAAGTCTAAAGTAATGTAAAGGTATATTTTCATCCTCAATGTGACAAATGATATAAATGGACATGGAGGAAATTAGTTTTAAGCCCATGGAAGTGCTTAAAATAAAGGTGCTCATATTTGGTGCCATGTATTATTTGACTACAAAGAACTTAACATTCATTTTGCACCAAAAACTTGCACATTGCTTTTAATGCTATTTGTAATGGGAATTATTATGTGCTTGAAAAACATCCTCAAAACGTTCTGAATTAACTCCTACCTAGCGTTGAATAAATACTGCATTATAATCTTGCTTACTACTTTGGTCCTCCTGGACGTCTAAGAGGTTAATTCTAAATTAATCTAGTTAATATTTATAACATCAAATTTAATTTCGTGTTTTTTTATTATCTTACTGTGAAATTTTGATTTCCAAACCCTGGAGATTTCCAAACTTTGGAGAGGTGCCATAAAGCCGTATGGCTTTCCAAGGCTTCTCCGTATACAGGAGTCTCAAGAACACACTAGGGAACATATACCGTCCTGCTCCACTGCTGGATGGTGTCAGGGGGACTGTAACTCCTACTCACAGTGTGTTACATTAATTGTGTCCTCGTCTGCAGGGACAATGTTGACCGCGCCGCCAGATGAGCCAGACGCAATGCGTGAGCCACAGTTCGGAGCAAGCTTTCCACGTCCGAGCGTCCATGACAGTCTGAGACAAGAGCAACAAGATCATCGCAGACAAAGGTTCGACAACGTAGATCAACGTGACGAACGCTCAGACAGGGACGAAGAAGAGCGAGACGAAGACCAAGATGAAGAGCAGGACGAGAGCGGCCTGAGCAAAAGGCGCACTTCGAGAAGACGGCAATCAGGTGCCACGTGCTCGGACAGGTCCCGGTTGCGGCGCCAGGAGGCGAACGCACGTGAGCGCAGCCGGATGCACGGACTGAACAGCGCACTGGAGAGCCTGCGCAAAGTTGTGCCGTGCTACTCGAGTGCTCAGAAGCTGTCTAAGATCGAAACCCTGCGTCTGGCCAAGAACTACATCCGGGCCTTGTCGGAAACGCTCAGCGCTGGCACGCGGCCCGACCTTGTGGCATTCGCACGAACCCTGTGCAAAGGTTTATCCCAACCTACCACCAACTTGGTAGCGGGGTGCCTGCAGCTCAACGCGGGTCGCTTCCTCGCCAGTCCTGGTGACGTTTCACCTCCGTGCGACGGCCCGTACGCGTATTCAAACGCAGAAACGAGCCGCGCAGACGCCCCCAAACACTTCCGACCTTTCCCCTACTGCAACATGTATGACTCGTATTACAGCAGCGCGTCTCCGGACAGCCAACTCAGCCCGCCGGTGAACTATAACGGCGTGTTCTCGTTTCAGAAACCCGACGAGCAGACGGAGTGCGTGGCGAGCTGCCGGTACGGCGCGACATGCTGCGGCGCCCCGGGACGCGCCTCCACCAGCCGGCCTTCCGCATACACGGTGTCCCCTGACAGCCACTTTTCGAACGAGCTGCGCATGCGCAATCAGCCCTTCCAAGCCCAGGAACAATTACACGCGGTGTATCACAATTAAAGAGCAAAAACCTAGTTCGTTTTCCTTAAAATGTGTCTTAATATATTTATTATTTATTAAATATTTCCCGATTTTACTGCATAGTTTATTGTCTGTTGTACTCCCTAAATGTACTACCTTATTTATTGCACACTAATAAATGTCAGATTGTTAAAGGTCTCGTTTTTATATCGTTTCCTTTTATTTATTTATTTATTTATTTGCGTTTTCAGTTTTTTCATTTGATTTTGCTTTTGAAATCATTTATAATTTATTATTATTATTATTCCTATTATTATTACAACTTCTTATTTTTGTTGTTTATTATTTAATTATTATTCTCATTATTATTATTATTATTATTATTATTTCAACACAATTGACATCACTGCTCATTTTTCTTGCTGTCCTCTGTGTATTTACGAACACTACATTCTGTACAGGGACTGCATTGCGATTATTAATTACAATAATCCCATGAAAAAAAAACAACGATTATTTAGGCTATATTTTTTTAACTGACTGACAAACAAGCAAACAAACAAAATAATAATATCCAAGTCTGTTCAATTGAACCTATCGACAATAAAATGCATTTGAGCAATAAACGGCATTTTAAAAAGGGAACTATGCAACTGCGCGTATTTCTAATTGAATTATTATTTCAGAAACGTATTCACTGTGTTAACTGTGTGTCTTGTAGGTGAGCAGTTGAAATCTTAAAAACTGGAAGCACACACACTTCTGCACTTCTGCATTTGTTTCATGCGGTCTGTGAATATTACTCTGACAGATCTGATCATCCGAGTACAGGAATTATGCTTCATCATGTAAAACATTCATGAAGGGAAAAAAAAAAAAAAAAGTACGTGCTGTATTAAAAAATAAACATCAGAATAAATCTGTACTGTATGACGATATCACTGATCAAGATCTACTGGATGTGTGAATTGTTTTTGTTCAAATAATCAAAAGCCGCATAAATGTTTCAACAAGAATTTCCTGACAGATCTGACACATTTGCAAAGTAAAATTTTAAAAACTTTTTATTTCGAATTTAAATTGTAACGACCTTCTAAAGCTTTGGTATTTCGTAAACTTGCGACATTTTCTTGTCCTGTATTATGATCTGATCGCAATCATTCCTTCAAATGTATATTTTTCCCTCTTTGATAGTACATGTCCCACTTTATATAAGACTACATGGGATTAATATAAATACATTTACATACGATTATATAAAGGATTATTGTTATTAATATGTTATTGTAAGTTTAATTTGAACATAGTACCACGTATATTACATTTAAACTGCAGTTATTATTATTATGATTATTATTATTATTATTATTATTATTATTACAACGACAACGTAATTATTGCGGAAGATTTAAAAAAATAAATAAACTCGCTCCAGTTCAGTGGTTAATTTCCAGCCACAACCAAACCCATTTTCTGCAATTTAACTTATTATTATATAGTTTCTTCTTATTTGATTTCCAGTTAAACCGCATTTGAGATGAATGCACCAGAACAGATCATATTTTTAATCTCTAAACAATTCAGTATTATACAATTGTCCAGACTTTTCCAGACCATCAATTCTTTGGGAAATATAATTGTTTTAGGGTGCCATCTTTGGGAAATTTAGAGAGCATATTTATTTACCGGGATTTCTAAAAATATAATAGCAATATTGTTTACAGGTTCAAGAAACGTTACTTCATCTTAACTTGAGCATTTAAAAAAAAATCTAAACAGCCTTAAGGGAATTCAACACACGTTTACAAGTTACTAAAGTTGGTAATAATAATAATAATAATAATAATAATAATAATAATAATAATCGCAACAAAAAGTATCGAACAAAATTAAATGAAAAATTATATTTTAATGTCAGGACTTCCTTTTGTAAAATCCGGAAAAAAAAAATCCCCACCTGTTTGTTGTTACATAATAAAACTTATGAATCGAAGTGAAGATTATAGAAAGGGGCGGGGCTGTTGAACATTTTCTTACGACCCAATTCATATTAACTTCCAAGAAATCTTTTTACATTTCCCGGATCATGTAAATACCGCAAATTAAATAAATAAACACTATATATAGTGCTTATTTATTTTATTGAAATATAGCTACAGTGTTTACAAATATTCAGTTCTGTAAAGGTATTCTGTGCATCAACACAATAACCGTTATCAAGGAATAAGCAAAGCATAGTACTAATCATTACATTCCTTTAATCACATGCCTTCATCATTACAACAAACCACACCAGGTATACACTCTTTTATTTTTATAAAACGTCCTGAAATATGAATGTGACTGTGAATAAAAAACAAAGTGACAAATCAGGCATAGGAGCAGGCGAGAAGTTGCATGTATAACACACAAACAATAAAAAAAAAAATCTTTCATTGTTGAAGAATGTGCCATGTCAATTTCAGTGTCAGTATGGATGACAAAATAATGTTTTATTTATAAAAATTCACTCTAAACACTCACTCTGCTATGTAGATTGTATTTGATTAAAATACTGTTTTAGATTTCTTAATTATACATTTCTCATTAAGGATCAACTTCAAGTCAAACAATTCTCTGTATAATATTCGTCCAAGTTGCCCTGCTTGACACATTGTGATGCTTTAGTGCTGTAAGTCGTTGTAACCTTACAAAACGCTTGCGCTAGGGTAGTAAACACGCCACTATGTGCAGACTGGACTCCACGTTTTAGGACCTTGTGTCAGATCAGTCGAGTGTACTAAAAGTTCAACTTTCAAGTTTTAATGAGCGCTCATAAGGACAGTCCAGGCGTGTGGTGCTTGTGAGATGTAAAGGAGTTCAAGAATGAGTCAGTGTTGTCTAATCTTCTACGCTGGGCACAGTGCCATGCATTTGAACAGGATGTGAAGACCTACTAGGTGTGCCCTGCCTGCTCAGGTTGTGCATGTGTGTGTGTGTGCATGTGTGTGTGTGTGTGTTCAGCAGGTGTGTCCCTGGAGTCATGACTGAAGACTGAAGAACCTGGAGGCCTTTCACACCACACTTCCCCTCTCACTTCTTCAGATCTGCACTGCAGAGGCAGTGTGACAGCTGCACTCCTAACAGGAGGTTCTCTCTCTCTCTCTCTCTCTCTCTCTCTCTCTCTCTCTCTCTCTCTCAGTGTGTGTGTGTGTTTGTATGTGTGTGTGGAGAGAGCCTAGAGAGATGCGTTGGCAGGCATACACAGGTCCTTTCCTATGGTTCATAGGTTAAGCATGGACTGTCTCTCTGTCTTGCTCATTAGATGAACAGAAAGTGTACGAGAGCATATGGCTCACTTTAGCGTAGGAGTGTGTGGTGCAAAAAGGAAACTATGTAATGTAAATTAAAATAAAGTGTGCTTTAGCTTCAATTACACTACAGTGCTGCCGAATTCTTGATTCTGAATGAAATTTAAAAAAAAATAATTATTTTGAATTAATGAATAAAATGTTTTGCAGACAGCTGAGATTTAAGTGAATTAAACCCTTACAGGATGCTATGCTGTTATAAGAAAATAAAACATTTCCAGATGATAACTGTACTTCCACGTTGCATTAAGATGAAATCTACTGATTGATTTTCTATACCAGCAATCACTTGGTGTATTAATTATAGTATATACACATATAATATAGAAGACGAAGCATTTACATTACAGCATATGCTATTCTATTCGCCGCATATCTCAGCCTGCTTCTGTGCTCAGGCAAGGGCCAGAGGCCTTTATACAGCCTTTATACAGCACCTTTATACAGCATAGGATTAGGGGACTTGCTGAAGGCCCTAAAGGTGGCAGCTTGGTGGACCTTCTGATCAGCAACCCAGATAATTATACCACTACTTCAAAGCAATCCAGGAATGGAACCTAGAATATACTAATCTCTATTCCTATCAGTTATCCATTACACCACTGGCTCATCACACATGTGTATATTCTGGTATGACCACTTTATATTTACTTAGTATTATACAAGGGCCGCTCAAGTCAAACTATTAATTGAATTTCTTGTAAAAAAAAAAAAAAAAAAGGCGTGAAACTATTTGTCCAACAATCCTAGCCAAGGTGGCTTGGAACCCAGTGGAGTTGTTCCTGTGAACGTTTAACAAGTGGACTTTGTTTCAACTTGTTGTCAACTTGCAGATGAAACGTAACTGTCTGTAGGAACCACAATCATTCACCAACACCACAAGCATGTTACATTAACTCGGCTGGGAGTTATTGCCACATCCCCTGTACAGTCCTGACCTCTGACCAAGCCATTTCTACATGTTTGGACCATAACATTGGGTTCCCCGGAGGCCAGTGTTTCAATTATGAAGCAGTCATTGCTCCGCTTTGCTGACAAAACCCACCTTGATAGTAACCATGCACTAGTGTAGCAGGGAATTATATAGAGAAAAGGACGATTTTTACTCTCATAACTCTGTTTTCTTATTTTGTACAATCAAAAGTGCCGTTTTGACTTGAACGCCAGTTGTAGGTTAAATGAAGTTTATTTATGTATATATTTTAACTTTGCATCAGTCACAAGTAGACATGAGTTTTAGGTCTTGTTTTACACTGATATTTTCAACAATTCATTTATTACTAGCGAAATTTAAATTTAAATGTAGTCATGGCACCCAGAAATTTGCTGATTTAATCATTAACAATGAACAAAGTTAATTTAATGAACTTAATTGTCCTGCTAGATAGGCACATGGCCAGACATGTAGGTTTTAAGAATCTTGTTTCACATTTGGAAATACTAACTAGATGCTACATATAAGCTGCTAATCCTGATATATATTTATTTATACTGACATTGTGAACAAGTTTACAATAATAGCCGAGGTAAGGAGGTCATTAAACTATGTCACTACACTAGCCACATTATCATGGAGTGTCGCGTCATGTGCATATTCTGAATATGATGTTAGATTGGATGTAAAGGCATCACAAACTGAGTTTAAACAAATGTTTGTGTATAATTAGAGTCAATAATGCAGAGGGAGAAGTTAATTATTAGAATATTCATTTAGTTTCAGTTTGAACAAATGCACAGCATTAACATTGTGTCTTATGATCTAATCCCTAATAATTGGACATGCTGAGAAATGCATTCGATCCATAGTCAAAACCGGAGCAAATGCTGTCAGGGCAAACACTCGGTCTGAAACTAGAACAGATTCCCTCGGAGGCATCAGCTAAAATAAATAGGCTGTTAATATCAATCTGGGTGATTAAAAGTGAAAAATGTTCTGGCCTCATAATGGTGATTTAGTGCTTTTGAACCTCCTTCAGCTGCATAATGGAATGAGGGGAAAAAAAAGAAAAAAAAAAAAGAAAAACAGCCAGTTTTCGTCACATCGTGGGCGCTTCCCAAAATTTCCAGTTCTGCGCGGGCCACAGATGGCCGGGGCCGGGAAAATCTCCCCATTAAACTCCTAATAATGATTTCTCTTGTGGAATGGGGGTGAATGTAGAAGAGAAAGAAAGGGGAGGAAGAGATGCAAGGGGGGATTTAGCGTTTTAATTAGATGGCTTTAAGGAGCCGAAGAAGTGTGGAAGCAGCGCGTCGTGGGAGGGGAGGGTGCAGGTGACAGCCAGGAGATGACACAACACTAGCAGCCAGGAACTCATTTGCATGGCAGAGCGAGGTCAGGTTGGCATCGGGCCTGAGGACAGCAGAGAAACTTCCAGAGTCACAGCTCAGGGGTTTAGACGCACTCAGAAGGAAAGAGAAGGAGGCTCGATGCCTGAGACTAGAACTATGTTGTTTGTATGCATGTGATTTTCTGTTTACAAGAAGATAATAACTATGGTAAATACTCAATGTCTTCAAAATAGGAAGTGGTTAAGGTGGAAATACAATTACAAGGCTACATTTAAAGCTTTATTCAATCAAATCCAAAGCATCATGCAATTCATTTCCATGCTTCATACAGTCAATTCCAAAGATTCAATTTAATCAACATTCAATCAGCCCCAAGCTTCATGTCCAACACCAAGCCTTTACACAATTATCTCCATAATTACAATTAATTAAATCTTTACAGTATCAAATCCAAAGCTTCAAAGAAAATCACATATATAATTCAGTTGCTTGTCACATGTACCTTACAGCACAGTGAACTGATTAGGAAGTGAGGAACCCGGGTCAGAGCAGAGGGTCAGCCAGGATACAGCACCCCTGGAGAAGAGAGGGGTGAGGGCATTGCTCAAGTGCTCAACAGTGGCAACTTGGTGGGGCTGGGACATGAACCCCTGACCTTCCAGTCAGTAACCCAGTAACCCACAGCCGTAACCAACTGAGCCACCAATCCCTTTGACCAACTGCTTCTCCAAAACTTTACACAAACACCTCCAAATCTTCATACAGTATACAACACTAAAGCTATGCAAAATCAACTCCAATGCTTCATACAGTCAAATCAAATCTTCATATACTCCAAAGCTTCACACATTAAACTCCAACAATTTATGAAATCAACTCAAAATGTCATATACGAATCCAATCTTTCACTTGATCAACTCCACAGCTATACAAAATCCAATCGACTCCAAAGCTTCTTAAAGTTAAATCCAAAGCTTCATACTTAGACCTCCAAAGCCTCACAAAAATTTCACACAATCAACTCCAAAGCTTCATACAGAACTCCAAACATACTAACATACAACTTCAAAAGCATCACGCAATCATTTCCAAATTTCATACAGTACCATTCTCAATGCTTTACACAATTAAGTCCCACTATCAAGCATAAATATCTGAATTTTCCAAAGCCTCACTTTATCAACTCCACAGCAGGCAACAAAAGTTGTACAGTATCTACAGATAAAACTAATGCCTAAACCCCCCCAAAAATTTATAAAAAATAAATAATAAACTTCTTTGAATTTGCAAGGATGCCCCCTGGTCAGTCTCACTAAAGCAAAAATAGGCACACTGGAGACCTTGGAGCAGACCCAGGACCTGTTAGACAGACAGGTCTAGTTGGCTTGGAAATGTCTGATGATCCTCCAGGAGAAGTTGACTATGAAGGGGCATTGCCATCACAACTCAATGAGATCTCTTACTGAAATGTACGAAATAAAACAATTTCTAGCTGAATTTCATGCTACACCAGGATTTTGAAGTAATATTTCTTGAAACAGTATTCAGCAACAAGATAGTGGAATGTTAACATGAAGATTACTGTTGGTGAGTCTTGGGAACGTCAAGGGTTTGTGTTGTTAAAGCCTGTCAAATTGTGCCCCCATCAGCCCAAGGTTTCAGAAAATAAAGACATAAAGAGTTTTCCCCAGAGAGAGAAGGAACAACAATAGCCCAAGCTCGAGATCAAATCAAGGAACATGAAGCTGTGAGGAGGCGACACAACCTGCTGCACCACCATATCACCAAAATCTATTTTTAGTCATCAAGACAAAAACAAGACAATCTTTTAAATTAAAAGGCACAAAATGTCATAGATAAATTTATTATAAACGTTAATCATGGAACATGGAAATTTACTTTCAATTGGTTAATACAAACGGAACACAGAAGGATAGAAAGCTGATTTGTATCTATATAGAAAAGAAAGAGAAATTCAATCCTAAACAGTTCACCCAAATGCACTGAGCAGAAAATAGCCATTACGAATAAAGTACAAAAATAAGTCTTCTCCCGAGCTGAGTATTACTACATTTACATACCGGTTAACGGCAAGGCTGAAGGAGTCCATTTAATGGTTGTAAAACTGCAATTTTTTAAATCTTTATTCCTCCCAACCCACACATTTGCCTTTAGTGTTACGCTGCCAATGCGTTTCTCAAGGTTCAGGTGTTCTTGACCTAAAACCTCTGGCAGATGGGAGTGTGTGTTTATTCTAATAGTCACAGAGCCGTGCACTGCTGCAACAAATGCAACAAAGTCAAAGTCATTTAGTGTCGCAAAGTGAAGGTATGAAGTCTAAATTACCATATGTGCTACTCCTGCGTCCGTGTACAGCACGTTTGCGTTGTTTGTTTGGTGAAGTGGGACGTGAAGGTAAAAAAAACAGTAGACAAAAATATTACAGATTTGTCGATTAAAGGAAATTACCTTGTAATAAAGTGTATAATAATTTCACTTATAGAGTAATCTGTGATATGTAACTGTGATGAATATGGACCATCTGAAAAGGCATATGATAAACATACGTTTTTAAAGTATATAAGAAAATTTGTAAAATGAACTATTCTAATAAAATCAATCTGTTAAATAATTTTAATTAGGGTCACTTAGATTGCTTCTTTTATTCACCATAATCCATGTTAACACTGATCACTTGAACCGTCCCAATGGCACACACTGCATCCACGCATTCCTCCTGTCCTGCAATCCCACTTTAATGCTCAAATGTTCCCAGGAGCTGCTCTTCTCCATCACTAAAAACCCTTCGTGACTTTAAACAGCCATTAATATTCCACTCGCCACCTCTCCCATCCTGTCCAATGCCGCACCTTCATCGCAATCCCATGATGCTTCGCTCTCCCCCCCGTTCCTCGGGGAACGTTGGATTTGGGAGGACCGAGCTGTCTTCTCATGGTGAGGAGAAAACTTGGTTGGGATCCAAAAATGCGTCAGGCGGGACACGCATGGCCTGCTGGAGGCATCGACTCAGGCGCTAATGGGCCCCACAGTCGCCTGCACCACCTGGGGATCTGAGGGGGAGGGAGCGAGGGAACGTTGCAGGATGAAGCCAGAATGTTTTTACTTGCTTTCATGTTGCGGGGGTTGAAAAAGAAAAACCATGGAGTGAAGCAAGTTGGTCGAGAGTCGGTGGGTTAATTTAGAACCGGGGTGCTGGGCGAGGTAATTTAATGAGACGATATAAATGAATGCAACGTTTTTTTATTATTAAATGATGTATGGAAATACATAGAAATATAGAAAATACATACTTTTACCAGCATTTATTATATGAAGAGGCAACATCAATATTGCAGTACTCTGTAGAGGAACTTAGTTAAATATCAGTATTACAGCATTACTTTTCTCCCAACTGAATTCAGCCCAAAACTACATTTAAAACACTCATTATAAACAGTCAAACTTAACACAATAGAGACAGAGCGGTAACCAATGAATACTATTAAAGATTATTCAAACTAAAAAAGTTTCTTTGCTGTTACTGCTACAAACATTGCTATGAAACACTGAAATACAGTGTAATACATGTTGATAAATGTGTATAATAATGTGTATAATAATGTGTATAATGCCTTAAGCATGCAGTTACAGAACTTTTTAAGACTACAGTATGAGAGAAACTTCAAATTTACTGTATTATAGATATATTTATAAACTTATATATTATAATGTTAGAAAATTTTATTTATTACATTTAATTACATTTAAATTATTATATAATATATAATATATTATATAATATAATTTCAGTATCACAGTATTAGAGATATAATTATATAGAACAATCCAGATGTCTAGAAATTCTGTTTTATAATAGTAGAAAAATCTACATTACTCAATTTGAAACATTTCTAGAACTTGCACAATATCTTTGACACAATCTCTGACACATTTCTGTATTATATTACTATGAAAAAGTGATAAAAAAATATCCATATTACACTACAAGAGACGTGTGTAAAATGTACACAACTTCTAGAAATATTAGGATATTCAACAAATTTCTGTATTACTCTAGTAGAAGATTTTTTCTAATATTACTTTTCCTGAAATGTTTGTACCGTGATTTCAGAGAAATCTAAATAACAGTTTTAAAAATAAAACAAATATTAGAAATATTGTAGTATTACCAATTTATTACAGAATTTTACAATTTTTACACATCTATATTATAATATAAAAACGTAGTTTAGCACTTACTGTTTAGTCTTTAATAATAGGGTAATATTTGTATTACAGTACTGGTGATTTTTCCATAAAATATGTACATTATAATATCAGGGAAAAGTCTGTATTATAGGATTAGATACTATTCTAGACATATTGATATTGTTGTAATAGAGAAATTGAGAAACTTCGTACTTCTGAGGTACATTTTATTTACCTTTGTGTTGCATTGATGAGATTTTTTGGTAGCCTCATTATAATATGTCATAATAGTAAATATTGTAATGTTCTTGTGGCTACAAGTGTTATAAGAACTTTGTATATTGTGAATTAAAGAAACTTCTATAGTATAATATCTAACATGCATTTAAGTGTTTAGAAATATTGTATGCTTATGAAACAATGATATGCAATAGAATAAGAAAAATATCTAGAAACTTTTACATGAGTATTATTAGGGGGAAAAAAACAGAAACAACATTGTATACAAGTATCGAACTACAAATTTACAAAAACTTTCTATAATATGAATTAGAAAAAAATTCTATACTAGATTGTAAGAGAAACACTTGGAAACACTCTAGTATTACAGCAACGTTATAGAATATGAATTAGAGAAATATCTATATTAGAATATTAGAGAAGCATCTTAAAAAAGTGTAGAATTGCAATAACTTTTTATATTATGTTTTAGAGAAACATCTTCATCTTCTCATCTTCTATACCACTTCATCCTGTATACAGAGTTGTGGATGGCCTGGGCCTTAGGGCACCAGACAGGGTACAAATCCATCGCAGGGCACACAAACTCTTACATACTACAGGCAATTTGGGAATCGTGGTGGAAACCCACCAAGCACGGGGAGAACATGCAAACTCCATGCACACAGACGCGGAGGTGGGAATTGAACCCGGACCCTGGAGGTGCAAGGGAACAGTGCTTACCATTAAGCCACCGTGCTGCCACGTATTAGACCTTGGTGTTAAAATAAATTTCTATTATAGAATTAAAGATACTTTTAGTATTCTGGCATAGTTTTACAGAAATATCTAGCAAGTTGTGATTGATATAAGTTAAGAAATTTCTAGGAGCATCTTTAATTATTTTATAAACATTGATAAATAATAATAACAATAGTATTGGAGATACTGTAGAAATTCTGCATAATTCTGTATTACAGTATTATAGACACAAGTTCTTCAATTAGTATTGAATTATATCAAATTTTATTATTGGATGATATAAAATCGTTGGAATCATTCTTTACAATTTGACTTTCTGAACACAGCATCGAGACTGCATAGGGCCTATTTGAAAGAGAACTCAGGTTAACACACTCTCCCAATTGTTACAAATAATTCACTTAATTTCTACTTTCCCTGCTGTGAATATGGTTTCTATAAAAACACCTTGTAGAACTACCAGATTTCTCAGTAAACTGTTGAATGCTAAATATTTCATGCACTACAATGTTTATGCACTATAGTGCACAACTCATGCAATCCTGATGTGTTTTATCAATTCTAACAAAAAATTCTAAAATTCTAATTAGCATGAAAATTTCAACAATACAATAATCATCGTACTTTGTTTCTTTAATCCTGAAGTATTGCAATTACATATAACACTGTTTATCACTGGGCCTGTTTCTCGGTCTGCCATTTTAACCTGTTCACACACAAATTGTTATCACATGGCTTTTTAAGGAACGAACTGCATCGAAACTCATTGAATTGGATCTAAATTATTAAACAGGTTTACAATTCTCCAGAGTGAATTCTCTTCCCATCACTGTCTCCATTCTCTGAGCGCAAAGGTGTGAATGTTTCATCATTATACGTAAAGTGCTTGTGTTTATTTAAATAGCATGATTCTATATTTATAAGGCCAATGAAAAACATAAATTATTTCATTAAAAGCATGTTCAAAAAAAAAAAAAAGAAATCCCTTCTGACATATAGACAGAGAAATTGAGAGAGAGAGAGAGAGAGAGAGAGGGAGAGAGTCGTAAACAGGCAGGGCAGGTGTTGACGATGCAAATGAAACGGATGACAGATGGCGAGCTTCTCTGTCGCTCACTGTGCGGATAATGGATGAAGGTAATCAAATTCCTCTGTGGCTTCATGACTTTCTGCACAACTTTGTCATCAATAGTGGCATCAAACGCTGCAGACGCACAACTCATCAATAACACACGCGTATACACACACACACACACACACACAAACACAAATACTATCTACCATCTCTAAATCAGCCTCTGTGCTTTTAGAGCAGGAAAAAAAAATCTGAGGCTCTTTTAGTAGCCGTCTTTTTAGTCATCACACCGCATGTGTACTTCCTGTGAGGCATCTAAAAAAAATACACAGCGCTATGCGTGAGTGATTTCTGAAAACACTGCAGTTTGCATGACTACACATTGATCAAAAAAAAAAAAAAAGTAAATAAAACAAGCAAAATGATCGCAGCCTGCATGTCGTAGACTGTTGGTATTTCGCATAAATGCTGTCAGAAAAACAAACAGTTGCAATCCTTAAAAGTAGGATCCATCTACATCCATCCTTAGATCTTGACATTCTGTGTAAGATCATGTCAGGTTCTTTAAAAGTCACTTGGGAAAAACTAAGGAACCCATAACTATCATCAAAGAATCCAGAAAAATTTTTTTCTTTGTTTCACATCAAGCACGGAACCCCTGAATTATCAAAAGAACTATTGAGGAACCTGTGTGAACTGTTGGTACTATTTACTGTACACATATGTATTGTATGTGCTGGGTGGCACAGTGGTGTAGTGGTTAGCCCTGTCACCTTGCACATCCAGGGTCCAAGTTCAATTCCCATCTCTTTGTGCATGGAGTTTGCATGTTCTCCCTGTGCTTGGTGGGTTTCTTCTGGGTACTCCAGTTTTCTCCCACAATCCAACAAAGCTGCAGATTAGGCCAATTGCCGTTCCCAAATTACCCCTAGTGTGTGAATGAGTGTGTGCCCTGTGATGGACTGGCACCCTGTCCAGGGTGTACTCTGCCTGGTACTCTAAATCTCCTGGGACAGGTTCCAGGGGCGCCGCTACCCTGAATACTGGATAAAGCGCTATAGACAGAGTGAGTGCGTATTATATGCTCTAACTTAAGCAGAACCTCTTTAGGAAACAAATAAACATCAACTATCTACCCAATTTTTTTGAAAGTTAGCTTTACATGGGATGATTTCAAGCAGAAACTTCTTTTGAAGTTATAAACCCTTTTGAGAAACATCAAGTGCACCCTTTTCCACCAAGGCAGTTCCGTTCCGGAGCTAGTTCGGGGCCGGGGCCCAATTTCAAACCAGTTCCTGGTTTTCAGACAACCAGAGCACTGACCTTCAGACAGAAAAAACAGTTCCATAGCAGCATCAACATTTATGTCAGGGGCTGCGGGCGGGATTATTACGACCAACTAAAAATTTGTGACAGCCATCTTTAAAAAAAATTGACTCGATATGCAATGGACAGATCAAATGCTTTCTAGTAATGATAAAACCACAAGAACTTGCTGAAGTTCGCCATTGTTGTTGTTGTGCTTGAGGCTAGCATTTTTTCCCCGCTAGCATTTTCTCCCCTGCTAGCATTCCTTCTAGCAGTAGCATTGCCACTTTCATTGCAGCTAGCATTGATGGTAGCACTAACATCGCCACTATCGTTGCAGCTAGCATTGCTGCTAGTGCTAGCATTCCCACTATAGCATTGCCTCTAACATTGCTGAGAAAGTAGAGACGTACACAGCGAGTAATGATGTGACTCTCCAGCCCCTGGAAAAACAAAGCCAGTTCTCAGAAAGTTTGTTATTTAACCAGCTCTGAACTGGCACTATAACACAAGTTATGAACTAGCATCTGGTTCACTTTGGTGGAAAAGTGGGAATCCTTTTTTCCAGGAGTTTACCGTCAGCACCATGCATTTATACCTAGAATTTTACTGGATCATATTTTGATGGTTATATTTACACCTAAACTCAAAGCTAGAAATTGTTAACTCTCCCAGGAACGTTTAAGAATACTTTTCTCAATGATCTGCAGAAAATCCTATTTAAGAACAAGCTTTATAAAGTAGAGTTACAAACTCTTTCGAAGTTTGAACTGATATACAAGAATTATTTAAAGCAATAATTATAATCATTCACAAAATTTTACACCCAAAACTAGAACCATTAATGCAAACAAATGCAGATGCTAGTCTTCGTTGATGAAATGTGCTTTAGTAGTTATGATTGCTTACAGATGTCCAGTGATCCACAATCACAGCCTTAATAACCGGTCAGCTCTTTATCTCTTTTTTGGGGAAACAGTTTGTGAATTCTGCACAATTGTCACTCTTAAATGTAGCTCATAAGATGGGTCACCAATGACAATCCTGACAACATCCCTCATTTTTACCATTGTTGATGAGATGGTAGCCCATGCTAATCTACTTTCCTTTGCCATCGGTTAGCCTAGCTGAAGTTGGTTTGCTCATGAATCGGCTAAGCGTAGGTCCTAAGCCGTTTCACGCTAATGGGCTAATGTGTTAATGTGTCTTTTCGTGTTTGGGTCGCAGTTCAGAATCCATGAGCTATGATGGTAGACCAAATCATCATTATAGTGTGTGTGTGTGTGTGTGTGTGTGTGTGTGTGTGTGTGAAGTTATGTCACGTTATGTGCAAAGGGCGTTCAAGTGATCAAATTTCTCATGCATGAAGACATAAAACACAAACACAGTGGGGTGATGAGACCCTTAGCCGCAGTAAAACGTTTGTATTGGTGCAAACACTTTAAGGAAGGCCGTACATCCGTGAATGATGGTAAGGTGGCTCTGCCGAGGTGACTCGGAGCCCTCTGCAGTTGTTACTGTAAAAATTAAGCTAGTGGAGCGCCTGATCCTTAAAAATCAGCGGATAACTTGTCACCAGCTTGCAGAGGAGACGCATCTGTCTGTGGGAACTGTACACACAATCGTTCACCAACAACACATGCACATTACAGGAACTCAGCTGGGAGTTATTGCCACATCCTCCATACAGTCCTGACCTCACGCCATTAAAGGAGTTCCTGGGAGGCCGGTGTTTCAGACATGAAGCAAGCAGTCGGATCATGGCTCCGGTGTCATGCACAACACTTCCAAATTTCTAACTCTGGGGCAAGGTTAAGGAAGGGATATGATCCCCAAAAATTCCCCCCAAAAAAGTAATTCTGGTTTTTAAGATGGCCACGTCAGTAAAATTCATAAAAATTAATTAATAGGGTTCAGAGATATGATAAAGAGATGTGATAAAGTGTTCAGAGATATGATAAAGTTTCACAGTGAAAAGTTTGATCATCTAAAACATTGTGGCAACGTTCATTTAATGTTGTTGGCACACAGTTGTTGGTAGGTTGTTTTTGAAAATGTATATTTTCTTTGATGAAATGACGTTGACTCGTAATATCTTTTAAATAAAATTGAATAGAGAAAGACTGCAACAACATTCGAGATTTGCATCAAGGTGTTCAGATCCCATTGGGCATTGGGCTGACAACCTGACCCTGTAAGTTACTGCCGCAGGAACAACGAATAAAAGTCGTTCCCTTATGGCACGCAGGTCGACCCTTTCCCTTTCCCTGTTTTCGGGTCGTTCATTCAATGTAATCTCAACATCATTTCAAAATTCAAAAGGGCAACAACAATGTCATCCAACATTATGGTTCTTGCTTGGTTCTTGCTTATGGTTTCTATATATCTATATAATCTCAACATCATTTTGAGGCACATATTCACAACCACCACTAAGACTTGATTCGATCTTGTGACTTATTGCACTTGCTAGCAAAACTAGTCGCGTATCTCTAGTCTTGTCACCTGACAAACATGTCAGCTGAATGAGTATATTTAGAGTAAGTGGAAATTTCAGGAAGAAAAAAAAAATCAAATTAGTGAGAAGGTATGTGAAAATTCGAACAGAAAACTGTGTTTTCTTTTGCAAATCCTGCATCTATTATCAACGTGCTAATTACGCTTAACACAATTCCACAGCACAAGGATATGCTGGATAATAAAGCTGTTTACATCCAGACGGGTGTGTGAGAAGTCTGTTTGTTACTGTTGTCTGATTTTTTTTTTTTCTCCAGGTTTTATTTTGAGTTGCTGTTACAGCGCTTTACACCATGACAGCTTGTTATAGTGTGTCAGAATGTGACGATGCTAAGAGCCTTCATACGGTAGTTTCTTTTCGTTTGTTTTTTTACTACACAAAACTAGTATATTCAAACCGGGACTTTTGATTTTCCGCAGAACAACAGAACACAGTTAAAGGGTAAAATCTCTCTTGATTTCTCTATATAATCCCCTGCTACACTAATGCACTTCTCACAGGATTTCACTAGTGCTTGGATACCATCAAAATAGACAGTTTTCACAGTATACTGGATGTGATCAGACTTCTGCTTGATGTCTGATACGCTAGCCTCCCAGGAACTCCTTTAATGTAGAAATGGCTTGGAGCGAGGTCAGGACTGTACGGGAGACGTGGCAATAACTCCCAGCTGAGTTCATGTAAAGTGCAAGTGGTGATGGTAAATGATTGTGCGTACAGGTCCCACAGGCGTCTTCTGCAACTTAGCGACAAGTTATCTATCGATTTTTGGGAAACTCCAGTGGGCTTCGAGTCACCTCGGCCGGGGTCGTCATTCACAGATGTATGGCTTTCTTTAAAATGTTTGCACTGCGGCTAAGAGTCTCATCACTATACTGTGCGTGAAGTCTTCTGTAAATGTCAATCGTTTTTTACACATTCAATCACTTTGTCTTCAAAAGTCCCGGTTTGACTTGAACACCCCTTTAATATATCACAAAGACATTCTGTTATGATTTAATGATGGGATATTGAATGAACATCACTAAAACAAGACTTATAGAAATCTGCATGTTCTTGGACTATGGTTTCTTCTCACAGTCCTATGCATATTAGGCTAATTATTGTGTGTGTGTGTGTGTGTGTGTGTGTGTGTGTGTGTGTGTGTGTGTGCGTGCGCATGCCCTGCGATTGACTCCCTGTCCAGGCTGACTCCCTGTCAAGGCTCGTCCCAGTCTCCTGGTATTGGCTCCAGGCCCCTACAACCCTCTACAGGATAAGTGGTATAGAACATGAAGGATTGAATGAATGAATAAATGTGATTAAAAATATTCTGATAAAATATCTATGCAACCAATTTGCATTAACGATATGATCCACCCACTCACCCATTGTTCTGGATTTTAGTTATGTTGCAGGACACTCCCATGTTACACCATTTTTTTTTTAAATAGATTGCAATAATGAAGATACATTATGGGGTTTCCCGGGCAAAAAAAATTATTTGTAGCAGAAAAGCTGTGACACTGTGAGACTCCTTCCAAAAGTGTTTAATGAAGTTTTAAAGGTTTACTATATTCATGATCATTAGATTCAAGGCATTTATTCTTAGGTTTTGATTCTATAGACTTGTCTGGCAAGCAAGTCCGTGTGAACATGTTGTTACCATAGAAGTGATAAGGTGGGAGTTCAGATTACATGAGAGAGTGTCACTGTCAGAGCTGCTGTTATGGAAAATTAATCAACGCCTTCTTACCAGTCAGAATTCGAGAATTCAATACATGTGTTAATAAAAAGCAATCATACTGTATATATTCAGATAAAGATAAAATCCATGCACACAATCGTTAATGTATAGAAGCAATAAGGGCAGCGGTGGGTGTCCAGGCACGGATGAAGGAGCGCTGGTATCCTCAGGCACGGCTGCCAAGCTGCCAGTCGGTGCCGTCACACCTTGCTGCTTTTAAAGATTGCCCTACAGAGACATGAAAGAGCGAAGCACAGCCCAGGAGACTTTTACGAGGTGGGAACCATGCCAAGAAATACCCACCCGGGAGGGTGGGGGTGGTACCGAGAGGGCACAGACGGCCACCCTACACACCCCCCCACCCCCTTTCTCACACACCAGGGCACATTCACAGGGTCTTACGTCGATTCTACGCCGATCCGAACAACCGACCGATCAATTCCCCACTCTGGCATAACAGCACAGTGTGATATATATGCGCATACGAGAAGGTCTGCTTTCCCCTCGCTCGAACCCGCGCCTCGCGATCGCCGAGCCACATAAACGACAATAGGAGAGGGAATGTAAATGAGGCCGCTATTACACGGCCCGCGTTCATCAAGCGAGCCTGGAAAGACGGCGATGGCCCTGATGAATATGCATGCAGATTTGTTAATTAAGTTAATTATTCTGCTGAAAATTCATTCGCCTTCCCAAGGACATTGCAGCAGTGATTTTAAGATGTTTCCATCATTAGTCATGCACAATGCAGTTTAAAATCACATATGTCCACTCTTTTTAATTTTCTTTCCCTTTTTATGGCAACAGAAAGGAAAAGGGAAGTTAAGATAGGTGTGTGTGTGTGTGTGTGTGTGTGTGTTTAGACAAAGGACAAAAGAAAAATCTAAATCAGAACATATGCCGGATTCATCATCTCACATTTGCTTCTGTAGTTTGGGATCCTTGACTTCCAGATGCAGATGCAGTTCTACAGTATGTGTAATGCTCTACGTGATGTAACAACTAAAGAAAAGCTGTCTTATACATTATCAGAAATACACACAGTAAACAGCTATGTACATGACTATTGGTGCACATGGCATCATGAGACTCCATAATCTCAGCATTTTATTTGTTTATTTATTTTTGATTAAGTAAACAAACATTCAAAACAAAAGGTGGTGAAAATTTTTGATCTTTTTTTTCTTCTCACTGAAAAACAACAACAACAACAACAACAGGAAAACTGTTCTCCACTGGGAGCATGTCTCGGCACAGGTTTTCGAGACAAGATTTCAGGACGTGTCCCAAACAGCACAGTGCACACTAAGCAGTAGAAGCTAAGTGTGCTAATGTAGCAATGGATCGTGCTATTATTGGGAACAATGGAAAAAATGACAAAAGTATAAAGTTAACGTGCTGTTACTTTCATTTACGTCAGACCTTTATGGTTTTCATTTGACTCTGACACAGAGTGATGACTTGGTATCATGGTGTTTGTATGACATTTGAAATGCAACCCAAGATTGCACAGTATTTGACAGGTAAAGAATTAACGCTACTACTATCCCAGGGGACAAGCACACACATTCTGGAAACACTAATCAGACTACACTGTATATCCGTGTGTATAACTGTGAGTGAACTAGCAGACTCGACCCATACACAGACCTGAGGCGAGATTCGAACCTGCAACCCTGGAGGTACGAGCTAACCATAGAGGCACCGTGCTATCTCCTGATATTGCTTTATTTTCTCCTTAATGTCTCTGTAAATATTTAATGCGAAAAAAAAATGTATTTTATTATTTTTTTGTGGTTGTGCATTAAACCATAATCAGTAGCAAATTTCAGCTAGAAAGTTGTAAGCGAAAAAATGTCATACATATGCATCAGAGGATTGATCATTTCGCCTAAAGGGAAATTTCACTTTAAATGTTGTTTGCTGATGAAATCTTGACTCTGTATTGCTGGCGTATATAGAAAATAAACGGTCAGTTGTTGTTACTGAGTATCTCATGAAAGAGTGAAACCTGTCCGGGCTTCCCGTAACGATCACGAGGTGCGATACATAACGCTACAGAGACAGTATTATAATACACAAGAGGATACACAGAATTACAGATAGACAGACTTTCAGACAAACAAGCAGACTGAGCGACAGCGCGAGGGCCTACAGCCGTAATGAAGACGAGATTAAAACCAAAATCCTTTGACGAGCAGATGTGTTTCTGACTCAATTAAATCTACACCTGGCGCTTTAAATTCCTTTAATAAAACTACACCATTCAAATTGGCTCCCAGCAACTTCTACAAATAACGGTTCTGCGCTTTAGAAGTCAATTAAACGGAATAAACAGTATTTTCTTCCTTCCCTTTTGAGCCTCGGCTATAATATTTAGAAAATCAGGGTTAAAAGCTGCTTCTTGAGACTGGAGGTGTTTTTGTATCGCTGCCAGCATTTCTGTTCGAGTCGGCTCCAGTGTTGTAGGTCGTGCGACGAAGTGTTAATTATTCCACTATCGAAGACTGGAAGACTGAAGGAACAGCTGGTATATTTATTATACATTTCGTTGTGGTTTTATACCATCACTTTTATACCGTGCGTGTTGTAAAATAGCACTGATTTTATAATCGAATTAAAACTAAGTTCCTGAAATTGAAGCTCAGGCAAGGTTCAGAGTCACAAAGACAAGTCTACCTCAAGCATCTGCACTAATAATTAATCGGGAATATTATTAATATTATTCAAGATATGTTCATATTTTTATATCTTACTCACTTCCGATTGAGAATTAATTGTCTGGTCTTTCTTTTTTCCAAATATACTGTAAAGTCACAAAACCCAGTTGGGCCTCTGGTTTCTCCCACAAGGCTATGAGATGCTTTTCAGATCAACACGGTTGTTAAAGGTTATGTGGGTTCCCATAGCCTATAAGTCAGCTCGAACCAGTCTAGCCTCTGACGTCTTCATTCAGCAAGACATTTCTGCAAATAAAGTTAGAACCAACATATAGGATTGGACACTGGATTTTTTTTTTTTCAGTATAAAATGGAAATAAGTGGTTACTGAGATACTAAAACTAATATTCAACCTGTTTGACACCAGCAGAAAAGTCACTACGTGTGTTTCCTTTGACCCTAATATCACATTAATAATTAGAATAATATCCCAAACAGAATAAAGTCATGTCATATAATTATCTTAATCTGACCTGATTGGAATAATCAGAATTATAAAGATGATTGATGTTTCATTTTGTATCTAACCCCACTCCTGGTTAGAGATTTAGCTCGTCTCTACTGCACTTGCAAAATTACATAAACTATTAAGTAAATTTAAACAATTGATGGCTGTTCCTTAAAAGAAGCTCTAGAATCACTGTGACCTTTTGACCCCACAGCACAGCACCAGGATGGCCGAGTGGTTAAGGCGTTGGACTTAAGATCCAATGGACACATGTCCTCGTGGGTTCGAGCCCCACTCCTGGTAAGAACTCTATTTATATTCTGGTCCAAATTACACATAAATCATTAAGCCAATGTCAAAAAATCCTTGTCCTGCCATGAATTAAGTAGCCATGGAAGTAGCCTTCAAGCAGTCTTGTACTACCAGGATGGCCGAGTGGTTAAGGCGTTGGACTTAAGATCCAATGGACACATGTCCTCATGGGTTCGAACCCCATTCCTGGTAGGAGCTTTAGTTAAATTCTGATGAAAATTTCTAATGCAAGGCTTCAGTAATTACATAGAAACCACTAGTTTAAACAAGTGAACATCATTCCTTGAAGAAAATCTTCAAAGGGTGTCTTGTAGTCGTGCTGGAAACACATGGACCTTCAACCTAATCTAAACAATTCACTGCTCTTTCTACAACACTCTTTATTAGTAAAGTAGCAGCTTTGGAATCAGCTGTGCCCTCAGGTCTCACACCAGGATGGCCGAGTGGTTAAGGCGTTGGACTTAAGATCCAATGGATGCATGTCCTCGTGGGTTCGAACCCCACTCCTGGTAAGAGCTTTAGCAGAAATCCGATGAAAGTAGAAAACATGGAAATCAAGTTCCACAGCAATGAGATTCAGTTGCTTACTGGTTCACATTTCCCACCTAGTTAATCATCTAAGATAACCTCAAAGTTGAAAAAAAAAACTTCTTGTACTTCAGATAGATCAAAACACTTACGTAAATACATATACTTCTGAATAAAAAGTGTGTGCTTGTGTCCTGTGCTGCCACCCCATACAGGGGGATGGATAGAAATAGATACATTTGATGAGTAATTATCAGTTTGATTCAATTTCTCTAGTAAATTAACAATAATCATTATTGGATGTAAAAAAAAAAAAAAGTAAATAAAAATCCAGAGGTGACGGTGATGGCATGAGGAAGAACCCTTGACAAGAGCACGCCTCGCATCTTATTATATTCAGTATGACTGATCTATGAATACGAGTCCTGAGATGAGCAAAAGATTCAATAAGATCAGATTGAATACAAGAACAAAACGATCGTAATCTACGTTTTGTTTTGTTTTGCTTTGTAATCACGTTTGTGTAAAAAAAATTTTTTTTTTTTTAAACTCACAATGCTTGTTAGAAAATAGATCGTCTCCCTTGTCTTCTTTCTTGTAAAGTCATTAGAATTCATACAACAAAGCGACTTGGCACGATGCCTCCTATTAAAATGATATGAAACGCACCAGGTGCCTGATCATTTATTTTCCAGCAGAAGGTCACTCTTTGGCATTACCCCGCCTGATTTTTAATACAATAATAAAATGTTACAGGCCATAATCGGAATGAAGCGTGGTATTAGACGAGCTGTGTTACAAGGCAGAACGGCCCTCGAACCCGGTCGCAAACTTTCCATGACTGGAATTGATCTAATTATTATTATTGTTTAATTCTTCTTCTGCTTATTATTATTATTTATTTATTTATTTTTTTTATTATTTTTTTTTTTACAGCGACTTGGACAGTTGTTCTGACCTTAAGTCAATTTACAGTTGTTGTTTTTTTAGCAATGCACTATTTCTATGAGATTATTGTTTCCATAGCAACACATTGTAAAGGAACAAGGACAAGCCTAATCATAATCCATTTTAAAGTATCACTTAATTTAGAAAATGTACAGTTGATGATGGTGACGTTTTTTTATGTGATGATTGGACAAGGAGTTTTGGAAGATTTGGAAGGAGTGTCCAGTGTCAGTGCTTTGTATCAATTAGGCTTTTTTTTTTTTTTGCTGTTTTTATTAACATTAAAAAATTTTTTTCATTCTTATTACTTTTAAAAGAGAGAGAGAGAGAGAGAGAGAGAGAAATAAAAGGCTGATGAAGGAACGAGGTTTATAACATGAAACATATAACAAAGTTTGATAATATTACATGTTACTAAAAATGCAATAGGACTTCATTCTATAGAATAATCAATTGTTGCTGTGTAATAAGAATAAAAGACATTGTGATGTGCAGTTAGAGGAAATTAATCAGCTTCAGGGTAGTACTAAAAAGTCATGGGAACATCCAGGAACAGACTGTTATATGGTTCCTTACTGTAATGTGTATTGATCTTTTGCGCACATTTGACTACCATGACGTAAGTCACAACAGCAGACGGCAGAAAAATCAATAATTACTGATATTAGACTATTATGTATTGTCATTGATAATTACGCTCTAGGTGTATTTCAAAGCCAAAAAAAAACAAAAAACAGAAAGATTAGGTGATGTTGTTACCAATCATGTTACCTGATGCTTTGTCACACAGATAAAAGAGTAATTTAGCAATCGATAGCTTCTGTTCTGTAGATTGCTTTCAAATGCAGTATGTTGTGGTAGGGCATGGTAGCTTTGTGGTTAGCACTGTTTCCTTGCGTCTTCAGGGTCCTGGTTCAATTTCCACCTCGAGGTATGCATGCATGTTCTCCCCGTGCTTGGTGGGTTTCCTCTGGGTGCTCCGGTTTCCTCCCACAGTCCAAAGACATGCCGATTAGGTTAACTGGGGTTCCCAAATTGCTCGTATTGTGTGAATGAGCATGTATGTGTGCTCTGCGATGGATGTGTACCTGGGACAGGCTCCAGGCTTGTGATCCTGTACACAGAATAAAGCAGCATAAATGATGAGTGAGTGAGTATGTTGTGGAAAGAGAAAGAAACGTGTGAAAATGGATGAATAAATTAATAAGCGTAGCATCTTATTTTATCTCATTATACGTGAGCAGTTGGTGGTTAAGGGCCTTGCTCAAGGGCCCAATAGTGGCAAATTCATGGGACTGGTGCTTGAACATGGGACCTTCTGAGCAGCAGTGCAATGTCTTAGCCACTGAGCTGCCCCAGGTCCCAGCCTTTGGGAATGTATCATAGCATGATTACATCATACAATGTACAAATACACGTTTAATCCTAAATTCGGTGCTGTTTGCTAGCGATAGTGTTAGCTCATTCAGTGCTTCTGTTGCAAATGAGACAATGCTATGGACATTCCAAGATTTCTAATTAATTGTCCTGGGGTTGAACCAAATACCATAAAATGGAAAGCTAGTGCACTATGTAGGGTGTTGAATCCCTTGTTCCACACACCAAGTAGTGCCCTTGATTGGGGGTTGGTGAGGCATTTGCAATTCATCGTAGTGTTAGAAACTGGTTAGCTGTGTAGCTCTGTGAACAACACGGGCGGTTCAGAGGCAATTCTGAACGACTTAGTAATAAGGAGATACAGTGTTGATTAGGATGAGATAACATTATCAGGTGTGTTTTCTTGCTGAAAATGCTTCCATGACTGATTTTGAATGTGGGTTTTGGTGCTGGCATTTGGTAAATTGGACAGGACCATGAAGTCATCAGGTGTAAAAGTTATAGACCACTTTCGATAGTCCATGCATTCTTGTTGTTTGTGGATTGCTCGTCCATACTGCAAATGCACATCACTGCATTTCGGCGAGATAAACATGACTGTGTTCATACTTCCATGGCAAGTAACTGCCATAAATGAAAAAAAGAGCCAAGGTTAATTTAACATATGATTACCGAAGACTTGCTTAAAGAAGAAAACAGAAAGTAAATAAAGACAGAAGTAGCCCGAAAGAATGGAGGACGATGAGTATGGGGGCCAAAGAAGGCTGATGAGAAGCAGTCGAGTAGAAAACAACAGCTGCTTCGCTCCTGGCTACAAACCTGAGGAACACGTTTGCCAGGGAGTTACAGAGACAGCGAAGGAGGATGTCTTTCAACAAAGTAGGAAACAGATGTGGTGTGTTGGTTTATCCACTCTCCACCCTCCTACACTGTTCCCTAACTATTTATAGAATGTGTTCGGGCTTGAAAAGTTCTGCCACTATGGGAACGTAGGACATGGATTATCCCAGAAACTAAACAAAGGTGGTGACCGACCCTGTGAGAAATGATCATCTCTCCTATGAGATCATCCTTTGAAATGGAGCTGGGAGAACACGTTGGGAGAAAGTTTTATTTCCTTTAAAACTTTTTTGCTCTTGTTGGCTATTCGTTTAATTGTTGTAACACTCAATGGGAATTATGTAGCTATGGCCATCAAACAGGAATCACCAAGCGACAAACAATACATTTCTCTCCAGTTTTGTTGAAGCTTCCGAAGACTGTTTTTGACTGAATGAACTGCGACCCGATGTGATATTCTGCTGCTGGAGTCCATCCTTTAAGCTTCAATATTTTGTGTACTCAGAGATGCTTTTATTTTCACCATGGTTTTAAAGAGTGGTTGTTAGTTTTATCATGATCTTCCTGTCACCTTAGACCAGCCTGGCTATTCTTCTGCCCGGTGTGCCTAATAAAGAAAGTACCTCTAAAATCACTATGGTCTTCTGACGTGGGTGTGACACCAGGATGGTCGAGTGGTTAAGGCGTTAAGCCAATAGCCTGACAGTCCTGGTGGATTCAAACCCTACTCCTGGTACAGTAGAAGCTTTAGCTGAATTTCAATGGAAATATTTCCAACAGAGACCTTCATGATTACAGGGAAACCATTGATCCAAAAAAATGAAGCCCGTTCTGTAATTCTTTCATCCACCTAATGTGTGCCTCCACTTCCAATACCTCTGGAATCACCATGGTCTGCCACCATTTGCGTTGCACCAGGATGGCCGAGTGGTTAAGGTGTTGGACTTAAGATCCAACGGACAGATGTCCTTGTGGGTTCAAACCCCACTCCTGGTAAGAGCTTTAGCTCCTAATGCAAGTCTTCAGCAATGACGGAAACCAAATGAAAAATTCCCAAAGGAGTACTGTGTAAACCAATAGTTATGCAATCATGGTGACCATCAAGCTTTAGGTTGCACCAGGATGGCCGAGTGGTTAAGTCGTTGGATTTAAGATCCAAACCCTACACCTGGTAAGAGATTTAGCTGAATTGTACCTCCATTACTGCTTAGTTGTAGTTCAGCAGGGGCTGGTAACATAGGTAAGAGGCTTCTTTATTTGCCAAGCAGAATTGGTGATGTTTTTATGTGTTTGTATCCCACTCCAAGTAAGAGCTTTAGCTGAATTCTGAGTGTAAGTGGAAAATCTCTAATGGAAACCATTTGGCAAAAAAATTAAGTCCCTACTCATGCTACAGGATTGAGATTCAGTTGCTGTAAACCAGTCGCTCTGGAATCACTGTGACCTCTAACCCCTTGCGTCACACCAGGATGGCCGAGTGGTTAAGGCGTTGGACTTAAGATCCAATGGACAGGTGTCCGCGTGGGTTCAAGCCCCACTCCTGGTAAGCGCTTTAGCTAAATTCTGCATGTAAGTAGAGTTCAAAGTCCTAATAAAGATAATTAATGGGCATACTATATACTTGTAGGTCGGCAGGGTTTGACAGAAAACTGTAAGTGACAGACTTGCTCTTGATGGCGTGTCTTCTAAATCGCAACTATAATCAGAAACCTCAGAATAGCTACATGAAACTATAATGGGGAAATATCTGTGTTCAAACCCTTCTCCTTCTACAACACAGATTTCTTACTACTTAATGTGATTTAGTCTGTCTAATAAATTAATTACGATCAAATTCAGAGTAAAACACTATACTTTCCTTTGACTTTGGTTCTTTTAAGCTACATACTGGATATTATGGATTTCAACAAAATGACAGCTCTTAATTTGTGTATGTGACATTGAGTCTCGGTTCTCAAAGTCTGAGGAACCCCATGGGATTGTGTCGACACATTTCGTACTACTGATGAAATTACATTATATTTATCCAATGTTGATTGTAAACAATGTGATTTTTCTTAATCAGACATATTAGTATGCATTCCTCCTAATTATAAAGATGACCAATGTTCTATGTTGGTTCTAACTCCACTCCTTATAAGAGATTTAGCTCATCTCTATCATCCCAAAGTACATGCAAAATTCCTAATGGAAATTTTCAAGAAACAACTGATAGCTGTTCCTTAAAGGAAGCAGCTCTAAAATCACTGTGATCCTCTAACTTGAGTGAGACACCAGGATGGTCAGGTGGTTAAGGTATTGGGCTTAGCGAGCCAATGGACAGATGTCCTCGTGGATTCAAACCCTACTCCTGGTAGGAGCTTTAGCTGGATTCCAATGTAAATGGAAACATTTCCAACAGAGACATCCATGGTTACAGGAAACCACTGATCCAAAAAAAAATGAAGCCCGTTCTGTAATTCTTTCATCTAGTTGTTGTAAACCAGTACCTCTGGATGGCTGAGTGGTTATAGCATTGGACTTAACATCCATGTGGGTTTGAACCCCACTCCTGGTGAAAGCTCATTTTACAAACGACCCCATCTCATTCACACACTAATGTGGTTAAGGTGTTGAACTTAAGATCCAATGGGCTAATGTTCTTGTCAGTTTAAACCTCACTCCTGATGCATGTAAGAGCTTTTCCTGTGTTGTATCATGTGTACATCTAAATGTAATGGGAAAATTAATCATGACAATGTTCAGGAAATACGTGAAATGCCTTAAGCAAATTCAAGCATGAAATGATCAGGTCTGAACCAACACCTAAGAATAGATAAGTTGTAAAACAATGGACTGCAGTGCTAATGGGTAAATGTCTGAATGAGCTCAAACAATGCTCCTTTCATGACAATGAATTTCAGCTTTTTGTAAATCAGTAGCTCTGAAATCACTATGCCCTAACCCTATGCCCACTAGCCCCTCTTGTCATGCAGAGTGGTTAAGGCGTTGGACCTAAGATCAAATGGGCAGATGACATCATGGGTTTAAACCCCACTCCTAGTAAGAGCTTTGGCTGAATTCCCAATGTAAGAGAAAAAAATCTTGAATGGAAACCGTTAGCATTACATAGAAACAATTAGCCAAAAAAATAACAGTAGCTCTGAAATTATTAGGACCTTTAAGCCCCTTCAGTTGACCAGGATGGCCGAGTGGTTAAGGCGTTGGACTTAAGATCCAATGGACAAATGTCCTCGTGGGTTCGAACCCCACTCCTGGTAAGAGCTTTAGCTGAACTCAACCGGAATTACTGCATAGTTGTACAGTAGTTCAACAAAATTATAGGCATTGGTGAGAGACTTTCTTATTTGCCAAGCATGATTGGTGATGGTGTGTCATCTAAATCACAATGAGCAGCAACCAGAAACCTTCAGAATAGCTAAGTTATAAAACAATGTGTAATGGGGAAATTCAGCTTGTTGTAATCCAGTAATCCCTGCAGTCACTATGACTCTCAAGACCTATTTTTACACAGAGTGGTTAAGGCATTGGACCCAAGATCCAATGAACACATGTCTTCATGGGTATGTATCCCACGCTCAGTAAGAGCTTTATCTGAATTCTGAGTGTAAGTGGAAAATCTCTAATGGAAACCATTAGACAAAAAAAAAGTCCCTACTCATGCTACAGGATTAAGATTCACTTGCTGTAAACCAGTCGCTCTGGAATCACTGTGACCTCTAACCCCTTGTGTCACACCAGGATGGCCGAGTGGTTAAGGCGTTGGACTTAAGATCCAATGGACAAATGTCCTCGTGGGTTCAAACCCCACTCCTGGTAAGGGCTTTAGCTAAATTCTGCATGTTAGTAGAGTTCAAAGTCCTAATAAAAAGAATTACTGGGTATACTATATTCAGCAGCGTTTGACAGAAAACTGTAGGTGAAGGACTTGTTCTTGATGGCGTGTCATCTAAATCGCAACTATAATCAGAAACCTCAGAATAGCTACATGAAACTATAATGGGGAAATATCTGTGTTCAAGCCCTTCTCCTTCTACAACACTGAGATTTCAGTTTTCTACATTCACCACTGGGTTTCATCATCTGGTACACCTAATGTATGATGAACCCCCAAACTTGAAGGTTAAAAAACATCCAATTCTTTGTCTAGAATGAATAAAGAATTTAGGTGTTATTAATGTATTATATCATGTCTTACTACTTAATGTGATTTAGTCTGTCTAATAAATTCATTACGATCAAGTTCAGAGCAAAACGCTATACTTTCCTTTCACTTTGGTTCTTTTAAGCTACATACTGGATATTATGGATTTCAACAAAATGACAGCTCTTAATTTGTGTACCGGGGTTCACTGCATCACTGCATTGAGAACTCCGGTTCTCAAAGTAAAGTCTGAGGAACCCCATGGGACTGTGTCGACTAGTTGAGGATCTGCTTTAACAGAAATGCTATGTTGGTGGAAACTGAATCTACCAAGTTAATGTTCTGTATACTACACACTACACCACTGTTTAAATCCACTCTCTGATTATTTTTCACACTACAGCCAGGGTATTCTTGCTAGGCTATTAAAGCATAATCACAGACGCCCATAAACCAGAACAGTTTTTTTTGATGAAAAGGCGAAACTTCATTTTTCACACGTAATACTGTAAAATAATCATCATGCTTAGGAATCGGTTCAGCATGGTTCCGCTTTAAACCACGGAGGTCCTAAATGGTTCAGACCACTGCTGCCATCTACTGTATAACAGTATGTATAACCTTATGATCGAACACATTACGCTTTGTAGAATGCCTACCGTAGGCGGTGTTTCACTTACAGTTGCCATTCTTCTCTATTTGACTTTCAGATCTCTTTTTAGTGGTTTCACTTTGACGCATAAAAGCATGTGCATAACTCTAGTAGCAGTTTCCTTTAAATTGAGGCTATTTGAGGAAATCACATCTCTCTGTCTATATATTTATGTCACAGTCTACAGTATATACTGTGTGTGCATGTATATATGTGCTAAAAAACAGAAAACATGAGCATGTGCATAACATTTTAAGAGGATTATTTGAGTTTAAAATCAGTAAGAGTCGGACTAACTAAGTCTTGCCAACCATTCATATATTCCTGCTAAAACACACCAAGTTGTACCAGTTCCCATCAGCCCCTGCACTTCACATGCCCCTGATGTCTTATTATAGCATGTTATGTTGCCTATTTAGTTCAGTCTGTGGCGTTTGGCTGGTGTTTGTGGTGTGTAACACCCATGTCCAGGTCATATTTTGGTTTGTTCAAATATTCAAGTCATTTGAATCGAGTCCTTAATTATTTCCTTTGAATTTATCGGCCTGTGTATAATTTACATGTTTATTTCCTAAATATCTATGCAAGTGTGACGGTTTCCGCTGCAAAAACCTGACGCGGTTTAGTTGTCACATTTGTAAAAGGCTATAGTGCCATGAAGATGAGGTACGTTTTTTTTTTTTTTTTTTTAAACTGCTGGGGGTGGGGGGGCCGGGGGGAAGCTTGTAGTCCAGTTTTCTACACATACTAGTAGCTGTGGTGAACCATCCTTCACTATCATGATGAATATTACACCAATAGAAACTCTTATCTGAGATGGAAGTGTCTCAGTGTGGCACGGATGTGACCCTGTGATGCACACAATTAGATTTAGTACCTTCTCAGGCTGATCAGCTTTAATTGGCTTAATATGGGAGGAATATGAATAGTCACAGGTAAATCCACATATATATGGTATGTGTTTACACCTGCAGTCTTGAGACGTCTATAAGAAAGAAAAGTGCTTCTTAATGAGTTGCCAGTTGATCAGAGCCGCCAGCTCCAGCTAATTTAATCACACATCTTGTCGAAACCAACTGGTACACAACTTCATGAATTTATGCTTTTTATTTGTTAATCATTCTACCATAAAAAAAAAAAAACAAGACCATGTATTTATAGAACACAAAATTACCAGCATTTATGCAGGTTCTGAAGAAAAGAGAATAAACCCATTATTATACTATCTACTATAATACAAGGATTGGCAGAACATAACTCTATAATCTAGTACAGTATAATAATAATAATAATAATAATAATAATAATAATAATAATAATAATGATCATAATAAACTATTATTTTGTTAAAATTAGCTTAAGAATTCATTGAATTAAATATAAATATTTTCTATTTAATTCATTGAATTAAATAAACATATTTATACCACAGCACTAATGAGTAGTCAATTCTAATTGGTCTACAGATATTGGTTAATTTTCAATGACAACATCTCTGATTGAAGATATATATAATATTTGAATTTAATTGTTTTAAAATGTGAGCGTTTTTATGTTCACAGCGAATTAACAGAGATTTGTGAAAAAGATTCTCCACCAAATTTAAGAAAGAAACAAAAAAAGTTCTACTGTCTAACAAAAAATGTACAATTGTAGAAATTATAAAGATTACTTTAAAAAAGCATGTAATATTTTTGTAAGGAGTCTCCAGTTTCAAGGATTTGTAATAATCATAGAGTTGTGCATTTTGGGAAAATCTTGTAAAAATATTTTTTTGAGAATGTTTTTTGTTTAAATTGCTGTAAAAACTGTTGTAGCTGCTATAATGTAAATAAAAACAGGAATTATTTTTGATTCATTGATGCAACTCACTAAATGTAACCATGAAAAAAAATGAGGTAAAATTGAAATTGTTGGCAAATTTCTGTGGTATTTTCTTACAAACAGTACACAAATATTACATCTACATACTGTATATCTGTGGTTCAAGTAATAATAATAATAATAAAAATAATAATAATAATAATAATAATCATCCTCAACACCATCTATTACTTGTCTGACTTTGCCAAAAGACCATATAATTTGTAAACATTTGTTTTTTACTTTCACAACAGTAAAAAATAATGACTAAAACGAAAACTGTAACACATTTCACTCAGCATTTCCTTCGCCTATTTTAACAGTTCAATAGACCTTCGCTATAAGTGACAGACTTTATATAGAATTTTTCTTTGTGAAACACAATTTTGGATTATTTACAGTAATAAAACAGCAAACTTAAAAAAGAGATAAAAAAACACTGAAAGGTTTAAAAAAAAAAGTAAAAACGCAAAAGCACTAGTACACTGGAACATAAGTGTAGATATAGCAGTCTGATTCTGACACACACACACACACACATATATATGTGTT
>JAOVVA010000024.1:3526647-3551070 GCA_028565275.1 Leiocassis micropogon
CTACCACTATAATCATCATATGTTGTTGTACTGTTTTTTTCCATATTCTGGTCCGTGCTAAAAGAAGAAGTAAAAAATATATACATTTTATTACTACAGAAACGAAAACATAGAAAAGAAATATCTGGCATGTCAGGTAGCTTGGCATTTTTCAAAAGGTTCACAATGTTCACAAAAGGTCTTCACAATGTAACATTTACTGATTCCATCATAAAAGCGAGCTCCCATTTATAACAAATTCAAAAAATTAACGTTTCACCTTTATGGACTAATTTTATTGCTTTGTACATAAAAAAAAATAATTTTTTAATTTCCATACCTTAAGTATGAGCACCAATGTGTTCTCCAAAACAGCCGTTGATTTAGCGTTTGATACTCCTTTTATTCCCTTTTGAAACCTCTTCAGAAATACATAGTTCCTATTAGGTTCTCATTAAACCCTCCCTATTTTTTTGTTGTTGTTGTTTACCACTTCAGTGTTTTAAAATGTCAGAACGTAGGAGTAGAAGCTAAAAAAAGTAAAAAGTGGATTTTAAACGCAAGGTTTCATGCAAATCCTGGCATTATAATAGACCCCTAAATTAAAACCCGAATTCAGGGTGTATATCTCTATGTATTTTGTCAGATTGCCGTCTGCATTCACCACGTCATAGTTTTGACAAAAATATGCAAAATCACAATTTTTTTTTCTCGTCCAGAGTTGCAATAATTTTTGGCCGAGCACTTTGATGAGGATTCATGATGGAAGAGTCTAATCACTCTGTAGCGTCTTCTCCAGAACATATGAAGGACCATCAATGGAGTTAAGGTCAAACCTTGACCTTGTTTTTGAAAATGATTCCTCATGCTTCTAGAACTACTCTTTCACAGGTCCTGGAATATTCCCATGGCATCAGGTAAGAAAACCTCCATAGATGTGATAACCTCAGCACGTTCAGGTCGTCAGCTGACTTCATTTTATTGCCACATAACGTTGCTGAGCCTAGACCTGAGCAACTGAAGCAACCCCAGATCATAACACACTGTCTCCTGAGGTAGTGTTTTTGCTCCATTTTTTTTTGCTTGTTTTTCTTACACCATTCTGTAAGAACTCAATATGAGTGTCAAAATTCAGTATTTTTTTTACAGAATGGTGTGAAAAACAAGCAAAAAAAAAAAATGTTCGGTAAACATAAGTTCTGCAGACAGAAACAACCTTCTAGTGAGAGAGGTCAAAGATGAATAGTATGATTGGTTAAAGCTGAAATCGACACTCTTTATAATTGGAATTAACATATTAAACATTGAGGAAGATGGCTACAAAAGCAGAAGACGATATCAGGTTCCAGGCCTGTCAGACAAGAGCAGTAGTCTGAGGGTACAGTGTGCTCAGACTCACTAAAACTGGACAGTTGAAGATCACCTAGTCTTCCAGAATTCCAAAACACATGGTTATAAAATATAATTAAAGAAAATGATAAATTATAACACTTAAGTTTAAAAGTTTAATAGAAAACATTTACAGTGATATCAATAATAAGGCTGAATAAAATGTAATTCAATTTTCTTATTCATTACATACATAACCATACACAGTATGATATGCAGTGAAATGCTTACACAACGCTTACAGGAAATAAGAGAGGCAAATGCCAATAGAAAAGGATTTCAAATATAAAATCTACAACATGTAGCAGTTTTGTTACAATAGAATAAAGAATAAAATAGAAATATACAGGACATGCAAATAATATAAACTGTATAAATTAACTTTATAAAGTATATGGAATGTGCAGTGTGCAAACAGCAGCAGTATGGGTGGTCATGTGTGAAAAAAAATTGGTATTGTCCAACAATGGTATTTTCCATCTGTAAAGTGCAATATCAATCCTCATTTATGTGTAAACAGAGCCAGAAATGTGCAACATATGTGTCCTGTGGAATATGCAAATGTTCAGTGTGGTTGGTATTTTGGTGTGCCCCAACACATTAAGATTTTTTCCCCCTATTGTTGTGCTATTAATACGGGAGCCGTTGATATGGGGTGGAAACGTCCTCCCCTTATAGGATGTCATGCTGTATAACTATAAACCATGCTGAAGAAAATTGTTTACATATGGGCTCTACGGTTCTCTTGCTCTCTTTCTCTGCCCTTGTCTTTCTTACTTTCTCTCTTTTTGTCCAGACCATGTAGTTTCGTGCTCTGTGGTTTCACAGATGCATGAGTAACTGAAAACTTTTTTCAGTTACATTTTCACTAAGGAATCGAAAAAGTTTGTTTTTGAAGCGGTGACCTATTTATTCTTGTTTTGCTATTAAAAAAAAAAAAGACTTTACCAAATCTACTATGTGGCATCACAAGCATGTAGGGCTTATGCATGGAGCCTGGTATCAGTAATATTTATTTAATGTGTAAAACCCATGTTAAGGACTGTTAAAGTCTGACTGGAAGCAGTAGGTCTTATACATTGACTGAAGTCAATTTCGCTGATCGGGCCACTTTAGATTCGCCAGTATTAACATTTACACCAATTATGTCCTAAAGCACATGCACAACCATTGACTGTATATTTAGATAAATAAAAGAAAGGTTTTGTCTGTACATTGGTCAGAACTCGCTCTTCCAATGATATCTTTACATTTTATATATCGGAGGACCCGAAACCAGTGTCAGAATGTTTTCTGTCTGTATGTCTGTCTGTATGTCTGTCTGTCCAGTCATATTACATCACAGCATCTAACGTTCTTTTTTTTACTTATTCAGCGCTTTTGCCTTGAGGTTTGCGTGGCTATACATGTCACTCCATAAAGCCATCAGTGCAAAAGTTTCCTGTGTATACTCAGACAAAGAAATGATTGTAATACACCTACAAGCTGGCTAAGTCCTCTACACACATGACGGTGTGACTCATCAGGGCTTACCACAAAAAATGGGACATACACTATGAAAACTGAACCTTGTGCCATAAATTAAATCTAAATAGTCATTAGAAGGGAAGTTATGAGCAGTTATGTGCCAGATTATAAACCCCAAGTTTTGTCAGCGTACCGCACATGCGTCAAACTGTGGGCGCGTGTTAAATCGAACGCTGGACAGAATTTAATGAAACTTTTGCAGTATTGCAGATACCTGCCTGAAGTTTAACCTGTGCCATAACTGAAATCAAAATGTTAGTGACGTTATTAACAGTTATGTGCCGCATTAAATAACAGACTTTGAAATAAGATACCAATAACCTACTTGCTCAATGTAAATAAACACCTGGACCAATAGAAATTAATTCAATAGAAAATCTAAACTTAATATTTTTACCAGGATTACCTAACTTAATTTTGATCTACTTTTACAGTTTCTCATCTGTGATTCACTCACCGATTTCCAAACAGGGAGTGTATTTGGCGAAAGAAGTACAACTTAGTGTAAACAAGGTATAAGATACTCAACCTTACAAAATGTTATTTCTTTATATTAATAAGTTAGACAGAGAGCTCTGCCGTGCATAAAGACAAGCAGACATGTATGTGGGGTTTGACCTGAAATAATAATATAACTGATCACATTAAAGCTGATCAGCTTATTTTTAGCTTTAACCTCTTAACTATTTCTACAAACTCTTTTCTCATCGATGACGAGTACTTATGTAAGTACTACATATACTGATCAGCCATAACATTGTAAACACTGAGAGGTGAAGTGAATAACGTTTATTATCTTGTTATAGTGGTACCTGGAAGTAAGGTTTTGAGCCACTTTCACAATGGCCAAATTGTGATGGCTAGGTGACTGGGTCATGATGACTAGAGTCCATGCCTCAGTGGGTCAGGGCTGTTTGGGGGTCAAAAGAGGACTTGCTTGATATAAAGCAGGCGGTCATAATGATCGGTGTATATCCCGGTAATAATACCTACTACAACCTCATAACATCAGTCATAACATTTTGCCACCAAAACAGTAGTGACCTATGTGTTCTGACACCTTTCCCTCAGTTTGAGTTACAGTAGCTCTTCTATCGGATCGGACTGGTCAGCCTTCGTTCCCCATATGCATTGGTGAGCCTTGGATGCCCATGACCCTGTCGACAGTTCACAGGTTTTTCCTTTGCAGGACATTTTTGGTAGGTCCTAACCACTGCAGACCAGGAACATCCCACAAGAGCTGCAGTTTTGGGTTGTTCTGACCCAGTTGTGTAGCCATTACAATTTGGCCTTTACAATGGTGGCTGAAATTGGGTATAGGATTTGGTCAAAACTGCAGCTTTTGTGGGACGTTCCCAGGCTGTCAGAACAGTGCATTAGTGTTATGGCGGCAAAAGGGGGACCTACTCAATATTAGGTGGGTGGTCATTATATTATGGCTGATTGGTGTATGTACATAAGACCCCTGCTTCCGGGACATTTGACCATCCTTAGCCTTATAATCTGGATTTTTATTTATTCATTTTATACTATTGTTTTTATTTTATACAATACTTTGCTCCTGGTTAGAATTCAACTGCATTTTGTGTACTTTGCATAATGACACTAAAGTTGAGTGTAAACTATTTTAACTCAGTAAAGTACAAAGATACTCGATAATATTACGATAATATGAGGTAAACCTGAGCAATTTTCATTATCTATGACATATTTTATTAATAAACTGTCAACGTTTGGTTCATCAAACTCTTCGAAACACTTCTGCCTGGTTTCAGCCTCCGGTCACATGACCTTATTTACCTCGGCCATACGGCGCAACTCAACTTGCTAGACGCGACTCGCTCTTTCTTGCCACTGATTGGTCGAACGCGCTGCCGATCACCCCTACGTCCCACCCAGTGCATGATAGTTACACTTGTCCTGTCCTGTAAATAAATCGATATGGAGGATCATCTTTCCTTTCGGGAGTACAGTATGTTTATACACTTTATACATATTAAATGTACATTTTATAGATTTATTTTTTAAATGAATTAAAGACGTGTGTAGGCTCAGCGTGAGTAAAGTGAAGAGGTTTAAACAGTTAGTTGAGGAAGAGAAGAGCAGGTGCGATGCTTGATTAAAGCTAAAGAGTTTCTTTCTTCCCTTTAAAAAAAAAAAAAGATTTATTTTGCTCAGATAGGTGTTGCTATTCCTCAATATGACGTCGTAATGAAATCAAACGAATGTAAAAGGTTTGAGCTGTAAATGTCCTTATCACCGGTGTGTTTACAGAAGCGCGAGCCTATGACGTAACTCTTTCCTTTGAAACTTTATTGGCTCAATAATATCACATACATAATTCTGTACATAACATTTTGTCTAATAGTACTTCCGGTCGGTTCATTTATTAAATGTATACCTGATCATTTGACTTTTAATAATGCATTGTATTAAAAGTATAATTTATAAAAGTTAATTTATAAAAGTTAATTTTTGAATAGATATTAATATGAATATTAATATGACTGTATTGGACTGGGGGTGAGACTCCTGGGGGGGATCCTGGTGATGTGAACTGCCAAAGTTAAATGTTTAACAAATAAACCACTACAGGTTTGTATGATTTGAATGCGTGAACAATCATTATATATCATAATGAGCTACTCTTACTTTTTAAACACCCCTACAATGGGTTGTACCATTGTTTAAGCTTTGGTTATAGTAATTTTTTTTTTCTATAATAATTATAATAATAATAATGTGCGAGGGGGTTAGCTCTGTTTACCAGGTCTGTTTTTTCACTGTACGTCCTCCGCCTTTAAACCTGGCAGTAGAATTTGCTATTGTCTGACGAATTCTCTGTGAATTTCGGGAAAAAATGACGAACATGCACTTGGTCGAGTTTGCGGATCTGCCTCGCCTTTTTCCGGTCATGGAGATGATGGGCTCTTCCACTGTGGAGACTGTTGGTTTGTCTCAGGGTCATACCCACACACCCAAGTTTTGTCAGCGAAAGTCCTTGGCCGATTTTGACCGGATGTTCCTTCTGATCGTGGGTCAGCAGCCTGGGGACGAACTCAGCAGCAACACGGCGCATGTTATGATTGTCTGGACTGTTCCGTATGACATTGACACACCGACAATGGCAGCAATGTTGTGGATTGTTCTCTAACCATCATCATGCACAAGTTTCTGAATAGTTTCATCCTGGTGCCGTCTCTTCCCCCGGGCACTCTCACTGGTCAGCATTTATAAACTGTGTGTTTTGACACCTTTCTGTCAGAACCAGCATTCACCTTTTCAGGAATTTGAGCCAAAGGAGCTCTTCTGTTGGATCGGACTACACCGGCCAACCTTCGCTCAACACTAGCATCAAAAAGCTTTGGCCATTTATGACCGTGTCACAGGTTTACCAGTTTTCTTTGGAATCCCAGTCATCACAATCTGGTCCTTACACTTGCTCATTTTATTTTATTAAGATAATTTATCTTACTAATTTTTAAAAAAAGTATACATACAATAAGTGAATTTTCCCTGATTACTCTGTCTGCTTTTCCTTTTATCGTAGGTTGCCCTGATCGATCACGTTTCATGATGAACCTCTGAGCTGCCTCTGTTTTCTTCCTGCTTCACCATGGCATCTGTGACAGTTGGTGAAAATCAGCTCCAAAGGATAATCAGAGATCTGCATGGTATCAGAATTTACACTCTATATACAGCTATAGTGATGTGTTGTGCCTTTGTGCTCACACTAACCTTACCTTTACTTTACAACTCATTTCGCACCGGACGATGCATCTCGGATCATTTTCTCGTGCAGACGCAGTCGCTGAGTTGACCAGGGAGCATGTGGAGAGCGGAGAACCCATCACAGACGACAGCCCTAGTCTCCATAAGTTCTCATCCAAACTAGAGTACTTACTGCAAGTACGTTTCTATCGTTATTCATACATATTATCAGTGATCGCTATTAAACCTCCATATTAAATCTATATACATTTTTTTATTAATCTTCATGTGAAATAACTAATTTTTTTTTCTTTCCCAGTTTGACCAGAAGGAGAAAGCCACTTTTCTGCGCGGTAGGAAAGACTACTGGGATTATTTCTGTGATTGCTTGGCCAAGAACAAAGGGGCTAACGATGGCATCCGCTTCGTCAAATCTATCTCAGAGGTGATTTTAATTTTAATTAATTAATTCATTTTTTTTATTATGTAGATTTGGAATGTTTCTTTCTAAACTAAACAAATTGTAAAATCGGTGTGTATAACTTCTATAAGAAAACTTTTTTGGAAGGAGTCTCCAGTGCGAGCACTTAGTTAAAGCTAGGCCTTTAGAATCTTTTCCTCCACAGGAAAGTCTGACTTTCTGTTTTCTCCTTTTTCTTTTTTTTTTAATGCAGTGTTTCCCACACGTAGAATATTCTTAAGTGGGCTGTCGTGTATTGTATATGCCACCTGCCATAAAAACAACAAATAAGAAAGACGTACTGATGGTGGCACACCATCCTCTGCAGAGAAACACAGTGAACGAGCTCTTCTTTAAAAACCCAGGAAGATTAACCCTTAAAACTCAATTCTGGATTAAGACTTGGAAGTTCATATGCATGTGAATGCAGGCGAGCGAATATTTTTGGCAATACACTGTATCTGAAAGTCCTTCATGAGTTTATTCCTGTTAAAAGTTTAAGCAGATTTTTTTTTTCCAAACCTTTGAGTTTATTCGAGACGCAAATTGTACCAAGTCACCTTTGAATACCATTAAAGAAGAATTTAAAATCCCAGTAGAAGCGCGTGTCGTTCGTCAGCTGTGACATGACATCTGCTGTCCGTATGTTGGCCACTCCGCGCAGTCTTTGCCATCTGCCGTGCTGTGAGGTGACACTCGGCAGTGAGTACACAGCTCAGGACAAAACCTGGCATTTTATGGAAATGACTGTTTCAGTTTGGGTTTGTGCAACATAAAACAAGATCTCTGATTTTAAGAGCCTCGTATTGATATGTCTCATTTACGTTTTATGTTTTCGTGTGCCGCAGCTGAAGACGTCTCTGGGAAAAGGTCGAGCCTTTATCCGGTACTGCCTGGTGCACCAGCGACTGGCCGACACTCTCCAGCAATGTCTGATGAACCAGAGAGTCACATGGTAGGAAAATCAGGAAGTACAAGTGCTCACTATCAGAACATGTTTATCAGGAAGTAGAGCACAGGGCGCTTTGCTAAAAAACATGTGACTGTATTATTGTCTGAAGGTAAGCACGGTAAAAATATCCGGGTTGGATACTGGATCAGCCCGTCACTTATGGCTGTGTCTCAGATCACACACTAAACACTATGTTATGTACTTATCGGTGTAGTACACTGTCACTACTAATGAGAATGAATAATAATACTTGTGACATGTGACACCTCATGATGTTGAATCACCAGGATTCGATATCCTCCGCAGCGCTTACTCATTATTGTGTTTAAAGAACGAGCCATTAAATCACGCTCATAAATTACATTCATATTTTCTTTGTAGATTTTTTTTTGAAAAACATTTTTTTTATTATTTTTTTTTACAATAAATACAATTTAGCTAAAGTTTGCCAATTTTAACATTGCACATTAATCTTTACGCGTAGTGGAACCCGTTAACAATCAGTAACCGAATAATCATGCATAAATAATGATAACCAGACCCACGTGTTTGTTTTGTTGTTTATTATTTAAAATGGCTAAAATCATACTTTGTTGTGAAGTATGATTCGAAGCATTGATCCGCACATCATCTTTCACACACGAACACGCAGACCCGTCTGTAACAGTGTACTAGCCCCGCCTCTCCATGCATACACATTGTGAAAGTGTTTTTAGAAACAACAGCGATGCGATTTGTGCCGGAGCTCTCTGTGAAAATAAATATGGCGGAAGAGAAAGTGGAGCACGAGTAACCGAGAAAATCCAGTTTACAGGAAAGAAATCACTAACTTTTCGAGTATGTAAGAAGCCTGGCTAGTGTTTCCGACGAGCTCAACTAGTGTCAGATTACAACTAAGTTGTCAAGGTTAATGTCTCATCTTCTATACCGCTTTATCCTGTATACGGGGGCCCTGGAGCCCATCCCAGGAGACTTGGGGAACGAGGCGGGGTACACCCTGGACGGGGTGCCAATCCATCACAGTGTCAAGATTAACACTACAGTATATGCAAAACAAACCTTTTAATCGGTCATGTTTTAATGGCAATGTATTGATTAATGATTACTCATTATAAAAAAAGAATCACTTTTCCCTTTTTTTTATGTTTTTTCCCCATCATACACAAAAACTAAAAGTGTAATTTTCCTAATTTTAACTAAATTAATGGATAATTCACTATACAGTCGACCCCCGCAAAGTCGCGGATCAGAGTTCGCGGGTTCAGTCGTTTGCTGAATATTAGGACCGAACCAATTGTTAGTGGAAACCCTTGCAAATTCGCTGAAACCGCAAATATTCTTCGCATTTTTTAAAGATTTTTTTATGGCAATATATAAATTTCATGCGTTTTAGGACTTAACTATTAAGAAAAATATAATTTACTAATTTTGTAACTTAAGTATTAATGTGAATTCAGCTACATTTCCATATAAAATATAATACTGTATACATTTTTTTTGTACTTTACATTCTTTTATTTTTATTTTTTGTCTTTTTAGGGTAATGTATTGAGCTGAGTTTGAAATGAAATCAAAGTATAATGGGAGCATATTTGGGGTTTAAAAATAAGCATTAATTAGGTATTTTTTTGACCACATCAAAAAATTTGCGTTTTTTCACAATTTGCGGGTGCTCTAGGAACGTAACCTCCGCGGATTTCGGGTGCCGACTGTACATAGAGTTTTTCGATAATGGATGAGTTAGGATATAATTGGAGTCAATATAGAGACAAATATGATATACAGTACTGTGCAAAAGTACTGATCCCCTTCATTTCTTCATATTTTTCCAGAGAGTCAGACGTTCTTGTATTTCTTAGTGTAGTCTTAAGGAATAGTTCTCCAGGCTTCCTGAAGGACCGTTTTGTCTCTCATTTTCAGTCCTGTTCCTGTACCTCAGAGGAATGTTTTTTGTTTGTTAAGCCACACAATGACCCATAAATTATTTAAGCATTAAAAAAAAAAACATAAAAAGTGAGCCAGTGAGAAACATGTGCAGATGGTGACAGATGATCAGGCCGGTGATTGGAACACTGGTGATTCGGAATGCTGAGTGGTTGGAACAGACGAGAGGGGAAATGACGTCGCTGCTGAGGTTGTTCAAGAGACAATTATCTTTAGGCGTATGTAGCCTGTAGCAGTAAGTGTTCAAAATTTGTGAATTATATTATAATGAAGCAGTTATTAAATTAATTTCTCTTAGCAGGTGCAGCAGTGTTGTATTCTCTCTAGTACACACTGTTTTGTGTCGTAGGCTTTTTTCCCCTCCCTACAGATAGTTGTCATAGAAACAAGAACTACAATTCTGTTTCTAAATGCTACTACACAGTAATACCGAAAGAAATATGTCCTAAGGGTGACATAATAATGTGATCTAATATATCATACACCAGACTTTTTTTCGAAAGGCAAGAAATCACATGGCTTAACGTCTGCAGAATCGGTGCACGCTCTCGTCCGTTCTCGCCCGTGCTCGTGCGTGCAGCGTGGGGACGCTTGTTGTACGCCACGGCCTTGTTTATGTGTAAGGCAGTGTATTTTAAACCAGAACCCCATTTTATTTTGTGTGTAGGACCACTGAACTGAACTGAAAGTTAAAATGACATAACAGAGACCAAGATTGAGGAAACGTGTCCCATCGGTAAGGGTACACTGGAAAAACAAGCACACAGATAAAAGGAAGTAAAGCATTTCAAGGTAACGCTTAGAACCAACAAACTGTGGCTTATCAGTACACACTTAATATAACAGATATGGACAAAATGATTATTTTAACTGAATTTGTATGGATTACATTTTAAAATGGTTAAGGGGTGTGTGCAATAATAATAATAATAATAATAATAATAATAATGATAATTATTGCACAAGGGTACAGGTTAGAACTTTTTTTTTTTTTATACGTTTTGAATCTAAAAATTATAGACTTTACCTTTAAATCTGTCAGTGCGAGTTTTGTTATTAATTAAACACCATCATGTAAGCTTATGTCGCTAAACTCTGTACAGAAGCTACAGTTCAGCCCAGCCCTTGTTTTTTTTTAAATTTATTCTGCCTCGGTTTTACTTCTGTCTGACATTTTAGAAGAAATTTCTCTTCCTCTCTTGAAATCAATGTGCCTTCTTTAACTTACAATTTTACATTTGTTCTATGTTTGCATTTTGTTTTTTTGTTATGGTGTTCATCATTATCATCATCCAGCGACTCTGTATTTATTTATTTATTTATTTTTCCATGCAGTGACTGGTACTACGCCCGCAGTCCTTTTCTGAAGTCCCACCTCAACGTGGACATCATCAATCACCTGTACGAGCTGAACGAGATCCAGTTTGACGTGGCATCCAGAGGATATGATCTAGACTCCGAGTGGCCCACGTTCGCCAGGTTGAGCAGGAAGTTTGCAGCAATAAGATATAGGGCGTGAAAACTGGCAAACTGTGATTCGGAAAAGTTTTTTTTTTTTTTCCTCAAATATTTAAAGGATATTGGGAGGGGGGGAAAAAAATTCCAGATCACAGCTTGCCAGTTTGCCAGTTATCCTCTTCATATCTCACCCACCAGACGGGTCTCCTGTCTAGCCGCTCTCTTACACGTAGACACTCATGATTGGCCCTCATGTTGTTGCTGTAGATGAGAGAGGAGGGATGATATGCCAAGAGAGCTTCAAACTCTATAAAATTTCAGGACACTAACCTGAATACTTCAATTTAAAAAAAATTCCATAACAAACCCAATAAACCTTCAACTTGTGATGTCGTATCCACTTGCATGCTTTTTTCATGTGAATTATTTCCAGAAGGCAGCTTATTGGATTAGAGCCTAGCTACAGAGCTAGAGACATAGTGGAAGGAAAAAGTCGACGATGAAGACATAATGTCTCAAAACAACCAGAGAAAGAAACGTGTGCAAACGTGTGTCTCATCTGTCCAGATTCCATGGAGCTAGTTGAAAGTCTCTGTCATAGATATATAGATATATTAACTACCCACTAAACGTTAAGCAATAAAAGGTAACCCCTTGCCCCCATTCAGTCATGTTAGTTTATCATGCTACAAATTTTACAAATTCGATAAACACCTCTGGTGCTGATTCCGCGGTTAACATCGCGCCTCTATTTTACAATTTTTTTTATTTACGTCAGTCCCCTTTCAGTCAACAACAATTCAGCATCAAGTACCCGTGAGGTTAATCTAAGGATGTGGTTTGGCTAGACCCTCGCTCTGCATTTAAACCTGCTAAAACCTGTTACATCAGTTTTCACTCTGCGATTTCCTGTTTGTTTCACCTTACCAAGGCCTAGTTCTTTCCTGATTCTCAGTACTTCCTCCTGTGGTAATCGAGTAGCAAATAACTGTTCATGAATTTCCTGTTGCTCTCACCAAGTATCTCGCAGCATGCACAATGAAATCAGTAAAAGTATACTTATATTTCATAATAATAGGGTTAATCTTACATCATCGACACAATGAAGTAATGGATCTTCAGAAATACCAGTCGTTTGTTCCCCGTCATGTACACACGAGTTTTTATAACCTCCACTGGAAAGTTTCTGAAGCAAGTCATGATTTGGTCATGCAAAAAAAAAACACGAAAACTGTGACATGCAGTACTGTGCAAAAGTCTTAGGCACCCTATGTTTTTTAGTAGAAACTTTCCTATACGTTTTTTCGTAACCCACGCACTATGCCATAAACTTATGCTGAAAAGTGGATAAGAACATACTGTATACCATCATAATGAGTGTAATTACACCATGACATGAGTAAGTGTCATCATAGTGTGATGCTTTTTTTCCAGCATTCGGGGCTTTTTGAAGATCTCGACATAAAATTCCCCCTAATCTAAAATGATGTTATTACGGTATAAAGGCATGTGCCCACTATGCCCACTGTCTTACTGGTGCGCCCTTGGGGCGATGACATGTGTTTGGGCCCGATCATCTTAATCACTATAAAACTTGTACATGACGGGGAACAAACAATTGGTATTTCTGAAGCTTTATTACTTCATTGTGTCTATGACATAAGATTAACCCTATTATTATAAAATATTTGACTTTATTATTGAGATACTACAGAATCATTTTCGATTTTTACACATCAGTATTTTAACACAAAATTAAAAGTAAAAAAAAAAAAGTATTTGTATACCAAAAAAAGAAAGCAGCATATATTCTGTAATCGAGCACTTTTCAGTCACAGAAACAAAATTGAAGCTACTGGGTTTGCATGCCAAAAAGAGGTTACAGCTAATTTGCTTATAAAACTGAAACTAAGAGGTCCTCAAAGCATCGTCACGCCAAACACTGGCTTTGTTTAATGAATTACTGTTTACTGGGCTTTATAGTTTTTAAAACCATCCTTGCTACAGAATTTATTTGCATGTGCCTAAGACTTTTGCACAGTACATTCTGTATATTGTGGCACGAATGCAATTTAATTGTCGATGTCAGGAAAGCATAATGCACTTGTTACAAGTGTATTAGTCACTTTTTCCCCAAATAATTTCCTGTAACGGAGAGTACTACATACAGAGAGTATGACATTTGTGCATCTTGTTAGCCACTTCAGCAAGTGTGATTTCCAGTTAATGGACAATACATTAGCATTGTTTGTGGCAGTGCAGCTTACAGCATAGAAAAAAAAAATGTGTTATCCTTAAAATGCACTGGAATTGTCAAGTGGCGAAGTGACAAGAAATCATTCCAAGAAATCATTTTTCGAAGCTGAGAGTAACCACAAATGTGTTGGCTTTTTTAAGCGCATTTAAACTTAATCAGAAATGGTTTTCGTACCTAATTCAAATTATTCATAGTTCAGATCCAGATCAGTTGGTCTTGAGCCAAGGCACTTCACGAGGGGCGTTCTCTTCCACCAAAGCAGGAACTTAGGCAATTTAAGCAAACGCTCTCATCAAATATCTGTGCATAAGTACAACCAATAAATAACTCCCATCATATTTAATAAGGAGGACTAAAATTAATTCTTAGTGATTTTCCATACCCGATGAAAAGACTGTTATTTTAGTAATGGCGTATGACTTTGGTACTTGTAGGAGAACTATGGGGTCAGCAGTGACAGGTGCCAACGTGTGGAGACCGCCCAGCCGCTGCTCCAGTGTCAACAGTCTTGTGAGCAACTACTCTCAGGTCTCCATCATTCCGTGCTGATACCATATATAAATTACAGTATATAAATAAATATTTGCCAGTTATTATACAGTCAGTAAGTGCCCTTTTAGCTTCCTGGTTGAACATTCACTTTATCAGCTTTGCTTGTTTAGGACTGATATTTTCAAATGTAAGCAGTGTATTCCTTACAAGATGGACTTCTACTAGTAAAATCAAGTGTGTCTTGAGTCCCTGCCATTTTGATTTTTTTTTGCAGCAAGTGCACGAATTCCTCCCAGGCCCAGAGTTGGGTAGCAGTTTTCAGGCAGACCTTGAGGAACTAGGAGAACTTTCTTGTAGTGCTGTAGATGACCTGCGCATTGAACTCGACCAATCAGACTTACTGAAGCAGCAACTCCAAGATCAAGTTCATCTGCTGACTGATGAAGCAGCGGAGTTAAAGCAGGAGGTTGCGGATCTCCATGTGAAGCTACTTGCTGCTGAGAGTGTAGGCAAAGCAACAAAGCAGTCACCTAATCACGAGACTGAAGGGGAGAATCTAGAGGCTGGGAGTGAAACCAAGGATTGGGCAAAGCAGGCTAAAAGATTGGCTCAAGAACTCAAGGCTCAAGGAGGAAAGTTAAAAGAAACTGAAGAGGCGCTTCACAGGCTCCGTGCATCTAGTGAAGAAAGAACCATTTCAGTCCAGCAGGCTGATGAGCTCCAAGTGACTGTTAGTCGCCTCAATGAGGCTTTGACTTTGAAGGAACAGGAAGCAAAGGATTTGTATACCCAGCTGCAGGACGTGCAAACCACACTACAGGAAAAAGTTCACCAGCTAGAGGAAGTGAAGAGAAAAGCAGAGATTGAGCGTGAGGAGCTTCAGCAAAAACACTGCAGCCTAAAGGAAGCACTAGATAATGAGATTGTGTCTCTGCAAGACCAGTTGAAGGCAAAGGATATCAAGCTTTCGATCAGCACTCAGAAGTTCCAGCAGTTGGAAAACCAGAGCCTGGAAAGCCAAAGCAAGAAGCTGGAGGAGTACAAGACCCAGTGTGTCAACTTAATGGAGATCAATGCAAAGTTGGTTAGTACAGTAAAGAGGAGCGAGGAAAACAACAAGGAGCTGACGGAGACCAAAGCTGCTCTGGAGAGAGAACTGGCCTCTCTAAGACCTTCCGAGGAGCAGATCAAGGCCACCAATGGACCAAGATCCCAGGAGAACAAGACATTAGCTGAACATGAATTAATGGATGATCAAACTAAAGAGCTAATTAAGCAGACAGCTCACATAAAAGATCTCCACCTAACCCAGCACTCTGAAACTGGAGAAGCATCTTCAAGACTAGCTCTAGCTGAAGCTCAGCTAGACCTAAACATGAAGGAGGTCTCCAGGCTCCAGGAGGAGGTTGTAGATCTTCGAACCCGGCTCCAAGTGGCCTTAGAAGAGAGGATGAAGATTCAAGCTTTGCAGGAGGTTACTGAGGTATCCAGGGCAGAACTTTGTGCTCAGACTGAGCAGCTGAAGTCGCAGGTGGAGGACCTGAACCGCCAACACGTACAGGAGCTCCTGCATTGTAGGGAGAAGGAGGAGGCTCTGGAGAAAAAGTTGAATATTGACACCCAGGCTCGAGCCAACCTACAGACTGAGCTGGACTCCATGAGGGAGGAGCTTGATGTGCTAAAGAGACAGAACAATGCCCTCGTCCTGGAGAACGAAGACGCTAGGGAAGCCCTTCACAGGGCCAATACCGAGACCGCAGAACTGGGCGTCCAGGTGTGTATGCTGACCGGGCAGAACGAAGAGGCCAGGTTGCTCTGTGAGCAACTCTCAGCCAAGATGCAGGAGATGCTGGGGGCACAAAATAACATACAGACTCTCAACGACTCAGTGGAGACCCTGAGAAAAGACAATGCGCGCCTCCAAGAGGAGCTGAGACAAGCAGGGGGTGTCATGCAAGGCAAGAAGGAACTCCAGCAGAGGCTTGAGGGGGCGCAGGAGGAGGCTAGGAGCTTGCGAAAAAGCCACCAGAGAGAGCTCAGTGCTCTTCGAGTTCAGCTGAATGAAGCAACCACAAACCACCAACTCCAGATGAAGGTTGTTATCTTGTACAATCTCTCCTCTGCAAAATGCAATTGTCTGAAAACAAATCCACAGACCTAACATAAGTTCCATGTTTGCAGGTTTTAAACGAGGAGCTGCTGGACACGAGGTCTCAGATGGAAGCAGAGCGGGAAAAAGTGTCCCTTCTGGAGACCAGACTTACAGAGCTTGAGGTGGGTTCGCTCCCGAGCAAACACATCTGTCACTGTTTAACGTTGTGCTTTTGATATGCGAAGGCAGGGGGCAGTATGAACACATGGCTAGAACAATCACTCAGATCGATTTCAAATGAATCTCACTGTGTTACTGCACGTTCAAATGCATTTGAATTGTGAACAGGCCTCGTTGGTTAATTAAACATCGTTAACATTGATAATAATGAGGTGTGCCAATAAACAATGTTAGGTAACGGTTTATTCTGATTTATTATTACTTATTGTTATAACAGATTGAGTACAGATTTTCTTTCTTTCTTAGTTTTTTTCTTTCTTTCCATCTGTCTACCTTTCTTTCTGTTTGTCTGTCTGTCTGTCTTTCTTTCTTTCTTTCTCTCTCATTTTATGGTTTTATTTTTTTTCTTTCTTTCTGTTATAATTTTTTATATGTCTGTTTTTTATGGCTGTCATTTTCAAAGTGTTACCATAATTTACTTTCTTACATTTTTTTTTTACCTTTGTAGCCTTTCTTTTTTCTTTTTTTTTTAGTTTTGTTCTTTCTTTCAATCTGTCCACATTTCTTTCTTTCTTTTCCTGTTTGTCTTTCCTTCTTTCTTTCCTTCTTTCTTTCTTTCTTTCTTTCCTTCTTTCTTTCTCTCATTTTAGGGTTATTTTTTTCATTCTTTCTGTTTTCATATTTTATGTCAGTTTTTTTTTTCGTCTATCATTTTCAGTCTTATCATAGTTTACTTTCTTACTTTTTTACATTTGTAGCCTTTCTTTCTTTCTTTCTTTCTTTCTTTCTTTCTTCTTTACCTTCTTTGTCTATTTCTCTGTTCAAAAAGATACTTGTATTACATGTCTCATGATTAATCTTGTAATCATTTAACTTTCATGACTTTTCATAAAAATCCCAGCAGTTATTGAAGTTTGTGTTTTGTGTTTTAAGGTGAACAACAGCAGCCACAGTGATGCGCTTGAGGAGAAAAATGCCTACGTTGCAAAATCTGACATGTTGCTCCAGCAGAAAGAGGAACAGCTGAAACAAATACAAAGCGACCTGGCAAAGTGAGTCAATTCACACATTAACACATACGCACATACTGTACACTCTCTCAGTGCCCGGGACTTACTCTGCTCAGCTCTGGACACGTGTGTATGTGTGTGTGTGTGTGTGTGTGTTTGTGTCAGGGCTCAGGAGGAACTCGCTCTCAGCCAGAAAGCGTGTCAGGACCTGAGTGAGAACCTGCGCAGAACGCTCCTTGAGAACGAGACGAGCGATTTGAAGTCGTCTGCAGAAATAGACGATCTTTATCGCACAAAGAGAAACCTGGAGGAGAGACTTATTGAGCTCATTCGGTACTCATGTCTAACTGCAATGTCTCAAAAACGACATTATTAATAAATAATGATGGAGTTTTCGTCAGTTTTGCCTGATGTCAGTGTCAGTGTGGCAGCCAGCATGGAGATGTGTTGATGTGCAGTTGTTTGGCGCCCCCTGCAGGGAGAAAGATGCCCTGTGGCAGAAATCCGACGCTCTGGAGTTTGAGCAGAAGCTGAGAGCCGAGGAGCAGTCGGACCGAGAGCTTCCTTACTGCGCGGAGTGTCACACGCAGTTCAGCTGGTGGCTGCGCCGACACAACTGCAAGTAAGATCACTGTGTCACACATTCCACACCCACACCACCACCACCACCACCACCACCACCCCAGGGGGACGGGTCTCTTTCTCCAAAACCCCCCAAACATCACCGCCGCCACCGCCACTCTTACACACAGGATGTGCTTAACTGCAGTTCATTCCCTCTTACATTGTCAATTTTATCCTTTTTCTTTATTAACTACATTGTTTTTTTCTTTCTTGCTTTTTCCTTTTTTTTCTCTGTTTAACCTTTTCATTACAGAGGAACCTCGGATTGCGAGTAACGCGGTTTGCGAGTGTTCCGCAAGACGAGCAAAGATTTTTAGTAAATTTTGACTTGGAAAACGAACAAGTCTTGGATATCATAAGTTCTTTTTGTTTATCGGTCGCTCTCTGTTTCTTTTTGCTTTCTTATTTTTCCCCTAAAGCTTATGAGTCTTTAATCAAGCAGTAAGCAGTAAGCGTGGTGATTAAGGCAGGAGTGTATGAAGTTCAGTAGGACTCGTGCACGCTGCTCATGCTGTAGAACATTCTGAGAATCATGAGACTGCACTGAGCTCATAACCTCCACATGTTCATGCCATAAAACTGGACATCAGTGCAATAATCTCATAAACAAAATTCTCATAAAGAATAATCTCATAAACATCAGTGCAAACAATCTCATAAGTAAACCAGCTTGTAACAAGTAACTTTTTTTTTTGTTCCGTGTGTGTGTGTGTGTGTGTGTGCGTCTGTGCATCTGTCCCAGGCTGTGCGGCCGGCCTTTTTGTTATTACTGCTGCGCCCACACAGTGAACAACCCACAGGGCGGCATCAGAGAGCGCTGCTGTAAGGACTGTTACACACGGCACGGTGCAGCAGAGCGTCCCCCTCAGGACGAGCTCGGAAGTCCGTCTCGGGTGTCCCACAGCCCGCTGTGCTCGACTCCCACCAGAGCCTCCATGCCCAGTGTCACAGGTCAGAGGTCAAACCTGGTGTCTAGTCAATCTTTCATTAATAAAACCTCACAGTGGGATAAGTTGTAAAATTAGTCAATTTAACGTGTCACAGGTCACGAAAACTAGACTAATAGAGTTTATCAGGGCTTCTAAGTATCACAGGTTTTTCAGGCAATATCACACAAGAGGGAGTGCCTCAGTGCCGGCTGTGATAAAATTTTATACAACAGTTCTCGCAAACACCATTAATTATCAACAGATTCCGATTGTTTATGGGGCACTGGTCTCGCCCCCTCTCTTCCAATGAAAGAAACTCTTAATACTTCAGCACCAAGACATTTTGGACAATCTCATGCTCCCAACATTAGTGGGAACAGTTTAGTGACGTCCCCTTCCTGTTCCAGCATGACTGCGCACCAGTGCACAAAGCAAAGACATGAAGACATGGATGAGCGAGTTTGGTGTGGACTGCACAGAGTCTTAACCTCAACCTGATACAACACCTTTAGGATGAATTACGGTGGCGACTGCGAGTGCTGTTGCTGTCCGTTATCACTACTGTCGTGGAAAGCCTCTCGTCCAATCAGATTACTCGGTCAGAACTAAGTGATGTGTAATTATGCTTAATTAATTGAATAAAAATAAAAATCCTAATTTTCGAACGTGAAAGATGCAATAACACGCTCCAAAGGAAACTGATTTCATCATCATCAGCCGTGCACAACTCGGTTCTTTAGACAGTCTTGCCTCTGTTAGTGGCGAAATGTGGCAGGAATTAGACAGTAATAATCAGTGGAAAACCTGCTTATCTTGTTAGCCCTGGGATCTGGGACTAATCAGTTTAAACTCTGTAATGAGCCGTAATGTGACTCTCTCTCTCTCTCTCTCTCTCTCTCTCTCTCTGTCTGTCTCTCTCTCTTTCTCCACAGTGGCACCGCAGTCCCCCAGGGCAGACGACGCAGCGTTCGATATCATCACAGACGAAGAGGTGAACTGCATTTACGACAACAGTGACATGCTGCCCTACACCACGGCTCTGTCTCCAGGAAGCGGACAGCAAGGAACAACAAACGAGATGTGAGTCTCACACACACACACACACACACACACGGGTCATTTCCCCATGAAAATATTCTCCCAAACGATTCCAAACGCCTCCAAATTATTTCAATTAGCTGCCTTAATTATTTTGTGCAACGAATGATGCAGTGACGAAGTGATAAAGTGTCCAGGTTACCATGGAAACCTGCTACTGTCTTTTTGAACCTTCAAAACAAACAGCGATTCTGTTAAACCATAAAGTGTTAAAACTTGCATTTTGATGTACTGTTTAGAACAGTGTTTTAGTTTAAATATTTTTTAATTTTTTATTTTAGTCATATTTGCAATTGTGTAACCGCACCACACAGCACTATTTCAGCCAGTCAACAACAACAGGGGGCGATCATGCTCAAGCTAGTCTAGTACAGGTAGTCCCTGACTTACGAACAAGTTCTGTTCCGGGAGCACGTTTGTAAGTCTGATTTGTTCTTAAGTCCGACAAAGTAAGTCTTATATTCCTTTGACATGAATATACAATGTAAAGCATATCAAACCATCTGACTAAGTCTCTGTCTTCTGATGGCTTTCCCCACACTGCCATCATGTGGCCATAAACCATAAGAACGCCTAAGAAAATGAATCTCGCACATGTCAAATGTAACAATTTTGTCAATTTTGTCCCTTTAAATCATAATATATGTGAGCTACTTCCGTGATTTCTTCACATCTCCAAATGTTTGTAACTCAAATGTATTGCACTCATGCAAGTGCATGTCCGTAAATTTGGGGGAGGCGGAGCTGAATATCCATATTCAATACAATTCATGTCTTAATATACAGTTCATTATGGTTTTAGAGACATCACATGTTTCCTGTTTGTTGTTTTTGCAGTAGCAGCAGTACGAGCGGTGGTGACCTCACCGCAGACGAGTCGGAGGATCTGCCGAGCTCGGTGCAGGACGCAGAGCTCTGCCTGCTTAAGTCTGGAGATATCACGTACGTACACGTTACAGACAGTGCAGAGCTGAACACACACCCACACCCACACACTCTCACACACACACACACACACACACACACACACACACACACACACACACACACAGAGTGCCTTATCAAGTCTATTATTAATAAACAGCCTGAGAGGTGCTCAGGGTGTCTCTGTGAGGAGGCTCTGACTCATATGTGTATATCTGTGCAGGACGCTGCGTGCTCACGATTACAGCTAATACTGTATACCCGAGAAAAGTGTGTTCAGACTTCCTGTTATTTTATACACTAACAAGATGGTCATGTGATTAATGTGCGCTTTTGTATACGTCAGTATAGGACTAAGTGCTCGGTGTATAGTTTTTTCATATACAATCAGAGGGTCATGAGATCAGTGTATGCAATTTATTAATTATCAAAAGGTCATGTGATCAGTGTATGCTCTTTAATACGTATTCAGCAAGTCATGTGATCTCCAATACCCTGGGGGTCATGTGATCAGTGTGTTTTATTTAATACACAATTAGAGGGTCATGTGATCAGTGTATTCTGTTTAATATGAAATTAGAGGGTCATGTGATCAGTGTATTCTCTTTAATACACAATCAGAGAGTCATGTGATCAGTGTATTCTCTTTAATATGCATTTAGAGTCTTGTGATCAGTATGCAATTTATTCGCTATGGGAGGGTCATGTGATCAGTGACTTCTATTTAATACACATACAGTGAGTCATGTTAACTCTTTAATACCGGGAGGGTCATGTGATCAGTGTATCAATTTATTCGCTATGGGAAGGTCATGTGATCAGTGTATGCTCTTTAGTGTGCCTTCTGAGGATGATATGATATGATCAGAACACGCTTTTATACACTTTTTTTTATACACTCGTCTGCTGGATGGTCAACCCTGTGCTTTCCCGCAGGCTGTCTGTACCATTCAGCGTAGAAGAGATCTCCAGCTTCGGTCGGGATTCCAGAGAACTCTTCATAAAGTCAAGCTGCTACAGTACCATCCCCATCACCGTGGTTACCGCCGGACCCACCATCAGCTGGGTGTTTTCCTCTACGCCAAAGAGCATCAGCTTTAGTGTGGTGTACAGAGAGAGCACAGACACACCACTGGAGCAGGCCAAGGTCTCACCCTCACACTCACACACTTTTCATGTGATTAGTTTTGTGTCATTTCATAATCACGTCATCTTGGTGTGTATTGGAACTCTCATTATCCCTGTCACAGGTTCTGATCCCTTTAACCCGGTGTAAGTCTCACAAGGAAGCGATCCAGGGCCAAGTGAAAGCTCGCAAGCCTGGAGAATACACACTTATCTTCGACAACTCCTTCTCCAGGTCTGCATCCAACTTTATTTCACAGCATTTCAGATGATGATTCGTACACGTCCCCGTCTGACTGCGTTTCCGTTTCCTCCCGCAGGTTCATCTCGAAAAAAGTGCAGTACAAACTGAAAGTGGAGCAGACGGTGGTCTACGATGGCAGTGACGGCTCTTAGAGCAAGAGACGCACTCATCGTAGAGACTTCTGTCTGTCTGGGTCAAGAGACAGCTGGTGTACCAAGTTTTTTCAGGTCGATTTAATTCCTCCATAAGAAGACAAACTCAGTCCGAGAGCACAACACCCTACTGATACAATGTATTCTTTAAAACAAATCAGAATGACAAGGTATTGTAGAAATATTCTACAATATATATATATATATATATAATATATATTCTTTCAGATTCTAAGACTTTAACTGCATCTGTGAAATACAGGGAATTATTTTTAGTACAAAAAGCATTTTAGTCACGTGACCAATTACAGCAAACGGTGAACAGGATGAAGAGAGCGTGAGCGACCGGCCGGAGACGACATGCACTACGAAATCATACTGCGCTTTAAATATTTAGTGTTGTGCTGCTTTATGGGAAAGTCTAAAAAAGAATCTATTTTTACATAATTTATGATCAACTCATTAACACACAGACCGAATGTTATGTTAAATATAGTATAGCAAATGATTAAAAAAAAAAAAAAAAGAGATGGTTTGGATTCATCCCAATAATGCTACTTAGAACAGAAAGTCTTGCACAAGAGTGTTTACGAGAGCACAAGCTTCAAATTAAAATTTTATCTCAGACAGCAGAAATGCGCCGTCTCGTTATCCAGGGACAGCGGTTCCGCGCATTTAAAGGTTTTCTTGAGCGTCTCGGAGCGATTACGCGTACGCCCAGATGAGACGTGTAATTGCACCAAGCACAAGCGCATCCTAACGAGCTTTAAAAAAAAAAAAAGGCAAGTTTTTTTTACAGCTCACTGTGCGGTTCTGTTCCGCTGACGTGACGAGAAATTTTATAAACAATACCATCGCTGCTCTGTATTCAAATGAGACTCCTGGTCTGTAACTCAGTGGGCCGTACCAAACTGAACCACAGTAGAATTTGTATTACAATTTTTTTTTTTTTTTTTTTTTCTACTGACGAGAATTTAAAGTGGTGGAGTTGAGAAATTAAACATTTCCAATTTTCCATCTAGAAGATGTTTGGCTTATGACATACTGTATGTGTTTGTCGTTTTGTACCGTAGCCAGAAAGCGAACTGAAGACTCTCAAAACAAAAACGTTTTGTCATAAATTTAAATGCATTTTTTAAAATTCAAAAACTTTTTTACATAAAGTTGTGTGTAATTGACCTGAAATGATTTTTAAAATATAAATAGAACTGAGAGAATTCTGATTAATGAGCACATATCGACTAACAAGAGCGAGTTCATGGAACCGCTACTTTAAATTTAGCCCCACCCACAAAACTCCATAAAAGGGCATAAAAAACTAAGCGCAAGAACTTGTCCTCTGTTCATAGCGCGGCTTTCTTGCTTGTCTAGTTTTAATTTACGGATTTTTTTCAAGCTGACCAACTTGACAGCGTGATCCGTATATAAAATTTCAGTAACTCATCGCCAAATACACGACTTCAACCAATTGTGGTTCTGTTTTTTTTTTGAGCTCAATGGATTCTCATTAAACCATTTCCACCAACGTTTTAATCCTAAATCGAGTTGTTTTCGCATGCAGGTTAATAAATTCGACGGTGAAGCCGTGCGATCTCGTTTTTAGCCGTTCAGGTCAATACTGTTCTGTTTTACAGCTTGTTAAACACTGTACATTCTCGCAAAAAACAACTTCACGGAAACTTAGCGAGCGGTTTGTGTGAGCAAGCCTGAGGCGACTTTAGTGTTTCCTGGTGAGACGTAATAAATGAAGAAATAAGAAACATTCTACAGCAAAAAGCACTTTCAAATAGCAAGGATAATATTGAATATTATGGTAAATGTCCAAGTTTCAGGAGGCGGGGCTTAGAGGAGACGTCCAAGATGGCTGCTCATTACA
>JAOVVA010000024.1:3557800-3575170 GCA_028565275.1 Leiocassis micropogon
GATTTATTAAACATTGTTATCATCAATATGAAAAATATATGCAAACAATTAAGAGTCCGACCATGCTAACCAGTGCTAACTTGGCTAACATGCTGACGTATTTACACTTATGATAAAAAAACAAGTTTAGCTTAGCTTTTATTCTAAAGAACAAGTAGTAGTAGTAGAGTAGTAGTAGTGAAATAATAATTTAAACGCAAAGCAATTTGGCTATTATATGGCAAAAGTTGCCGTATTTACCTTAAAATATTTCAGAATTCTGCTGAGCAGCTCATGATGGTGCAGGACAACATTAAATTAAAGAAGTTAGCATGCTTAATTTATGCTAGACGCTACTGTGTAGTGATCTTTTAGCACGACTTCATCATAGTCAGTGTTATTGTGTCACAAAACATCAGAGCCAATCATGTTCCAGTATGCAAATGTGTTCAGTTATTAAACCACCATTACCAGAGTGAGTGGGCGGAGCATGTCGGGGTATGGGTGGCAATTTGCAAATTCACAGAAAGTGAAATTTGTTTGGTACGTGCCGTAAATTTTCAGTGAGTATTTGGTACGTGTCGTAAATTTTCAGTGAGTATAATTCCACTGATTCATTCCCCTGAGTGCCTCGACGAGTCTTACTTCAGCGGAATGACAGCGAGTCTCTCCCTTATTCGCCGAACAGCGAATTACAGGAACAGGTGTGCCGCTCCGCCTGCTCCAAATGGAGTTAAAACGTCTAATTGAAAAATTACAGCAGAGATTAGCCCTGCTAATTACTGCCCTTAAAGCCTCGTAGGATCCGCGTGCTGCTAATGCGTTCCGAGACGGAGACATCCGGCATGTTTATAATAACCCGTCAGGTATTTAAACGTGATTTCTTTTTTTTTCTCAGCTGTTGAAAAGAGCGTGTCGAGACGAGAAGGTCTTACGTCTGGTACTTCTTGTGAGAAAAAAAAACGTGCTTTTATCCCGGCTTGACGAGCTCATTAGAGCGTCGCCGAAGACTGGAACATGAACGCTGTGATCTTTTATTCATTTGCCATTTCTCCGTTCTTTCCTCGCTTCTCAGCGCGCGACATCCATCATGCCCGAGCTAACCCGAGTTTCAGAAACCAGAGTGAGGGAAAAAAAAAAGAGAGCAAAACAAACGAGAACGCTCTCGGGTTTTTTGCCGTTTTAGTTCTAATTACGTTTCAATCAGCACAGCGGTTGAAAGTACCTCTAATTCTACAAATGCCAAATGCCAAGCCAACCTAAATGATTATATTCCTACCTCTCCTGTCTCTATTTTTGGCCCCGGAATCAAATTACATGTTTGGAAAGGTCTTGGAACAGCAGTCATATCACTTGGACCTTTATTATTGCTGTTATGAATGGAGACCCAATGTTCTCGTACTGTAAAGAAACGGCTGATTGATTGACAGCACGTCGCCTCGAGAGCTGACAGATGAAGTGCGGTGCAGCGCGTGGGCGCTCACACAGACGACAGGTGTGTGTGTATGGGTGAGAGAGTGTTTGTGTGTGTCTGTGTGTAGTGTCGAGAGTTCTCGGTAAAAGCTCTCCACACAGGTCTGGTGTGAAGTCCTTTCCCACTCCATCCTGTTCAAACCGAGAGCCTGAGAAGAGTACTTTCCCAGTGTGCTTTCACTAACACCAGCCTCACATGAGGTACCAATCCCATTAAAAAAAAAAAAGTTTAATGTTATACTGATATCAAAGCACTGAATATGGGTTCTGAGTGTGCTGACATCTTCATAATAACCGGGCAGACTCTCTGTGGCTCAGTTACTAAGATCTCCGTTAACATCATACACACCTCACATCCATCAAATCCAATCCATTTCACTACCAAGACAGAGACATAGTTGGCTCTTGGGCCATCGCTGTTCAGGGTGAAGGCTAAAACATGCTCCCGCCAAAGCTAGCCAAGAACCAGGACCTTTTTCAAACTCCTGATCATTATGCATCACAGTGGAGTGGAACACACACTCTGAACAAAACTTAAAACAGTACTATCCACCCTCTGATGATGCCTGAAAACAGTGATTATTCCCCTCCCAAAAGTCTTATAATAACAATAACGAATTACAATAATGAATAATAAATCAGTATGATTATAAGACATGATACTTACAAACTTATGAATATGTGCTTCAGAGAACGTGTTACAGAAGGATTCTCTTTAAATATTGGAGCAAAGACTGCGATTAATGACCATATTCATCATTCACTCATCTTCTATACCGCTTTATCCTGTATTCAGGGTCGCAGGGACCTGGAGTCTATCCCAGGAGGCTTAGGGCACGAGGCAGGGTACACCATGGACAGGGTGCCAGTCCATGGCAGGGCACACACACATACTCACACACTACAGGCAATTTGGGAATGCAAATTTTTCCTAACCTGCATATCTTTGGACTGTGGGAGAAAACCCACCAAGCACGGGCAGAACATGCACACAGAGACAGGAATCGAGCCTGGACGGGAATCGAACCCTGATGCTGGAGGTGCAAGGCGACAGTGCTAACCACTACACCACCGTGCCGCCACTAATGACCATATTGATTGTCAAATTACTGTTTCTATTGATTATTGGAGATATAAATATTTAACAATATACTGAAAAAACAATCAACTGTTTGGATTATGAATCATCAGTTACACAATGGCTCTAATGTGCTGATTAGTATGTTATTCAAAAATACTCTTTTAATGAACATTCTTGCGAAAAAAAAAAAAAATCCAATATCCACTTTTTTGTCTAAGCAAAGTAGGACCATTAAAATACAACATTCTTAAAGATAATTTGAAAGAAATTTGAACAGAAAGGGGTATTTTTTTAACGAGGCTAGCAGCCATAAGGGGTTTAGGTGTTTGCGATCAGCGGTGCCACATAGTCAGAACCACAGCCTCTGATTGGCCAACAAGTCAGAACTACAGCCTCTGATTGGTGAACAAGTCAGAACTACAGCTTCCGATTAGTCAACAAGTCAGAACCACGGATTCTGATTGGTCAACAGGTTAGAATTACAGCCAACAAGTCAGAACTGCAGCCCTCGGATTGGTTAACAAGTCAGAACTACAGCCTGTGATTGGTCAGCAAGTCAGAACTACAGCCTCTGATTGGTCAGCAAGTCAGAACTACAGCCTGTGATTGGTCAGCAAGTCAGAACTACAGCCTCTGATTGGTCAACAAGTCAGAACTACAGCCTCTGATTGGTCAGCAAGTCAGAACTACAGCCTCTGATTGGTCAGCAAGTCAGAACTACAGCCTCTGATTGGTCAGCAAGTCAGAACTACAGCCTCTGATTGGTCAACAGGTTAGAATTACAGTCTGATTGGTCAAGAAGTCAGAACTACAGCCTTCATTTGACAAGGCAACTGCTTAAGGCAAGTGGGCAAGCGTTTATCTCAAGCACTGGCCAACTACTTAACTTGCTAACTTATTTATACAGTAGTGACTTTATTAACCAGTGAGCCAACAATGCTCCTAACTGATTGGCTCTCATGCCAGACAAGGGTCAGCTTTGCCAGCAGTGAAGTTTTGGGCCGAGTTAAAAGTGCAAGGCTTCAACACTTTAGCGGTTTTTGGTCATCAAGGCGGTGCCATTGTGCTTCTGTTTACTTCACTCCAGTAAACACTGGATGTGCCAATTGTACATGTCAGAGGATTTCAATTCAGTGATGAAAATCGTGGAGACGTCACAAGCTAATCAGCAATTCAATTTGTTATCCGCTAATTCAGTTACAATCTTAGTCCACTTAGTTTCACATCCTGTAAACAAATTTAAAGAACGTCCCTGTGAAAGATTACACATATCACTCTGACTGTACAATATATTGACTATTTCGTTCAGTCTATTCCTATGGAGGTTGGGTTTATCCCAAATTTAGCCGCCAGTCACACGTTAGATGTGGCGTTTTGTTATTATTAATCTTCATGTCAGTGTCGTCTATAAAGCATGACATCCTACAGCTATTTGATTTGGTCGGAGAACACAGGCTCTTCCAGGATCCCGGGAGAATCTTCCAATCATACTTTCATAGTGATACGATCACTGTGTCTATTTTCGTGCTCTAAAAAAAAAAAGAAAAGACGGAAAAAAAGAAAGATGTAGCTGTCCTACATCCTACATGTGTTTGAGCTCTTTTGATACGGTACAACAGGGTTATATTTAGAAATGGAGCAACATTTTTTTGACACTCAGAGTGGCATGATTTAGAATTCTGAAAGAATTATTTCCTTAATCATTTTGTTTTTCAGATATACAGCATTGATAGATTTCCAGCACACACACGCACACGCATACACACACGCACACACACCTCATGCTGTCAGAATATTCTTAGTGTACAATTTTGACAAAAGGTACACTCCGTTCTAGATTTCTGCAGAAGTATTCAACACACACACAGATCATTTTATTCCTTTTAACCTGCCTTTTCGACAGTACTTTTCATCTCTAATCTCTGATCTAGTGTCCTCCTGTCAGTTGATATGTACCAGTCTCTGGTGCATTTTATCTCAGACCTGTACTCACAATATGGAACAAATGCTGCAGTAATGACTTGGTCAAAGTTGCCATGGAAATTGTAGCTATGAGAGATTTGGCGCTGAGGCTCGGGAAGACATGCAGAGAGCTCGGCTGTGCAGAATGGTGGACAGGGAAGTGCCAAAAACAGCTAGCCTTCGCTCGAACCCTACTGCACACCTCATCGAACCGTTTAGGATCGGCTCATCGTGCGTCATTAGGACTATAGGAGTCATATGAAGGGAATAAGGAGGTGGCGGGGGGTGTTGTAACAGTAGCAGGTCATTGGGGATGAAGTCAGGTGTTTTATTTAGTGTGTGTGTGAGTGTGTGTTGAACATAGGACATTCCCAGCTGCTTGTAGAATGGTGCAACCTCAGGAGAAAAAGCACACACAAGGCCTTTTTTTGTTCTTGTTGTTTGGGGTGAAACGGATAAAACATTGAAACCAAAAGTGCTGGCTCTTAAATGTGACTAAAAGGTACAGTTGTGTTTCTTCCATCTTTAAAACTAAACTCAATTTAGATCCACAGGTCAAAAATACGACAGATAAGGGTACTTCCCCAGCAACAAGCACCAGTACAGATTAGTACTCTTTCTAAAAATAAATCAAAGTTAAGGTAAGATAGGGTAAGGAATGTTTCAATGCGAGAGAGGCGTTCGAGTCAAACCGGGACTTGTGGTGAATTTTCTGGTGGATGAAAGTGTAAAAGCGATTGACATTTACAGAAGAATTCAAGCGCTGTGTGGTGATGAGCCGCACATTTGGATTTGGAAATGTAAGACATTTGGACTGTGCAAATGTTTTAAAGAAGGCCGTATGTCTGTGATTGACGATCCCGGCCGAGGTGGCTTGGACCCCACTGCAGTCGTTCCATTCAGTAAGTGGAACACCTGATCCTTGAAAATCGACCAACTTGCAGAAGAGATGCATTTATCCCTGGGAACTGTACACACAATCGTTCACAAACACCACTTGCACACTACAGGGACTCGGCTCAACTGTGTTCTGTTATTCTGTCCTGATTTGACTCGCACACCCCTTGTCCATTTAGGTAATTATTGGATTCAGGTGTTTCAATCAAGGCCCCTTATCCCCAGTAAATTGCAATCTTAATGCTTCAGAATACCAAGACATCTTGGACAATGCTGTGCTTTGAACATTGACTCAACAGTTTGGGGAAGACCCTTCTCTATTCCTACATGATTGTGTCCCAGTGCACAAAGCAAGGACTGTAAAGTCATAGTTTGATGAGTTCAGTGCGGAAGAACTTGATCTCAACACCCATGGAGCAGCTTTGGGATGAACTGGAATGAAGATTGCGAGCCTGGCCTTAAAAATTGTAAAAATCCCTAGTTGTGACCAATTATGAGCTTAAGTGGTTTAGACATTTCAGATCCAGACTGTACTCACCAGTTTCATGTTTGCATTCAATGAAATAAAATCTGGTTTGTATCATTCACACTTTGGGTTTAAATCCAAGTACAGACACAGATAGTTCCCCGAAAACCTAAGTACTCTTGTCCATAGAGTACATCAGAGCTGTAGATTTGAGAATAATATGTATAGATTTGTATTCATGCACTCTCTATAGTATTAGAGTCGAGCCCCAGAAGTGACTCTGGCCATCATGCTTGGATCATGTCTCTATCAGTGGAGGTCAAATCTGACATAAACCGTGATTCCCGATGTGATTCATCGCTTTTCACCAACTACCGAGAGCTGGAGCAAAGCCCAAAAGCCAGAGCAGGCTTGGCTCGAGGCCGCCGTGGCCGTGTGCTCTGGCAGCGTTCCCCCCTGCACTCCAGCCGGAGGTTAATGAAGGTCTGCTCCCAGCGTTCACACATGTAGAGCCCCGAGTCTCCCGTCGATCCGTTGTGCTTTTCAGGCCAAGATACATAAAGCAGAACATGAGGGAGTAATTGGCTCGGTTTTATCCCCACCGTGTGCTGTTATCAGAATAAACAAGGCCTGAGCCACATCAAAGAGACGCAAGATTGCTCGGAGAAATTCCGACACGCTTTTTTGGGATTTTGGCAGACGGGGTTCAGAGCTAATTGTGAGCGAATGAGTGCGTAGTGGATTCACACACAAACACTCAGAAACAGGCTTATGTAAGTATGTGTGCTAACACTGAGGGATTTGGGGGATACAGCTGAGTTAGGGTAGCGCAGAAGCAGGCTGAGGATGATGATGATGATGATGATGATGATGATTGAGGACCAATTTAGGGAACTAAACACACTTTTTTTCGTCAGTGTTGCAAAACATAGTTGGGACAACAGCATCCGAAATTATTATATAAAAAAAAAAAAAAAGAAGAAGAAGAAGGATTAAATATATAAAGACTTATATACAGTACTTTAAATATAAAGCATTTTTACTTTTGATGTTTTTTGTATTTGTGTTTATCCATTTATTTGTTTACTTGTATTATTTATTAAATTTTTTGTTTTTGTCTGTTTTTCTTCTCTCTGTTTATCCTTGAAAGCCCAGGGTATAATTATATTCATCTGGAAATATGGACTTTTGACAGTTATAAGAGTAAAATCTCCCTGTAGTTCTCTATATAATCTTCTGACATTTTTCATGTCTAAAACTCCGGCCTCCCAGGAACTCCTTTAATGGCCCAAACATGTGGAAATGGCTTGGAGTGAGGTGAGGACTGTACGGGGGATGTGGCAATAACTCTCCGCTGAGTTCCTATACAGTAACGTGCAAGTGGTGTTGTTGAATGATTGTGTGTACAGTTCCCACAAATGGGTGCGTCTCTTAAGCAATTTGGCGATGTTGATTTTTCAAGGATCAGGCGTTCATGGAACGACTGCAGTGAACAACCAGATAATTCACAGCTGCTCATATCAATTCATTCTGAGCAATATATTTACATCATGCACTTACTGTGATCACACCATGTATTGGCAGTTATAACCTTTGGCTCTGTCTATGTTTTTTCAATCAATTTTTGAATTGATTTGCATACTTTGCCCTTTTAGTATCAGTCTTGTGACAAGGGTACAAGTCTACAAATTTGAGCATGCATTGCCTATGTGCCCCTAACATGTATGTAAAAACTTCAAGTCATTCACCATGTCAATCCTTTTTTCTGTCCTTTAAACTAGCCCAGCACTTGACTTGTAATTGTGTAATTTGGAAAAACAATACATTTCCTGTAGTGTCTTCTTAAATAACGAGTTAAGACATGCATGAGATGTACAGATTATTACCTGGAGTTATTTCTCTAGATCATTGTGTAGTACATGGCCTAGACATGGGTATATGCTGTCCATGGAAGATTACAGAGATGTCAGAGATGCTTATATTATAAATAACATTCCACTCATGTAAACTGTCTGATTAGAGCAACTCTGGTCTTGCATGGGGTTCAGGGCGGTGAGGTGGCCAATAGGACGGTTGTTTGCGGCATGCTGATTAATGCTTAGGGTCATGAATATTGCAATTTAAGTCAGAATAAGGTCCAAGGTCGAGAGTATTATATCCTAAGCAAAAAAAAAAAAAAAAAAACATGCCTTACTCCAAAAGTCGACGTCCCTTTGCTCTTGTTTGCCAAAAAGAAAAGTGCGAGCGGTGTGCGTTTTCACAGAGCGCAACTGTATCCACTCGGCATCATCTCAGCTTGGCGCCCTTTTCATTCGCCAGACAGCCATTTCAGCTTCGCTGTGTTGCTTTCAGAGCTCTCATCTGGCATTAGTTTTACTTGTGCTACCTGTTGCTTTCAGCGCATTTAAACAGTCTCAGAGATGATCTCGTCCATGTGAATATGAAAGATGATGTAAGATAATATCAGGACCAACAAACATGGTCAGCGATCTGAGCCCAGCAGGCTGCCAGGCCAGTTTTTGTTGGTACTATTGGGTCATATTAGTCATGGTTTAAATAGCTGAATATTACTGAAATGGTTTAAATTTATTTAAATTTATTTACATTTTTTGTTTAATTGTATTTTTCTAGTGTAATTTTTCCTTTTATTGTAGTGAAATCTTTCTTTTGATATTATTATTACACTGTATATCATACTCGTCGTGTATGTGTCAAATACAAATTTGAATTTGAAATGTGATTGATTAAGATGAAAAGCCTGGGAGCATGCATTTATAGGAAACTAATCAGGTATGAGGGTGGTATGACCTCAGGTGAAGTTACTATTCCCCACACACTGCAAAGTAAGATCTTAGCAAGTGAAAAAATCTTGATCTTGAATCTTATCAAATAATCTGCAGTTTCTTGATATAAGATTACAACAAACCGAATATAAGACTATTTGAAACAAATTTAAAAAATTTTAATAAAAAAAATTTTAAAGCACAAATTTCTTGTTCTAATAATTTGGGTTGTTTTTAAAAAAAATTCTCAGAATGAAATGCTAAGAATTTGACCTTTAAACTTAACAAAATGTGTCTAGAAATACGCTTAATAATCTTATACTTGCTTTGTTTTAATCTTAAATGAAATGTTTCACCGGTTTGAAGATATTTCCGCTTCCTTAGAAATCACTTTTTGCAGTGCAAATTTTAAAAAGTAATTTTCCAATAATAATTGTTTTAATTTCTCTTACACCTCAGCAATTTGCCAACACTTACAAATCTATTGTTGATGAAGGACACAGTTTTCTATTTGTCCATTTATTTAATGTCTGTAAAAGTCTTTTGCATTACAGCAAAGATAATCATCATTTTATTAACGGTTATGTTTTTTGTTTTTTTCCCCCTTTCTTTAAGGTAATTATACAAAAAAGCAAAACAAAAAGAAAAGTATCTTATCTTTCAGAGAAAGTTTTTTTTTACTTGCACTGGAGACTCCTTCCATAACTTATATGGAACAAACATCTACAATCTTCACTGTCTCAATGATTATATCCTTAAATAACAGTGCATTTAAAAAAAATCTATTTAAGTCTTAGACTAGGTGGAGCATTCAGCCTGTGAATGAGCGGTTACCATAGAAACATATTAATGTAATCAAACGAGTGCTTTAATGTGCAGCTGCGTTACTGTCAGAGCTGCTGTTATAGAAACCCAATCACCGATCAGATCAGATCAGAGATTTGAGCAACACTCTGGTACAAGCTGCTATTAATACATACAAGCCCAAGGCTGATGATTATATTTGATCAGCTCACCATCTTAATCTAACCTTCCCCCTAAGAGCTGTAGTGTCAAATCCCATACTCTCACTTGATATAATCCCTATTCTCATTTCTATACCTGTCCTCCATGCTCTTATTTTCTTTTTTCTTTTTTTAATGCAGGCCTTAAGTGTCAAACTAATTTTCTGCCTCTCCAACAAAACCGAGTGACATGTGTCACTCCTGTGGCTGCGCTCTCCACACAGACAGCCTGTAATTACAGCAAAAAAAAGAGCTTTTCTGTAAAGTCGTCCTCCTCCAACAAGCTCGCCTCAGCGCCAGACAGCCTCTGAATGCACTTGTCAAAAACAAAATGGAACAAAATGAAACAGACAAATTACGCCGACTGCAGATGGTGAGGGATTGCAGTCTGGAAGTGTCGGGTTTGAACACTATGTGACATGATGTTTGTGGCTTTCGGGATGGATGATATTTACACTAGTGTTTTTTTTTTGAGTACGACTGACTGTATATTTATTTTAAAAGACTAAGGGTCTCTGTTCTACTGAAACATAGCACAGGGTGTTCTGTACTCTTAAAGTACGTCCGCATGACACCCTCCGCTTAGTCTTTTTTTTTTATTCTAGTAACATGGCTTAAGAGCAGGTTTTTGACATCCCTCTTCTAGAATTTTCTCGAAATATGTACTCAGATCTAAATGTACCAAAATCATTACTGTTTAGCATCTTTGGTACATCTTTGAATACCTCCAAGGTTGTGCATTAAGATGATAATAGCTTATAATAACAATGACTAACTAACAATAAGTATTTAACAGGCTCCAATGCTAATCACTGATTTAAAAAAAAAAAAAAAACATTAAAAAAAAACTTTTAATGTAGCATTTAACTGCAGTTTTTCCTCAGAATTCATGAATTTTTCTTCTCAGATTCCTGACTTTAATCTCAGATAAAACATTGAAGATTAAACTCATAAAAAGTCAGACTTCTGAGGGGAAAAGTCAAAATTTCAAAAATTTCAAAAATCAGAATTCAGAAAAAAATTTAGTTGAAAATCAGAATTCTGATATAAATCAAAATAATGAGAGAACATTTTTTTTGTTAAACTCTGATGTTTTTCTCTCTCAGAATTCAGCCTTTAATATCAGATAAATATTTTTTGAGATTAAATACAGAATTGTAAGAAAAATAATGAATTCTAAAATTGAAGAATTCTGAGAAAAAATTAAAAATTCTGAGATTAAAGTCAGACCTTTGAGGGATAAAATTCCAAAATTCCAAGTTTGAGATAAAAATTCTGTGACAAAAAAAAATGAAAATCCTGAGATGAAAATCTGAAGTCTGATATAATTCAGAATAATGAGAAAAAAAAAATCTAAATTCACATTTTTTTCTCCCAAAGATTTTTTTTTTTTTATCTGAATTTCTGAGATTAAACTCAGAACTCAAATACATTTTATGGTGGCCCTAGTCCTGTTCCATAATGCAACAACATTAACTTGCAAATAGAAAAAAAAAGAGTGGGCATCACATACTCGTTTCTGATTGGACACAGAGCAAATCAGAAAGAAGCATGTGATGTTCCTACATCTTTTCCCTTTTGAGTTAATGTGTTTTTATTTTTGATTGATTACAGGGTTTTCTGCTTTAGGGCCACTGTAACCTGTTCACCTTCATTTTTGATTATTATTAAGTTATACTTAACTTTACAAATCTATTAAACTAAAAACTTTTAATTTTTTTATCTTAATTTTTATTCATACTTGCATTTTCATGATTTATTAGCCCAATTTTATCATTTGACTTTTGACAACCTTTTATTGATTTCTTTCCTAATTTGTTTTCCCCCAAATCCTGAAGACGCCACATCCATAAGTGGCCAGGGTCCAATGAAATTGACCTTTGGGTGGAAGGAATGGTAAACTTTTTTTCCCCATCAATCATAGTGACCCTACCCAATTGTGGCAATCAATGTTGCATGAGAAGCAGTTTGAATACTGGCTCTGGGAGAAAGCATGTGTTCGCCTTTACTGTAGGAAAGTTGTCTGGCTGGGTGAGAATCTTCCCTGGTTCATATTACTCTTCCTCAAACCCGCATCGTGAATGCATGGCTTCCATATCTGTTGTTGTGTTGCTCCTAATCCACTCTACAACCTCTAAATAGCAGCTATCCACCATACGGCCTACGTTCAAACATCCTCCTATAGAGAAAGCCGAATGATTCATATGACTCATATATATCTTGTTGTATGACATTGACATTCTCTTACATGTGGGGGTGGAGCGAGCGCAGCAGTCGATGCTCTATCGAATGCACCCCCCTTCTTCTTTTCTTTAATGAGAGTGGGGGTTGATGGTATGTTGAGAGGCCATCCACCCCCAAGGGCTCTGTCAATACAGCGTTGTGCTGCCCTGTGCTTCAAGCATCCTTCGCTGTCTGCCTCACAGGCTCATCACCATGGCAATCCAGCCCACTCGGGCCCTAATTGAAGCGCTCCATTGAAGACATTTGCAAACCGACAATTTGCAAAAAAAACAATGCTGGGAAACATTAAAGGATACGCACTAGCCATCCGGGGCATCACGCAATCTAAAACAGGATGGATATATTCTCTGGACTTCTTTAACCCTACTGAGACTGCTGTTGTGTACCTTGTACTTTCTCCTTAGAGTTTCTGTTTATTAGCACCTGACAACTACAGTATGAACTTCTTCAAACAGGAATAAGTTTCTCAAAAGAATAATACCTCATATGAGGATCATACAAGGATTTACTCGTAAGCCAGTAGGGGACAAAATGTCGTCCCCAAACAAGGGCTCAAGAGGTTAGTGTAATTTTGCAATAGGCCCTTTGTTTGTTGTTGAGGATGTCGTGGTTAGTTATCTGGGGGCGGATATTAACAAGGAGTGGCCATCTCTTCCGGCTGAGAGCCTCGACTAGCTCTTCTAAAGCTGTGCAAGGCTCCTGCTGGCTGTGCCGAAGGCTTGAAATAATCTTTTTTTGCCATGGAAACAGTTCACCAGCTATTGATTTGAGTTTTTTTTTCTTTTTTCTTTTCTTTCTTTTTTTTCAAGTGCAAAACACATAATCCTCGAATTCGTTTGACAGTAGATCTTACTGTAGATCTTGGCATTTATTTTTCAAGCAACAACCTTGAGTATGCCTTGTATGTAGAGAATATACACTGATCAGCCATAACATTAAAACCTTAAAACATTGAGCCCAATATTATGTAGTTTCCCAAATTTTTGTGCCACCAAAACACCAAAAGCCCTCGAGTCAGTCCTTAGTCCACAAGACCTCTGAAGGTGTAATGTGTTACACATATCTGGCACCAAGATGTTGGTAGCAGATTATTTAAGTGCAGTAAGTTGTACCGCCAGGCATCCATGAATCAGACCTGTTCGATCGGATTGAGATCTTGGGAAATATGAAGGTTTGTTAGATCAAAAACCTTGAACTCCTTATCCTAAACAGCAAGCTGTGATGTACTAAGTGTTCTGATACCTTTCTATCATAGCCAGCATTGACCTTTCGTCAGCTACGTATTTGTGCTATATTGGCTTTTCTGTCAGATCAGACCAGACAAGCTAGCCTTTGTTCACCACAGGCACAAATGAGCCACCAGTTGACTGGAATTTAATTGTTAATCAGTGCTAATGTCGTCATGCAGTGTTAATGTTATAGCTGATCGGTATAGATCCATGTTTTTTCTAGAGCAGTACCACTCTAGATTCTACGGCTTGTTGTGCTGGATGCCCTGCAGGTATTATAGGGAACTTGACACCCAATGTGTGCTCTGCAGCACTGGAGGAGCTCACTGTGTCTTCTCAGCTTGGTGCGCACTCTGGAAGTTGAAACGCAGTTCATCTCAATGGGGAGGGGGAAGCGGGAGAGCTACAAATGTACCACATTTTTCACTTTGTTTAATGACCTGCAGTCCAACCTGCTGCAGTAGAGCTATTTGTTTTATATATTATGTAGTATGTAGTAGGAAGAGGCTGTTTTTTATTCTGTCTTTATTCTCTCTCTCTCGCTCTCTTTCACACATCCCTTATGTGATTATTCTAATCTGTTGGATTAAACTGGAATCCAATCATACAAGCGATTAGAATAGATAATAACAAAATAAAAGTAAAATTCCCCAAACCATGGCCTTCATTGTTTTTGTAAATATACTTAAACTCAAAGATCACTGACATGAAAATAGAATTTAATCATTTGAATGGTGCAAAGGTTTCAAAGCTCATACATCCGTGAGTGACAATTATGGCCGAGGTGGCTCACAGCCCACTGCAGTTGGTCCCATGAATATTCCCATGAAGCTTGAAAAACAGGATTTCGGCTGGGAATTATTGCCGCATCCCCCGTACAGTCCTGACCTCGCTTCAAGCCATTTCCACATGTTTGGGCCATTAGAAGAGCTCCTGGAAGGCCGGGGTTTCAGACATTAAGCAGATAGTCTGATCATGGCTTCCGCACACTGAGAAAACTTTCTAGAGACAACTCCTAACAATTATGGAGTAACACATTTGAGGATGTGCTGTTATTAGAACGATGTAGTTACCACCCTGAAGCTGATTATTTTAAACATTATTTTTCTCTTATAATATTAGATTATTTTCTTTTTTATAATCTTATATAATATAAAATGTGAGTTGCATTCACAGCTAGGTTTTTAATGTTATAGAATATCGACAGAGCACTGACATTAATGTTAAATAATTGTCAATTCATGGACAATTTCCCTGTATATTCAAATTTTATTTGTCACATACACAGTCAAATGTTTAATTCTTTGCATATCCCAGCTTCTTGTTGGTAGGCAGGGGTTAGAACGTAGGGTCAGCCAATTTACAGCGCCCCTGGAGCAGACAGGGTTAAGGGCCTTGCTCAACAGTGGCAATCTGGCGGAGCTGGGGCTCAAACCGCTGATCTTCCAATCCGTAACTCAGAGCCTTAACACACTGAGCCACCACTGCCCCCCCATATATACATTGTTATATACACCAGATTCAAGTAGACAGCAATTTACTTGGGTAAAATTGGTGGATTAGAGCAGGGAAAGCACACAAATGTGTAGGATAAAGACAAAAACTGTGTGGTAAATTCCCCAAAAAATATCAGGACCAAAGTTGGGAATCTACCGTTGTTGATGATATTGTTATATCCAACATGCTGATCAGATTTGTTACCATAACCCGTAGATTACTAATGGGGAGTTGTAACACTTTTGAAACCACCTTTCAGGAAAAAAAAAAATTATAAGCATATAGAACATTTCAAAATTTGTTTTTTGAATCCTCAAATGATGGGTCTCTGTCCATGGTGCTGAACTAACTGTGTTTCAAATCCAAAAATTGTTGCATTGGTTCTTCATAGGTCCTGCTTTGAGTCTATTCTTCCTTCAAATCTTTTCAGAGAGGTTCTGAAGAGGTTCATATAGTACTATGAAATCTAAAAAAAAAAGTGAACTTCAACACATCTTTTTATCAGTAATTAGGAAACTCAAGGGTTAATTGACTTAATTGAACATTATTGAACATCATAATTTGCATATCAATATACACAAAATTAAATGTATTAGAACAGACCAGGCTTGTAATGAAGTTAGGGTCAAACATGGGTATTTTTACCCATTTACATCACAAATTATTACAAACTTCATATACAACCATCTCCAGAATGTTGCAACAATACATACAGCGGGATCTTGCATGACCAGAAATCCTATTTGGCATCATTCACATGCTTGAAGTGTCAACTTTATGCTTCTTTTAAGTCATTAAAGCAATCAACTAAGTACAACTAAGAATAAGAGCAGGATTGACAAAAGTGCAGTGCTCTAATAGTGTCATTCTCTTATTGGCTGCTTTAGTAGAACCAGCACTAGAAACCAAAATCTCTTTTTTAGAGATTGCTCCACTGCTCTTACCACAACATTAATATTGGCCAGCTGTGATGTTCTTGCCCTCTATTTAAAAAAAACAATAATTGCAGAGCCCCAGCTTAACCAATATAAGACACAAAAAATGCTATGCCTTTATCAGGAGTGGGGTTTGAACCGATGCAGACATCTGTTCACTGGATCTTCCAATGGCTCCACCACTCGGTCATCCTGGTTCTTCTGTAAGGGTCTTCTGAATTGTGGAACATTTCACTAGGAATTCCCTGAAAGCATTCCACAGCACAGCTATTCATTTTTAGGATATGGCTTATGAGAAAAACATTCATTAAGTAGCTGCTCCTGGAACATCTCCATCCAGACAATTGCAGAGAGGACAATCAGATCTAAAAGCACACACGACACCTCAGACTATCTAAGCGCAAATATTCTATTCTGGAAATGTTTGCTTTTCATATTTCACACTTGGGCTGCACAATAGGAAGCACTATCTCCACATGGCTCAATGAATTGATCCTGAGTATAGTCCTGGCTGGAGACTTGTTTGTTCTCCAAACAAAAGTTGTTGTTAAATGGACTGGCTATGAACTTGTCCATAGGAAATAATTAGTATGTGAATATGGGTACAGGGTGCCTTGTGGTGGGCGCATGTTACATCCATGCAGGGTGTATTCCCACAGTGTTCACTCCATCTTTTGGGGATGAGGTTCAGACCAAAGATAAAGAAGGTACTGAATATACAGGAATGAAAAATGTGGAAATACTGTTGGTGTGAGTGCTCCATCAAGACCAGGATGACCAAGTGGTTAAGGCGTTGGACTTACCACTCCTGGTAAGATCAATTAGTTTGCTTGTATGTTTGCCTTCAAATCTTGGGTACACCTCATGCTTTGTTTGTGTAAGTAAAAAAAATACTTTTACAAACATATGGACATTGCAAGTGAAAGCATAAATAAATATGTCCTACGCAAAAGACATTACACGATTACTTTCTTCTGTACTTACTGTAATTTGAAGCACTTGATAATAAAAGGGTCTTGCTCAAAGGTTAAGCATTGGATGGATGCTACAATATGCCTACCAGTATGTTTGTTCAAGGTCAAACAGGCTAAGTACCAAACAAATGCAGGACAGGATGAGGGTCCAATGGATCTTAAGTTTATTGTCTTAATGTCTTGTAGACATTCATTCCAACCAAGCAAGATCCACCCCGATTTCACATGTTTAATCAGTTAATTTCCACTTGGCCATCCTAGTTTTTCTGTAAGGTTCTTCTAAATTGTGGCACATTTTCCATCTTTTGGAAATGAGGTCCAGACCACAGATAAGGAAGTTACTGAAGATACATAAATGAAAAATGTGTTAATATTATCAGCATGAGTGCGCCTTCAGGACCAGGATGGCCGAGTGGTTAAGGCGTTGGACTTAAGCTCCAATAGACAGATGTCCTCGTGGGTTCGAGCCCCACTCCTGGTAAGGTTCATGTGTTTGGTTGTATGTTTACCTCCAAACCTCTGGGGCACCACATGCTTTGTTTGTGTAAGGAAAAAACATACTTTGGAAAATAAAGTAAGTTGTTTGCTTATGTATACTGTAAATGCTAGAGAACAGTATGTACTTGCATTGCAAATGAAAGCATAAACAAATATGTCGCACACAATGACAGTAGAGGACCACTTACTTGGTGCCTTGGTCAAAGGTTAAGGAGGCGTATGTTTGTACAAGGTCAAAATGCTTTCTGAAGTACTGTACCAAACAAGTGCAGGGGCCTCATGTACAAAGACTTGCGTTGAATTCATACTAAAACATTGCGTACGGACAAAGCTGTAAATGTGCGTACG
>JAOVVA010000024.1:3611956-3637406 GCA_028565275.1 Leiocassis micropogon
AGCCTCATTCACACTTGTGGGCAATTCACAAATCCACTTACCAGCTTGATGTTTCTGAGAGGTACGAGGAAACCAGGGAACAATAAGATAATCTGTTTTATTTCTGACCAGTAAACAGCTCCAGGATCCTGAACCTCATCCACTTAATCTTGTGTACAGGGTGGTGGAGAGCCAGAGTCTGTTCAAGGAAAGTTAGGGCATGAGGTGGGGATATACCCTGGACAGGGTGCCAATCCATCACAGGACACACACACACACACACACACTACAGGTAATTTGGGAACGACAATCAACCTAATCTGCATGTTTTTGGACACCGGAGTACCTGGAGGAAACCCCCCAACCCACAATTGAGCCAGGATGGCCAAGTGGTTAGGGTGTTGGTCTTAAGATCCAATTGACAGATGTCTTCGTGGGTTCAAACCCCACTAGGTAGAAGTGATGCTTATATGCCTATGTTGCCTTTAAACATCAGTAAAATGAGCTTAATCAAAACCTACAGGCATCTCTTCTCAGTGTAAAGTAAATTCTCATCAAACAGGAATCCAACCCTCAACCACAGAGGTACGAGGCCACAGTGCTAAACACTACACCACCTGACTCTCAATTGGCATGCTAACCAATCAGTCAATTCAACACATCCAGTTTGTATCAAGATTATATTAACTTTAATCCTTTAGTATGCATGCACTAGAGAACAATATGCAGCAGGAATTGTTTTTGATCCAACATGGGCATCAGTCCATAGGCAGTGGATGAAGCGTTAACAGCTCTTGGTCGTGCTGGTTCTGTTTCAGTCTTGGCACCGTTTTCTGACTGGTAATTACATCTTATTAGCACAGACGGAAGCTTGTGATTGCAGTAATTTCGAGATGACGAGACTATGGTGTGATCCCAGCTTGATGAAGCAAACAAATGCCTGGGGATTCTGTAAAAAATTAAAATAAAAATGAAAGAAGAAAAGAAAAGAAACCAGAGAAATAAGATATACTGTACATTTCAGGTTCAAGTTAAATGATAGTTAGGCTCTGATCGCTTTTTGATTTTTTTTTTTTATGTTAACTGTGACGTTTCAAGATCAGAACCATACTATACTACAAACTGCTTAGTTGAAATTCATCCATCCTTCATAGACTACACTGCTTATCCTGTGTAGGATCATGCAGGCATTCATGCACTACCGGGAGTTTTGGAAATGCAATATAACCAACATGTTATGTCTTAGCTATGTTGGAGGAAACCAGAGTACCAGGAGGAAAAGCACCAAGCACTATGAAATTGAACTTTTTAACCAGATTATTAAAGACAGTATTCTTTTGTCATTGTTGTGAACCAGGATGGCCGAGTGGTTAAGGCGTTGGACTTAAGATCCAATGGACAGATGTCCTCGTGGGTTCAAACCCCACTCCTGGTAGAAGTGATGCTTCACCTATGTTGCCTTTAAACATCAGCAGAATGTGTTTAATCAAAACCTACAGAAATCTCTTCTGTTTGTAAAGTAAATTCTCATCAAATTGTGTTCTTTAATGCACAGATTCCAAAGCCCTGTTTTATCAGCAGATTATTATTTAGATAATCTTTTTGAATTGAAGCGAGTGCGATAGAGCATAGACATAGAGCAAAATACCTCAAGAGGCGGGGCAGCTATTGCCATGTCACTAAGTCTGAAATAAAATAAGCAAGTTCTATTTTTAAAATTCTTTTTAAATTAATTTTTTTTCTGTCTTTATAGGATTCAACCCCATTCCTGGTTAAAAAAAATGATTTAACTGATAAGTTTCCTCCTGCAGTTCAAAGACATGCAGATTACGCTAATTGGCGTCCCAAACTGCTTATTAGACTGTAGAAGTTCCTAAAAGGATGGATGGAAATTACTTGACAGAAAAATCCAACATGCCTCAATATGTTGCTTCTGCATATACTGTCATTAAGTAAGTGAGAGGGCTGATTGGTTAAGCGGTTGCACTTAAAATTCAGTGGAACACATGTTCTCATGAGCTTGAATCCTACTTCTGGTAAGTTTTGAGCGTTAGCTGTCAAATCTAATAAATTTTGTTCCTCGTGATTAATCAGTTTTTTACTTTTCCATTTAATGCCCATGCCAATCATCTGCCATGCCAGGAGCTTCCATAAAACTCTGTAAGTAATTAATAGTATCAAGTAAATAAATAAAATACTACAGAAAACCATTAATACAGTTGTCATTAAAGTCCACTAATTGATGAGAATGATCAGAGAAGAATATTAGCAGACTATGTAAAAATGCCAGACTCATTTCTTCTACTTTTGTCAAGCAAACCTGGTAATGCTTCTTATAACTTTCTTTAGGTTGTATGAACATTGTACATAAAGAAATGCAAAAGAACCTGCAAAAAGCCCTGGATCCTGGATGGGACACCTGTCACACTTGTTCACACACTCATTTACAGCCTCATTCACACTTGTGGGCAATTCACAAATCCACTTACCAGCTTGATGTTTCTGAGAGGTACGAGGAAACCAGGAAGCAATAAGATAAACTGTTTTATTTCTGACCAGTAAACAGCTCCAGGATCCTAAACCTCATCTTCAGTACCACTTAATCTTGTGTACAGGGTGGTGGAGAGCCAGAGACTGTTCCAGGAGAGTTAGGGCATGAGGTGGGGATATACCCTGGACAGGGTGCCAATCCATCACAGCACACACACACACACATACTGTACACACTACAGGTAATTTGGGAACGACAATCAACCTAATCTGCATGTCTTTGGACACCGGAGTACCTGGAGGAAACCCACCAATGGGGAGAACATGCAAACTGTACACATAAAGACCACATGCGAACCAGGATGGCCGAGTGGTTAAGGCGTTGGACTTAAGATCCAATGGACAGATGTCCTCGTGGGTTCAAACCCCATTCCTGGTAGAAGTGATGCTTCACCTATGTTGCCTTTAAACATCAGTAAAATGTGCCTACAGGAATCTCTTCTGTGTGTAAAGTAAATTCTCATCAAACAGACCTGAAGCAGGAATCCAACCCTCATCCACAGAGGTACAAGGCCACAGTGCTAAACACTACACCACCTGACTCTCAGTGGTGTCGAGATTATATTAACTTTAATCCTTTAGTATGCATGCACTAGAGTACAATATGCAGCAGGAATTGTTTTTGACCCAACATGGGCATCAGTCCATAGGCAGTGGATGAAGCGTTAACAGCTCTTGGTCGTGCTGGTTCTGTTTCAGTCTTGAATATATATATATATATATATATATATATAGGTTATATTACAGTATATAAAATAAGGGGGTGAAATAAAAAGTAAATGGAGGTTAAATTATATATAATATTGTACTGCAACATATTATATATATAAATATATACAATATGTTGCAGTACAATACCACAAGTAGTGAAGAATGTAAGAATTTTTTATTATGAAAATTGATTAAATAAATAAATAATAACTTTAAAAAAAAATAATTAATTTAATGTTGTATATACTTCCGGATTTCACTTGCTTCATTTCATATTTTTTTTTCAATATATTTTCCTCTCTTCCCTCTCTCTAAAGTATGCACTGTAGTACAAAGTTATACAAAGTTGCACTATAGAGTTGCTGGACTGTACCACTTTCTCTTCAGGGGGTGAACTGTCTTTATCAACTTTTGTATTCTGTTACAATGTCGCATTTTTTTTGCTTAATATCACATCATAAAAACATTATTTCAATAAATCCAACAGTTTTAATTTATTTAAACAGATGTATGTTGAGCTATATTAAAAGTTGATAACTTTACAGGTTTGTATCTCCCCCTGTGTGGTGGTGAAGTTCAGCGCGCCGGAGGGTGAAATCCCTTTCCTGAACAAACTGTCCTGCTCGAGACGCTCACTCGGCCTTCAGAGTCACACACGAGCTTATAAAGTAAGTGAAATAAACTTTCGAGATATTTTAACGTGTTGGTTTATATATATTAAAAAAAAAGGCTTAAATTGAGTTTATGTCGTGCTTTTGGAGATGTGGAAACACTGTGGTGTCGGTTTTAATCGCCACGTGGCTGAGACTGAAATGGCTTGAAGCTGTCAGGAAGTCTATCTATAGCAGAGCTGAGCTGAGCACAAAACCAACGACCTGACCCTCACTTACTCTTAGGTGTCTTTATTTACTCTTTATTTACACTCTTATAACATCACACGGTGTCACAAAACCCATGTAAGTCTAAACCATACTAAAAGCACATGTATACCTCTGTATTCCTGACACAGAGCTCAGCTGTGACAGCTTAGAGAAGTACATTTTTTTATTTATTTAAAAATAAATTTAATTCACCCTCTTGATTCATGATTGGTAGCCAGTTTAAATTTTTTACTTCTTGTTAAAAAAAACTTGTTCACATAAGGTAAAAAGTCCAGTTTCTAAACTTTAGTTCTGGTGCAAAACTAAATCAGCACAAATTAAAGCAAGGCCTAATATGAAGCAATGTTCATGCATCCTTGCCTACGAGCTTAAAATCGATCAAAATGTCCAAAGTTGGAATCAAATTAAGGGAAAATCGGTTGGAAAGCGTTGATTTTACACACTGTGGCCGAATCGAGGGTTTGAGTCCCGATTCAAGTCTCGTGTGTGCGGAGTTTTCATGTTCTGCCAGTACTTGATGGGTTTCCTCTGGGTTCTCTGGTTTCATCCTACGGTCCAAAGATGTGCCCGTTAGATTAATTCGTGTTTCCAGATTGCCCAGAGTGAGTGAGTGCTTGTGTGCCCTGCAATGGATTGGCATCCCGTACAGGATGCGCTCTGCCTAGTGCCCCTGAGTGCAGTCGGGTAGTACAGTATAATCTTAAGTCAATACTAGATGTGCCTGTGAAGCTCAACCAAATACAACTGTGAGAACCTCATTGAAATTCGTTTAGTAGTTTTTACGTGGTGTGTGCACAAACAGAAAAAAATTCCCCAAAACATTTTGATGTGTTCCATCACTCGTCTTGCGTCGAATTATTTTTTCGCAAATATCTTCAATGTGCAGACACGCCAACTTTACAGTTTTATTATATGTACAGATTTTTGCATATCACAATTCCTCAGTGGTGATTTGATTAAAATTAGGATTATATAAGTATCTCAGTTTTTTTTTAACATTTTGATTCAATATTACATTTCCCCCCAATTTTGTTACAATTTTAAACCTTTAAAAAAAAAAAAAAGTTTTAGTGATGTTTAAATATTCCTTGTAACATTAATCTTCTCATATAAAAACCAAGTGCAGCATTTAAACAATACAAACCAACTTCAAATAAATTTCACTGAGCAGGTCATACAAGTGAAACTCGAAAAATTAGAATATCGTACAAAAGTTAATTTATTTCAGTAATGCAACTTAAAAGGTGAAACTAATATATGAGAGAGACTCTACATGCAAAGCAAGATAGTTCAGGTCGTGATTTGTCATAATTGAGATGATCATGGGTTACAGCTCATGAAAACTCCAAATCCACAATCTCAGAAAATTAGAATATTGTGAAAAGGTTTAATATTCTAGGCTCAACGTGTCCCACTCTAATCAGCTAATTAAACCATAACACATGCAAAGGGTTTCTGAGCCTTTAAATGGTCTCTCAGTCTGGTTCAGTAGGAAGCACAATCATGGGAAAGACTGATGACCTGACAGTTATGCAAAAACCATAATTGACATCCTCCATAAGGAGGGAAAGCCTCAAAAGGTAATTGCCAAAGTGCCGTATCAAAGCATATTAATAGAAAGTTATGTGGAAGGGTGAAGTGTGAAAGAAAATGGTGATTTGGGGAGCCATGTCATCTGCTGGTGCTGGTCCACTGTGCTTCGTTAAGTCCAGGGTCAACGCAGCAGAGATTTTGGAGCACTTCATGCTTCATTCCGCAGACGAAATTTTATGGGGATGCTGACTTCATTTTCCAGCAGGACTTGGCACCTGCCCACACTGCCAAAAGCACCAAAACCTGGTTCAATGACTGTGGGATTACTGTGCTTGATTGGCCAGCAAACTCACCTGACCTGAACCCCACAGAGACTCTATGGGACATTGCCAAGAGAAAGATGAGAGACATGAGACCAAACAATGCAGAAGAGCTGAAGGCCACTATTGAAGCATCCTGGTCTTCCAGAACACCTCAGCAGTGCCACAGGCTGATAGCTTCCATGCCACGCCGCATTGAGGCAGTAATTGCTGCAAAAGGAGCCCAAACCAAGTACTGAGTACATATGCATACTTATACTTTTTAGGGGTCTGATATGTTCTATGTACAATCCTTGTTTTATTGATTGCAGGTAATATTCTAATTTTCTGAGATTGTGGAGCTGTTTGCCATAATCATCTCAATTATGACAAATCACGGCTTAAACCATTTTGCTTTGCATGTAATGAGTCTCTCTCATGTATTAGTTTCACCTTTTAAGTTGCATTACTGAAATAAATGAACTTTTGCACGATATTCAAATTTTTCGAGTTTCACCTGTATCTCTGTCATACGCCATAATTATCGTTTCTAACCGCCAGTTTTGGGTGCATGTCCATCACAGGGCACGAGCATTCACACACTCGCTCATACACGCAACTTGGAAACTCAATTCATCCCAATCTGCTTGTCTTTGGACTGTAGGAGGAAACCGGAGTTCCCGTAAGAAACCAACTCGCACAAGTCTATAATTGTTTAAATGGCAAATTAAATAATATTTTCATATACAGCATATACAGCAAATACTTATACGACTGTCCATGACCTGAATAAGGAGAAAGGATGAAATATAAAGATTCTAAACATTAGGAATTGATGAACAAATCCTATAATTTTACAGATTTACAAGTCATGCAGTTCTAACAATTTGTTTAAAATGACAAATCCCATTAAAGTAAATGCACTCAAATAATAATAAAAAAAAAAGACAGATTTTTTGTACTTGGTCACATGACTATGGCTCGTTCTAATATTTGATTTTAACATGTTTCAAACAGACCTGATAAAAAGAGAGAGAGAAACACAAGCAAGCAGTAACAGATTTTGCAAAGACGAGACGTAAAGTGACACTGAACAGTTTTTCCCAGAGTAGAGTTGGTATACGAGAACGAAAGATGGAGACGGCTCAAAGCTCACTTGAGAGTCAAGTCTGATGGAACAGTTGCCAGATTATTATGCGATTAATACGTTTTACACAGATTATACCTGTACTCAGTTGAAGCATTAAAAGTCCCGGGGTATTATTGTGGTTGATTTGGTTTGTCTTCATCTTACATTTTTATTTACTGTGTATACTTTAGCAAAAAGTAATATTCAGTAATACTTCCAGTTTAGTGTGAACACCAGATGTCATGCACATTTCAAACGAAAAAATTAAATTGATATGAGTTTGCATCAGGTTTAATTTTTCAACTTATTTAAAATCCATAAGATACGACAAATACATCTATTAAATATATTTTAGCATATTTATTAGGGATGGGAATCACCAGGTGCCACCCGATACGATGTTATCACGACACCCAGGTGCCGATTCTATTTGTATTGAGATCCTATAAGTATCACAATTTTATACATTTTCTGATTCAATATTAAACTTTTTTTTTTCTCTTCAGATTTTATTACAATTCTAAACTTAATAATATTTTGTGAACAGTTTAGAGCACCACCTGTAGGATTATAGTGGAATGGCAACATTTTACGGCTTCAATTGTAAACATTTTTTAATATGATAATTTTGGAGCCAGTGTACAGCCACAAAAAAACGCAATACAGTTCCTTGACCTTGTCTCTAATATTCATGGAAAGAGTCTCCAGTGTCAAATGGACATAAAAAAAAAAAAATGTCATTTTTTTTAAATAAGTGAAATAACGACTTTTTATAGAATATAAAATAACGTTTTGTAGAAATAAAACACCCAAAAATGAATTTTCTTATTTAGAAGAATCAACTTCAGATAACGTTTGCATCTGAATTTATCTCTTTAGCTCCAGCTGTACATCATTTTATTTATTTAATTATTTATTTTTGTCCAGGATGATAATTTCATTTGTAATGCATAGGAAGGAGGGGGACAAAAACCTAACAAAAAATATATAAGCAACCCAAGAAATTGTAGTCATTTAGTGCTTGTGTACGTCATAAAATGTACAACCAGGGTGCTTAAACTTTTTGCACTTCCTCTATACATGTGTTTCTCCCCTTTTAATGGTTCTAATGCTCGTTATTAAAGAGACCCCGAAAAACCCGGGCTTGACTTTTTAACTCCTCTGAGCTCATCAGAAGGTGAGTGTGTGTATGTATGTGTGTGTGTGTGTGTGTTCTCATGGCATGTGTGTGTGATCAGGACAGACAGCCTCTGAGCTTTAGAGTAATGTAGACCTGGAGCGGATCCATGCCTGGACTGATGATGTGCATTGTTTGGATCGTGTGCTGCTTGAATGTATGCAGTGTTTATTTCCCTTATTAGATTTAATTATTTAAAGCATTTGCTTGTTTTTATTTATAGTTTGTTTTTGTTTTTTCTCTCAGCAGGCATGTGTAATATATCTTCATTACCAGTGTTATTCGCTGTTATGTATGACTGGAGCATGGGACCCTTGTGTGTGTGTGTGTGTGTGTGATATATATATATATATATACACTTTTTAAAGGTTTCTCTTTGTTGTGCATGTTGTATAATATTTGGATAAAATGTTGGATAAATATCTTTGCATTTTGTTTGGAATAGTTTGCATTGTCGTGTTATATCTGGACAATATTTGCAAAGCATCGTTATGCTGCTTAATTTGTACTTTGTATATAGTACTTTATTATATACACTGTATGTGTGGTCTTGTAGTTGAAGTCAAAGGCAAGCTGGAATAAGCAACATTTATAGATTTAAATATTCTGTTTTTTTTTTTTTTTTTTTTACATACCGTTCCTGGTGGCTTTGTGCGTTGTTGCAGAAACGTCTCTTATTCCAGAATGAACCAGTAGTCGTATGATGAGCCCGTGAAGCCCGTGCCACTATTAACTCTACCTGAAATAGCTTCATTAATAAGACTGACTGAGCATAACTGTTTCAAGTTGAATATCACAGTGTAGCCTGCATAGTCAACAAAAAAAAAAGTGCAAAAACCTGACCTTGACACTCGTATACAGCCTGCTTGTTGAGCATCCCACTCCAGATGTTTCCCCCCCAGATGTTCTGTCACAGAAAGTCTTTTTACTAGATTTTAAAGTAGGGATTATGTTAAATTAGCTACAAGATCATTGGAAGTTCTTGTAACGCTGCAGTACGAGAGCATTAGTCGGTCAGGCGCTGATGTTTGGATGTCGAGGAGGCTCCAGTTCTGTGTAGGGTTCTTCTTGTTCAATCTTAACATCCCATGTGTTTTTGGAGCTCGCATTGGGAACTAGTTTGGGCCTCCAGAGAGAGGAAGTTTGTAATGTTAAAGCTTAGAAAGACTTGGTAGACATTTGTGTGTCTTCGTCTTACCACACAGGATGTAATTGCGTAAATTGTTTACCTGTAGGATTATAAAGAAACGCCGACGCTTTACTGCCTCAGATGCCTCACCAGTCTCAGAACTTGAGCGATTTTCTGCTAATTAGTCGAGATTGGTGTCAGCGTGTGTAGGGAGTGGGTTTGTGTCTAATTTGCTCATAGAGTCTGGAGAAAAAGGCAGATCGGACATTTTTAGCGTGATGATGCAAACAGATTTGATAATGTAACGGCATAAAAAGACGTTTCTCTCGCGCCACTCTGAAGCTTCTACGCTCGTTAGAGAATCGTTTATGTCTGAGGCTGATCACCGGTCACGGCCAATCAAACTGAAAACCAGCCGGTTCTGGTTACTGGCTGATTGACCGGTTTATTCAAGCCATCAATGAAGAAAAAGGGAAGAAAACAAGGACGGCCACCTTCAGAGTCTACAATTTGAGAATATCGATGTTTCAGGAGAAAACGTCAAGAGTGACACTCTCGCGTGGCGTTGTACTTTATCAGCTTTTTCGGGTTATGGCTGCGTAGTTTAGAGGATGAGATTCCGTCAAGTCCGAAATCCGAAATCAGTAATTCACTGGAATGAAGGCTCGCTTGATTAGCATGAAGGCTCGCTTGATCCCCCTGCTTGCGCCACTGCACACGATCTGACTGTATATTGGTTTTAATTGGTCTAAAGATCGATGGTACAGACTTGAGAAACATCTTTAACATGTGATGCAATAATGAAACACCAGTTGTAACCTAGACAGTCAGGTTTCTCTGGGCATCACATCAGAACATTTACGTCCCCTGTGGACATGATGGTAAACTTCTGATTTGCTCTAAAAGTGGTACTTAGTGATGAAAGCCCTGAGTAGCACCTACACCTGGTACTGATCCAATACTAACATGCTTATAGTAACCAGGTCTACTCTTAACAAGAGTCGCTTGTGGCATGAAATTTGGTATGTTTGAATTGGAAAGTCCAAGTATTTCAACTACTGTGTGTCCCCCAGTAGTTGTCTCAGGTTGATGCATTTGCACTTTCTGATTAACATTTGAATCCAGTCAGCTTGTCCCCTTATCACTCGTTTCTTCCTTTTGCCTCCGCTCTAACACGTGATGAGATGGACAATCAGAGGGTTTCTCAGTCCCGCCCCAAGGAAGTAGGTGGCCAGAGGCAGGGCTCAGCCAACTCCGCTACCCATCACAACCCCCGTGGAGGTGGAAGGAGAGGAGCTCAGCGCTCATCCCACTCTGAAAGCCACGCCTCAGAAGACGCCTTCTTCTTCCCCGAGGCGACTGGGCCTGTACATGGCTCTCGAGGCGAGATCGTGTGGTTTAACAGCAACATGCAAGCCCAGGACTACTTTCAGGACTCGCCAAGCTTGGGGACGGGGACGAGTCCCAGAGAGCAGGTGGTCCACCGCTCCCTGGTGTTCAGATCTAAACGGAAACCGGAGAATCAGCCGGGTCGCGAAGAGGCGGAGCGTATGCGTTCTCGTTCCTACAGCGCTCAGAAAAACCAGCGCTCGTCCTCCGAGCCGCAGAGGGGACGCAGGAAGAGAGGTTACTCGGAGACGGAGCATCCCACTCAGAGAAAACGGGACAAGTATGCCACCTTTCAGGGATTAGGATAAGCTCTCGTTTGTCTGCTTGTGTGGTGTTAGTAGTCGCGTCCTCGTTTTGACAAACCAGTGATGGGGTATCAAGGCTTTTTCCTGGTTTGTGTGGTGTCTGTTTGTTGCATGGAGACAAATGGAAAAAGAAAACATCCGGTAGATGAAAAGGAAGGTTCTGGGTGTGCACTGTTGTGTTCAGGCTTGTCAGCAAAATAAAACAATGCATGGATTTTACTGGTGCTTCAAAACACACACCCATGTTTTACTCTTTCTTGCTCTGTTCACAAAGAACCACACAAAGTTAACTTTTTTAAAGGCCTGAAATTGCATTTCTTGGATATACCTTTGGAGGTAAAGTGTGATATTTTTAATGTTTAATCTAAATAAATGTAAATGGATTTGGAGTTACTGTAAACATTGGAGAGTTTAGCTCTGTTGGTCAGCTTTCTAAAGAGGTTCTACTCAAAACCTTTTGAGGAACTCCAGTAGAATCTCGGTTGATTTCCTCAGACAGCATCATCACCACCAGACTCTTATAGAGACTTTCAGTTAGGACTGGGTGATTTGGGGAAAAAAAAAAAAAAAATCATCTCAACACCTAATTAGTTTAGTTAGTTCAACAGTTAGTTTAGGTTAGTTTACTTAGTAAAGCATATCGTGATGTATTTTTTTCATGATGGTGATATGTGGTCATGTTTCCCAACCCTGGGCTTAATGTTATTCAGATCTCTCAGTTCTAATTTTTCCCCATTTTTATTTTATTTTTTCCCTTGAACTTGTGTATTCTCAGGCAAAAACATCTTTGCTTAATTCTTTGCAGTCTTATTGTATAAATAAATTTTTTTTTAGTCTTGTTAAAATGGGAGAATTGTTACTTCAAAAGAGTCTGACTTTTTTTTTTTTTTTTTTTTCCCCCCATGTAGTCTTGAGTTCTCCAGGCTTCCTGAAAGCCTTTTTTGGCTCTCATTTTCACTCCCCGTACCTGATCAGTTTCAGAGGAATGTTTTCGCTTGTTAAGCAGTGACCAAAAACGTTCAAGGATAAAAATTAAAAGGATCTAACTTAAGGCATGACCCAGTGAGAAACGGGTGCAGATGATCAGGCCAGTGATTAAATGCTGAATGAGAGACGAGAGGGGAAATGAGGTTGCTGCAAACATTTTAAAAACGTATCTTTATGCAGTTTGCGGTTATTTTTCACGTTGAGGGAAACATTGTGAGAATTTGAAGGGCCATCTTCTGCAGGAGTGGAACACCTGCTGCAGTAACCATCTTTGGTGACCACCAGAAGGTGACAAGGTGGCCACTTTTGATGATTACTACCGTCTCGTTGCAGATTCATTGATTCATCAATTCATTCGTTGATTCGCTCGTTCAGATTCATGCAGATACCGTCTCGTTGCAAAACATTGGTTTTCTGCTTCCCACGGGGAGCATGAATGCATATTTTTCTGTCCACTCACTCTTAAATTCGCCGTTTTCAAAATCAACTTTTCTTTTCTTATCAATGGCCAGCTTTGAGCACGCCATCTTCACTTTCAGTCAGCAAAAAAAAATAAATCACTTGCTGAAATTTGCACTGTTCGTGAACGATAACACTGCCTGTTCACCGGCCTGACCCATATAGGATATAGAGGATGCTGATCTAATAGAGGAATATTAACAACTTGGAGACTTGTTAGACATTTTGTCTTGTTTTGTGGGTGTTTGCGAAAATTTTGAGATAAGCCTTTTCCACATCCTGACGGAAAATGAAAAAAATTCCTAAAGATCTAGGTGTTAATATTAACAATCATAGCTTCATTTTTAAAAAAGGATTGATGTTTTGTTGAGACTGTGTTCAGTGTAAAATGTGTTTGTTGTGTCAGTTTCGCTCTCACTTGTGGGGCCTCTAGTATCCATAATGTTCACGTTGGACGTACTGACAGATACATGGAGTATAAAATATCCCCGCGCTCTGGTGCAGGTTGACCGTTTGAGGCACTGAAATCGAGGGGGTTGTGAGGGGGGTCATGGTCACGCAGCGCACCATAGTGCGAGTTGAAGTTTTGTTTGAGTTTCTAGTTCCCTTTGCTCACGATGTGTTTTCTATCCTTCTGTTATCGCAGCATTATCATGAGCGGACTCCAGTGCCTCACCCAGGAGAAAATCTGGTTCGACAAATCCAGATATGACGAAGCAGAGCGACGCTTCTACGAGGGAATGAACGGCGTGCCTTCGGCTCCTCAGGTACCTCGTTGTACACAACCGAACTGTAGAAATTAGTCCAGCTGTGCTCCGTGACCTCGTCCATGTCGAGATTAATCAGATCAGCCTTTTATTTAAAGCCGACCTGAAACCACTTTGGGATTATATAATAAACAAGAGTGTGAGTGTTTGTTCAGCTGTTATTTGTTTGTCCGAGGCCAAAGAGGAACGGACAGTGTCTTCTGTAAACACCCAACACGTCGCACAGCTGCTTTGCTCTGCTTGCCGTTTCTCCTGTCTGCCCCTCGCTTGCTTCTTTGACTCTGCTTTCTCCACCCGCTGTACGCTTTCAGGACGCAGATGCTAACGGCCTCTTGCAGGACATAGTCAAAGCCCGCCAGGCTGTCCAGCAGTCTCTAGCCGGAGTGAGTACCGACCCCACCCTCTAAATTCCCTCAAGCTCACTCCTTGTTCAAACACACCATTTCAGTGTCTATCTTCTTATGAGGTCACATTAGGGGGAAAATCTAATTGCTCTAGTCAATACAATCATAAAAAAAAAAGAACAAAATGATTTGTGTGGATGATGCATCGATTATGCATTAATGTTCCCCTTAGAAGTGTACTGACATCTAATTATTGACAGGTGCCAAAACTTAGACGACACTGTTGTTTTATCTTTGTTTTTTTATTTATTTATTTGCTTTTGATTCCATATGAATAAAAGTATGTTTATTATTCGGTTTTTTTTGCCATTGCTTCTGCTACTGCTTTAAACATATCGACACCGCAATTGGTGATGGTGTTGGAGTCGGTTTTGCCCGGCAGCGCACCTGATGTTCTCATGGTTATTGTTTTGTGTTGTGCTAATGCTTATATTCCAGACATGCGGATGAACAAACATTTACCTGTTTAATGTACTGTACAGTGTACTGTTTTAAATGTACTGAAACATATTAAGTTTCCACGACACCACACTTTAAAGGCTGATCTGTATTTAAAGGCTAGAACCGTTAACACACACTTCACTGTGAGGTTCGATCAAACATGTACTGATGGCTTTTCTTTGGAAAAACACAAAAATTAATTAATAATAATAAACGCGTGTAATGTGTGCAAATTATATTATCCATATCCATTTAAAAATCCCCAAATGAAAAATGAAACATTTTGTATTTTTTGAATTTACCAATATTTTCCTATGAATATGACAAAAAATTATATTTTTCTAGGCTCTATATAAGTCTGTATAAAATGTATCAGAATAATTTTCAAAATACTGAATTTAAAATTATTTTATTTATTGGTCATGACTTGTTTTTTGGTTTTATTGATTTACTTAATTAAAAAAAAAAAAAAAAACCAGCAACATTTAATTTTGCTACACCACACAGGTCACATCAAAGAAAACACCAACAGAAGGACTGTAATGCCCACCTCATTACCAGAAGTCCACCCCATGGGGTGGGGTTTAGTTTAATTTAATTTTTTTAATTTTAAAGTTGGTTGATTGTTTTTTTTTTTTGTGTAATTTTGTGCTGTACAGTGATGTGTGTGTGTGTGTGTGTGTGTGTGTGTGTGTGTGTGTGTGTGTATATGGATTAGGGGTTTAGAGGCTTTAGGTGTTAGACTTGCAGATCTGGCGTCACCCCTTGGACTATTGATTCTGCAGTGGATATCTGGCTTATTTTTTCGCCTTCAGTGAAAATCTCCCTTGTGGATATACGGTACATAAAACTTGTGTTCATTTAAATGACCTTGTGTACAGGTTTAGTTTCCCCACATTTCCGAACACAAGTGTGTACTTTTGCTTCAACGTTTAAAATTCAGTATTTTGGCCACTATTGTAAAAATCTCATCATATTCAGAGTCTAGATTGTCTGCCAATATATATATACACACACACACACGCATATGCATGTGTGCACATTGCTTAAGGGGACACTTTCTCCTGATTTGTCTTGGCCCATGTATGGGGGTCTGGAATGCACCCATATATATCCTCAAGGGTCATTAAAGCAGTAGTTTGGGTAGAGCAGTAGTTTGAGGTAGAGCAGTAGTTTGGGTAGAGCAGCAGTTTGAGTAGAGCAGCAGTTTGAGTAGAGCAGCAGTTTGAGTAGAGCAGCAGTTTGAGTAGAGCAGCAGTTTGAGGTGGAGCAGTAGTTTGAGTAGAGCAGCAGTTTGAGTAGAGCGTTTGGCGCCACCAGTGTGTTGTACGTATCTGAGTTCTTTGCTTAACGTCGGCCGTGTATTTTTGTGTGAAGATGTGAACCATTTGAAGAACGTGTTTATCTAGTGGAGCACGTTTTCAAAGCTGGCATGTGTTTTAGTCCGTGGAAAATTTCAAGCAGCTTTTCTAGGGACAAGAATACAGAACCACAACGCAATACCGTGTGAGATCAGGAGTGAGAATAATAATGAGTTTTATTAAACAAATATTTTTACATTACCTACTTTATTTATATATATTTTTTATATATACATTTAACTGGTACTGTGTGTGTGTGTGTGTGTGTGTGTGTGTAAATAATTTCATAGTCACAGTTGTCATAAATAAAGTATGTTTGTTTCAGAAATGTTTTTTTTTTATTGTTTTTCTTTGGATTTTTTTTCATTTAATAGGATGTTACAGAATATGAATCTAGTCTTCATTGTTTTCTCAGTAGTTAATTTGCTTATTCCGGTGATGCATTTGTCGAGTTCTGTATGTTAAATATTTTCTCTCTCTCTCTCTTCTGCACTGTGTGGAGCTCACCGTGTAACCTCATGTGTTTTCCTTCCTTCTTTTTTTTTTTTTTTTCTTCCTTCCTTTCTTCTTCCCTCTTGTGTTTCCTGCCCCGGGGGCGGGGTTTTGCGTGGGCAGGTGAAGGCAGCGCTGCATTCGGGTAAAGCACATCCTCGTGCCCAAAAGCCTCGCGAGCGCAAGTCTGTAAGTGCCACAGCACCGCGGGCCTCGAACAGGAGCAGAACACACACACGCGCACACACTTTCTGCTTGACCGTGTGTGATGTGTACGTCTCAATGTCAGAATACATGTGCATGCTTTGTTTAGTTGCTTGGCTTTTTTTATTCGTTTTTTATTGCTATACATTAGGTTTGTGTTTTGGATTTTACTGAAGATCAAGATCAGACTTTTGTGTTTCTGGACTGGATGATCTTGCAATTGTGAAAATGACTTATGAATAATTAACAGTGTTATAAAGGATTGATTTATTTTCTGCATAACATTGTTTAATGAATGTCATTTTAATAGAGGACCGTTCACGTCAAACCGGGACTTTTGATTGTGCTTGGATCCCATCAAGGTAGAAAGTTTTCTCAGGACTACCTTCATGTCTGAAACACCGGCCTCCCAGGAACTCCCCCAAACATGTGGAAATGGCTTGTAGTGAGGTCAGGACTGTACGGAGGATGTGATAACTCCCAGCCGAGTTCCTGTAATATGCAGGTGGTGTTGGTGAATGACTGTGTGTACAGTTCACACACACAAGTTAGCGACAAGTTATCCATCGATTTTCAAGGATGAGGTGTTCATCACTCAATCACGCTCAAGAAATTTCATCACAAATCTCGGTTTGACTTGAATGCCCCCACTTTTTTTTTTTTCTGTTTACTGATTGTTTTGCTATCCTGTGGTGCTCTATGATCTGTATTCTGCATTTATGGTTAAGGAATCATATTCCTCCTGTCAAGTAATAAGTAATCCAAAAAAAAAAAAACTGTGGAAATGAGCCAGCTGTCGATCTGATACTACACGCTGTACTTCTTTTCTTTCACTGCTCTGCCAAGAAAAGCATCAACTCCAACCTCAAATGATTTTCCCAAAAGTTAGACGTTATAAACCCGCCTCATTTTTTTTTTTTTTTTTTTTTTGGGACATTCTCTCATCGGTGCTTGTGTTACATGCCCACATAATGCTCAGGTCATTTGGAGTACATCAGATAAACCGAAACTAAACCACACATTAAGTATTGCGCTTTGAGGTTTTGACGCCGTGTCACGCCTTTACATGGAGTGCGGTTTTAATTTGCCTGCCTGCATGGTGTGTATTCCCGTGCATTCACTCAGAGCTTGCGGTGTGTCTGGAGAATTTTTTGCAATCTCGTTTTTTTTTTTTATCCTTGTCTCTAATCGTCTGCGTTTGTGTTCTTGTGTTCTTGCCTCTAGAGTCAAAATGCCAGCAAATCAGAAGATCAGAGCGGGCTGGTCTCACGTGTAAAGAGCCTGGAGCTGGAGAACAAGAATCTCCATAAAGGTGTGTGTGTGTGTGTGTGTGGGTTGGTTTTATATATTGGTGAGCACCAAATGTCTCCACGAGGACAGGAAAATCTGACACTGATGCTCAATTATACATGAAATTATGCATTTTTAGAAAATTTAAATAATAATAATAATTAAAAAAAGATGGTTACTGAAGATGAACTTGGGGTGAGATAGAATTATGTCAATTTATTATAAATCTTACCTAATGCACTTTTAAGATGTTTCTTTAATAGTCTGGCAGACAACGTGCTTTATTTGAGGAAAATGTATCTAGTGACAGAACAGCATGTAATAAACAGATTTGCATAACATTCGTTGCATAAATGTATAAGGAAACAGCAGCATAACAAGCTTCCAGTATATTTCCGTTGTAATGATGGAATGTGTACGTTATGTATGTCAGGCCACGCCCTTGTTGTTTTTGTTCCTGAGAGCCGTGAGTAGTATGATAAAAAAACAAAAAAAAAAGTTGATTTGCACAAGACTTTACATTAGTATTGTGTTATGTTATGTTTTGTTCAGTGGTGGATGACCTGAGGGCCATGCTGTCCAAACTAGAGAGCAGACTGTCCGTGCTGGAGAAGAGTTCGAGTCCGGCTCCCAAAGCCCCGGCCGCTCCACAGGTGAGGGGGGGCGGGATTAAGCGTGCTGACGCATCATGATCTTGGTGCCACTGAATGTATTCGTTCTTCGACCGCAGGCCGCCCCGGCTCCCAAACCCAGCGCGGTGGTGAAAGAAGCGGACGAGGATGACGACATCGACCTGTTTGGCAGCGACGAGGAGGACGAAGAGGCAGAGCGCATTAAAGCACAGAGGGTGCAGGAGTACGCAGCGAAGAAGGCGAAGAAACCCGCCCTGATCGCCAAGTCGTCCATCATACTCGACGTCAAACCTGTACGCACTCACTGTGTTCTTACAAATAATGTGCTATTGTTTTAAATATTTATTACTATTGAAATGATTAAGTTTGATTATTTATAAGACTATAATTATATGTATCTTTTTTTTTTAAAGGTTTTAATTCTTTGTTTCTTCCTCCCTTCTTTTTTTCTTCTTAATTTCTTCCATTGTACATTGAAAATTCTCACCTTTTCACATTTTTATACCATATTAATCTTTAAAATGTTTTATTACCTTGCTAATTTTAACTGTAATAAATGATAAAATTATGCATTTATTTGTCTTTGTCGATCGAAGTAAAACATATATTTATTGATTTAATTTGTATGTTTTTTGTTATTAAAATAGTTTTGTTTGTTTATGAACAGTGGGATGATGAGACAGACATGGCCAAGCTGGAGGAGTGTGTGCGGTCGGTGCAGATGGACGGTTTGCTCTGGGGCGCCTCCAAACTGGTGCCCGTCGGTTACGGCATCAAGAAGCTGCAGATCAACTGCGTGGTCGAGGACGACAAAGTCGGAGTCGACATACTCGAGGAGGAAATCACCAAATTCGAGGATTATGTGAGTGCTGAGTTTATCTCAAAATGTTATCATCGATAAGGTACGGCACGTCATGTTCAAACAACCAGTAACTTTTTGGAGTATTTTTCATTTTGTACGCAGGTCCAGAGCGTTGATGTTGCTGCTTTCAACAAGATCTGAGCTTTTGCTCGACAATCAACTCATCACCTCATTTCAAAGGGCTGCCTGCTGCTACTCTGTTGCACAGTTACCAATAAACCGTTACAAAGCCTTACAAACTCAGAGTCATGCTTTTTTTGTGAACTATACATAGTGTACTATAAACATTTTCATTTCAAACTTTCCATTCATCCAGGTTAGCAACAATAAGTCTCAGTAGTTGTACATTTAATGATGTGAGTTTTATAAGATTTTATATCGGTGTATCACAAGAGGTGCCAATAATTACAATTCAGTCTTGAATATGCAGAATGGTCATTTATTGTTTAATTCATAGTTTATCGTGTTGTATTGGTGACCTCTGGACTGTAAATGCACGAACAAATAGAAAACAAAAGCTAGTATTGAATAAAAATACTTCCTGGCATGACCAGGCCAAAGGATGTTTTGTCCTGAAGATGCTAACCTGTAAAGATATTGGTTGGGTATTTATACAAATTTTACACTTATTGAAATTTGAGTTTTGCCTCACCTGACACACAGTGTGAAATTAATTTAACTTTTTTATGACTATGAACAAAAAAAACAACAGTTCTGTCAACAGGTGTAACTGAAATCTGAAACATGGTATAATGAGCTCAAGAAGAACAATTAAGCCAAGAGCAGTACATCTTCCGTCTACTGTTTGATATCAGGTTGTAATGGAATTCATCTGTGGCCTTGCCTATGGCTTTATGTCTATCCCTTAAGACCTGTTTATACTGGCACCTGATTTAATATGTATTGATATTTAATATAATTTTTAGATCTGCCTGATCAAAATTAATGTGACTTTCATGTCTGTTTATTTGCACCAAAATTGTTACCAATGGGATTCCATGTATAGTAGGAATGTAGATCTGCTGTCAGATCTTCAAGGATTGATGCGAGTTGCCAGGTTTATACAGCTGTTATATTAATATCAGCACTAACTACCCAAGCTTGTTGATTACCTTTAAAAAAAACAAAACCTTGTAACTTCTTTGTTTTCTAGCCTGTGGGGTATTTCAGTAATACAACCTGTCCAGATCAGCCTCCTATACAAATCTAAACCCATTAACGTTGATGGCCTTTTTTACGCACCCTTATGCAGAGTTGACTTACATTTTCTCATTTATACCAACTGCGCCATGTAGGGTTATACAGCAAGGGCCTTACTCGAGGACTGACCAGTGACAGCTTGGCTGTGCTGGTATCTCCCAATCAGTAGTCCGCCATCTTAACCACTGACCTTATTATAGTACATTAGTAAGGTCTCAGTTCTTCCATTAAGCAATGGACCTCAATGAGAAGTCCTTTACTTAATGCTTGCCAAGACCTGTGGGATTCAAACTCGCAAGTACCAATTTGTCCATTGGATCTTCAGTCCAGCACAGATTTGAAGACCACCAGACCATGCTTTCTGTATGTGCTATTTGGAGTCCCCCTTTCTCTAAGCTGAAAAGTTAAGGATGGAGCACAGTTTAATTGTAGAATTAAGGCCAAGCCAAAATCCAGGGTATAGAGGTTGTGAGAAAGTCGTCTGTATTCTATGCAGCAAGGTCATGGTGTCCCTTCTAGGAGAAATACAGTAGAATGCTAGAATCCCTGGCTTGTGGTCCAAATACACCCCTATCCTAGGTGAAATGGGAGATGGAATCTCCAGCTTGGTCTTATTGTGCTGAAATGTACAGTGGCCTTCAGAAAGGTTCAAACTCCACGATCTGGAATTGCAGCCCAGTTTTCCGTCAACGTTCCCACCATGCCGGTTAACCCCTTTGTAAGATACGCCGATACCGATCCCACCCTTTCCACTCCACTCCACCTCCCAGTAACAGCGCGTGGAGACGGCCTCCTTCGCCAGAACCTGAGCCCAGCCACTGAATCTCTCCAGATGTTCTTGATAGTACTGGGAATCGTAGCAGGTGCTGACCTTCCGGTTCCCGTCTGAAAGACAGAGGTAGGAGTTGGCAGTGTTTGGGTCCAACGTCACCTCACAGGAGACTGTAGATGAAGAAAATGATTACATTTGTGACTGAAAAAGATGATTTGCACTGGTGAAGCATTTAGACCCTCTCCCACCTGCTTTTTAAGGAACTCTGACCAACCCTGTGTCCACTTATTTCACTTTCTATTCATGCGCGAGTTTGCACGTCCCCCTGTCGTGAGAGAGCCATTAACATACTTCTTCAGACATATGAACCATCTTTTTTTGCCCCTACTGCACCATAGGGCAGTGCAACATGCCAACCCCCCGTCAAGTGAGGAGAGGTATCTGCCCTCTTCCAGAGGCATAAACTCACTGATGTCCACTAGTGGCTAGTAAAGAGTAGTCCATCCCTGTTTGCATAACAGGACTTGGATACTCCTTGTCACAAATAGTGGTGGCTTCATTTAGATTCAGTCTCCAGATCTCCTAATGGACTCTGAACACTTTTGTGTCGCATTAATAGAGTGAGCTCACAAATGCAGAAGTGGGTGGATAGCACTATCCTCTGAGAGTGCGATGCTGCATGAGCAGCTATTTGAAAATACAGTATGCTGTGAATTGGCTTCACATGCCTCTGAGGAAGCACCTTGGCATGTGTAAAGGAGACCTGTCTGGGTGTTGGGTGGGAGTAGGCCAAGACTAAATTCGGAAGAAAGTCAGGGGGGGAAGTGGACAGTGTAATTAAGCAATATTACACGAGACGGGGTTCCTTATCCTAGACTGGCTGGCAGAGGCCTGGAGTATATTCTAGGAGACTTTGGGTACAAGATGGGGTACACCGCAGGAACGCCAATTAGCCTTATCTGCTTGTCTTTAGACTGGGAGGAAACCGGAGTAACCGGAGGAAACCAACTATCTGGAGAACGTGCCAACTTCACGCCGACATACCCGAGGTGGGAATCAGACTCTTAACCCTGGAGGTGGCCACAGTGCCATCAAATCATTCTCTACACTTCCAGCTTTCCAGTACAAAGATGGTGGCAACCATAAGATTACAGCATATAGCTCTGCACTAGGTGTATGGTGAAATGTTGGTCATTTTTATAGATAAATCATATTTCTCATTACTGGGGAACTATAATATAGTTATTATTTACCCCCCAAAAATATGTCTGGCAGACTCAATACCTACATTAGCATCATATCCATAATGTAAAACTATGGTAGCAAATATCAGACAGCAAGTACTGTACTGTATTTCTGGATGAAAGGTTGTGATTAGCAGATCTCTGAGGAAAATATGCTTACATCGTAAAAATTCAGCTCTGGTCTTCGGCTCACTTTGTGCCTGGTCCACATTTTTCACAGGAGAAGCTGAAAATTTTAATGAGAAGCATTCAGCTCATGTAAGACACGAGGATGAAGGTTCTTGGTGTGTGTTGGAGTTCAGTACCTATTTCTGGACATGCAGGGACAGGCGAAGTGCTTTCAGCTGTCGGACTCTGCTCATGTTTAACTGGAAGCACAGAGCAGAAAAGTACAGGACATCTTTAATCAGCTATAGATCGAGTAGACACAACTGGTATGGTAGGCTCACCCCGGTTTACTGTTCCCATAGCGGTGCGCCAATGAGATGCGATTTTTTAAATGTTGAACTCACTTAGATCTGAGATCCTGACCAACTCCCTGTCGCAGACGTCGTTCACTCGCTCTCTCAGCTCCGTGATCGCTCTTCTCAGAACAATCAAGGAGAAATATGGATGGACATTAACATCAGGAATCTCATCAGGATCAGCAGGAATGAAAAGGGGTTTGCATTTCTGAACCACAAACAGATGATAAACAGCATGATGAGAATATGAAGTTAGAAATCAGATTAATAGAAAATATCAACTCTATCGCCTACAGAACAAGAAAACTGATGAATTTTTCAACATACAGGAAAAGTTTTAATGAATGAATGAATTTGTATGTGAGGTTTCGTAGTTGAATTACATCAAATTGAAAATGAATGCAATAGTTTATATTCGCGTGCAGATTTAAAAAATCTTTTTATCTCTATACAAATTAGGTGGCGACAATTCGAATAAAATTTTGGTGGTACAAAAAAATGATCTAATTCACGTCTTCACATTTTCGAAGGACAACCCAGAGGACCTTTAAAAGGAATACAAGTAATAGAAAGAGAGGGACTGACCTGGAATGAGACCTGTGACAATAAGATATGAAATTTAAAATCTACAATTCATTTATTTATTAATTTATTGATTAATTGCTTTATGGTAAAAAAAAAACAAAAACACTTCATTTTAGGTTCTGCATTAATAAGTCTTTCTTTGATTTGAAATCTGAATTTTTATGCCTTAAAAAAATTCAATTAGCATTTCAACCAGTGATGTAGTGTTTTGAAAATAAGCATTTAAATTTAAAGAGCTCTGTATGAAATGGGTTATGATCATTTATTGCATGTTTTTTGTGATTTGTTTTTTGTGGTCATTTTCTACTTTTGTTTTTTTAATTGTAAACCTGAATGCAGGTTTAATTGTAAACCTGAATTTTTTGTTGTTGTTTGTTTGTACACTGTTTGTGTTGTTTTTGTGCCGCCAAAAAACAGACTTTGAATGTTTATTTTCCGATTTAATTTAAAACCTTGGACATGGAAAACAATTCCAATGAGATGTAATCAGACTACAAAACTTCCACATATATATCAAATCAGTGGTTAAAATGTATAATTTTAAACTTGGATGTGCTGTTTGTTCGTTGCACATCTGGATATCATTTCCTCCCGAGTGACATGATGCTCCATGACAAGGAACTAAACCAGCCCATTCGAGCAACCTCTCCTCTTTAGGAGAAAAAAAAAGAATTTACCAACAGGAAGTGGATGTGATCGTCAGTACGTGAGAGCAGCTCCAGTTCGGCTTCGGTCCTCCTCGTATCTTCAGTCTGCTGGTCCAGACGCTCAAGCAGGACCTCGGCTTGGGCCAGCGCGGCTCTCTCTTCAGCCCTGAGCAGCTCTTTAACCTCGACGTGTTTCCTTTCGATGGAGCGAAGCAGCTTGGTGCAGATTTTCTCGCTGTCTTCCTCCACGGCCTGAGCGGAGCGCTGCGGAGGAAAACATTCAGTAACGCGCTGTTCTTTTGGGGTCAGAATAAAAGAGGAATTTCCACAGCATCTAGTCAGGAGTAACTTTTATATGGAATTACAGTACATTACGTATCATTTTCATAATAACATCTCTTTCAAAGTAACATGTAATGGTTTTCATGCCACATAATCTAAATCTAATGATAAGAAATGGATTTAATTTTATTCAAAGATAATCATAAAGTAAATCATAAATCCCCAGCTACACTAATGCATTTATCTCATTACACCAGAGACATGATCAGACTGCCTGCCTTACATCTGAAACACTGGCCTCCCAGGAACTCCTTTAATAACCCAAACATTTAGAAATGGCTTGGACCGAGGTCAGGACTGTACGAGTGATGTGGCAATCATTCTTAGCTAAGTTCCTGTGATGTGCAAGTGGTGTTGGTGAATGATTGTGCGTGCAGTTCCCATAGACAGATGCGTCTCTTCCACAGAAGCTGTCTGTCAATTTTTAAGGATCAGGCGTTCCACTCACTGAATGTTCACATGAACCACTGCAGTGGGCCTCGATCCACCTCGTCATTCTTTAAACTCTTTGCACCATTCAAATGTTTTCCTGCATTTCATGTCTGTAATGTGCTTAAAGCTTTCTGTAAGTTCACTAGTCCCGGTTTGATTTGAACGCCCCTCATATGTTGTGCTGTTATTGAAAAATGATCAACTGAGTATTTTCCTGTAACATAATACTCCCAAGTATTTAATTTCTTATTCAATATAATATAATAAACGCAATTCCATGTTTTTTTAAATTAAAAAAATTAAAAAATTGAACATTTCCCTGTTACTGCCCTCTGCTTACCTTGAGGTATTTCATGATGTTCCTCAGCTCCTTCTCCTTCTCCTTGCTCTTTTCTTTCGATCTTTTCAAGGCTTCCTCGAACTGCCTCTGATTTTGGAGAGACATCAATAATGTATTCAGTACGACACATCATAATTGGAGTAACGTGATATTTTACACTGTTTTACTCATTCAGCTGAGGCACGTTGGATTTCTAAAGTCTGCAGCTTCAGTTTTTAAGATGTGATTCACTCATTTCCACATGAGATTCTTGCACAAATGTCTTCTCAAGACAAAGTACAAGTCTAAAGTTCTTGTCTGTTTCAGTCCATGCTTTATCCAGAGCAAATTTTGCTTTTTTTTTTTATCTCATTATACATCTGAGCAGTTAAGGGCCTTGCTCAAGGGCCCATCAGTGTCAACTTGGTGGTCATGGGATTTGAACCTGGAACCTTCCAAACTGT
>JAOVVA010000024.1:3653842-3679363 GCA_028565275.1 Leiocassis micropogon
GATCTTTGAGTTTAGCTCATGAAAAATGGGAGCAAAAATAAAAGTGTTGCGTTTATATTTTTGTTCAGTGTATATAACTGTATCTGTCGCATGTAAATACAATGTCTTTTTTATAAGATTACAACAAACCATATGAGGTTGCTTATCTTGTTTATTGTTATACATAAATTCCTAAATCTGTATGTGTAAAATTCTTGTTCTGTTGGCAGATAATTTTGCTAATTTTCGAATAATATACTGTATATACACACATACAGTGTATATATATCTCTCTATATATATATATATATCTTTATCTCGCTTTATCTCGTAGACAGCTTGCTAGGCGTGCAAATATAAAAATGTAAGAAAAAAAAAGAAATGTGTATATATATATATATATATATATATATATATACACATTTCCTTTTTTTTTTTTTTTACATTTTTATATGCTTCACTTTTTTTTAGAAATGGCATTAGGGTTTTGCACGCCTAGCAAGCTGTCTACGAGATAAAGCCCACTATATCTCAGGTATGAAGTCTTCATGTTTATTTGAAGCGTTGCTCTGTGGATCAGCTCTGAAGGTGGTTTTCTCCTGCATGTTAATCCCTGGCATTTGGACGGTAATGGTATGCGACCACTGCATTGCTGTTGTGAAGTGCATTACGATGGAAAAAGATTGTAAGAAGTGACTTTACAAACAAGATGAGCTTTGGTGACAAATACTGTCATGTAAGGCAAAGCTAGAGACTTTGGGTGGTGAGAGGAGGGAGACTGTGAGGGATAGAAGAGTAGGACGTGAAAGGTAAAGCACATGGATGGAAGGATGCAATGAAATCAATTTAGAAGTGTGACTGCAGCTCGTCTTATGTATATTTAAAAAAAAAAAAAAATGTTGATGCTGTCCATTGCCTAACCTGCCAACTCTTGCCTTGCACTACTCATGTATTGCCTGAATAAACAATTTCACGCACATACATTTACAAACCTTTATGCTGTAATTGGATTCAAGAAATGAATCAGATTTGTCCTGCTGTGTAAACAAGGTAAAAAACATCTGCACGTGCTGACATACTGTAAGTATGCATGCAGAGTGCTCTTACAAAGTCTCAGATATGAACTCCCCTGGGGAAGCTTGAGCACTACAACATCACTGATGCACTCCTGCTGCTCCCTTACACACTCCCTTCCAGCCCCATTACCACACCGTTCCTTTACACTACAACATGTGAATTAATAAAAATAATAAAAAGCTGCAATCTCCTTTCCTGTTTCGAGTCTTTGTGTTCATGTTGAGCCTCGTCACAAAGTATCAGTGTAACCAGAGCACAGCGGTAAGTCATTACTAGTGCTGTAGAAACATGATTTTCAGGTTTTCTCCTGTGGATTTTTTTCCCCCCTGAACTTTTCTGATAGTGAGGCTTTGAGGAAACTCGCAACTCTCTACACTTTCATGTCCAGCATGCATTAGATTCAGCGTTAGGATTCTCTGGAAGAAGCACAATGTAATCCCGTATTTCTCCTGTGGTCTTCTTAAATGGACTTAATCCACACATTCATGTGCAGTTACTGGACTAAAGGACTTCCTGCTGTAGCCCTGGGTTTCAGTTCACTGCATCTCTTAAAGGAAAGCTATTGATTATTTATTATCACTGCACATGCTAATGTACTTAATGCTAATGTTTCTGTAAATGAAGCTCAAGATAATCATAAAAACACACAACCTTTTAAAAAATAAAAAAAAAATAAAAAATTGCAACCTTTTATTCATGACATTGCATACAATTACAGTTTTAGCCAGTTTGACTAAAAACAAGTATTAATAGAAATATACTGTTCCATGTTTATACTGTAATACAATAATAATAATAATAATAATAATAATATTTGAACTGATTTACAGATTTAAACTGCAGTAGCAACTTTTCTACTTGTGTAGCAGGTATTTATGGCTAGTCTTCCATTTTCATTGTCTTGTATGGCCTAATAATCAATTTAAGGCATCGAATCGTTTATTTTAAGACTATCTTACCATTTTTGTCTTCTTTTTTATGATTTTACTCATCTAAGTATTAATTTTACCCATTTCTTATTGTCTAATCCTTCTTTTCTTTGCAGTTTCTTACTTTCTAACTTTCTTTTATTTATTTATTTCTATTTGTTCTAATTCTTCTAATTGTGTAACTGTTATTTATTTAGTAGTTTAAAAAATACTCTAATCTATTCTGATTTTAGTTGCTTTTAGAGTCTAATCATACATCCTAGGCATTTCTTATTGTCTAATCTTCCATGTCAGTAGTTTCTTACTGCCTAATCTTTTATTTTATGATTTTTCTTTAATTGTCCAATTTTCCCAAGTTGGGCATTTCTTACTGTTCCTCTACTTTTTTATTCTTATTTGTCTTTTCTTCCTTCATAGCAGTTTTATTATTGAGGAGTATTTGATTTGAGTACATTTTACAGTACAATTGTCCACGATAAGAATTTATAATTTTAAGTATAAATAAAAAAATATTATATTATTATTATATAAAATATATTATATTAAATAGTATTATATATTATATTATTATATTATAATTTTCTCTTGTAACAGTTTTTTATGATTGAATTTTTTCCATTTTAATTGTTTCTTATTGTTGTATTAACTATTTTCGGTATTTCTTATTGTTTAATCCTCCACTTCAGCAGCTTCTACCTCAATGTTTGTTTGTTCACCAAGCAAGTGTATAATTGGTTATCGTATATTTGTTTTTGCTATGAACTGAAATGTTTGCCTAATAATATTTTTGTTTGAATAAGCCTAAATTATTTCATATGGAATTTAAATAAAACTAAGATGCATATAGTCATGTTCAAAACGCTGTACCCACTCTTTTAATTCTATATACATATTTTTTTGGTCTTAGTCTTAAGCAAATAGAACCGCAGGTGAACAACAATTTTTTCTATTTACCATGCCATTATTTATTTAATAATGCGGGCAATAACAAGTACCCCATTGCTTATTCTCAGGATTTAAGCAGGTAAGATGCAGCCAGGTGGTGCTAATCATCAGCCCTTGGGAAACTGATAATCAACAGGTGTCCAGATCTCTAGAAAATAAGAAGTTTTGGCAGTTTGCTGGTCTGGAGCATTCAGGTGTGTGTGTTAACACAATGCCAAAAGGGAAAGACATAAGCAATGGTTTTAGGGAAGCAACTGTTGCTGCACATTAATCTGGAAAGGGTTTTAAAATTTAAAATGTCCATACAATTTTGAGTTCAATGTTCTACGATGTGAAAGATTATTTACAAGTGGAAAGTTTAAGACATTTGCCCACCTCCCCAGGAGTGGACGTTCCAGCACATGAACAACAAGGTCAAACTGTGCAATGCTTAGAGAAATAGAAATAAAACCAAGATCCACATCTCAGACCCTACTGGCCTCACTGAGCATGTTAAATATGAAAGTCAATGACAGCACAATTAGAAGAAGACTGAACAAGTACAGTTTGTTTGGAAGGATTCATTAACATGGAAGCATGACTGAGGTTCACAGTGAGGACTTCTGGAATAATGATCTATGGACAAATGAGATCAAAGTGAATTTTTTTGGCTTTAATGCCCAGCACCATGTTTGGCGAAAAACCAAACAGCATTTCAGCAGAAACACCTCATACCCACGGTCAAGCATGGTGGTGGAGGGGTGATTATTTGGGCTTGTTTTGTAGCCACAGTAACTTGGCACCTTACAGTCTTTGGGTTGACCATGAACTCCTCTGTATACCAAAGTATTCCAGGGGCAAATGTGAGGCCATCTGTCTGAAATCGGTTCATGCAACAGGACAATGATCGGAGGCATGCAAGTAAATCTACATGAGAATGGCTGAAAAATTTTAGAATCAAGGTTTTGGAATGGCCTAGTCAAGGCCATTTTTTTGGCTAAAATTTAGTTAAATAAATAATAGCACGGTAAAAAAAAAAGTTATATGTTGTTGTTTGTTTGAAATTCTATTTCAAAAATTCCTAAAATTCCTTAAAACACTAAGCAATTTGGTATTATAAGCTGCTGTTACCAATATGTACTGCAGTGCAAATATAGGCTGCACTCTATTTGTCATGCATTATTATAATAAACTTCCCAGGAAGAAAGTTATTAATTATTCATTACAGCAACTACATGACAAAGCTTCATTAAACATGTATTGTACTAAGTTACTCTCTAAATGTTATAATTCATTATGTTGGGCTTTAAAGAGATGCTCTTAAACTGAAAATCACTGTCATGTCTTTCGCATTTTAAGGAGGTTTTAACACATTTAGGTAGTCTTAAGGTGTCTCCATCAGGTAACCATGTTAGATGTTCTATTTAAAACTGCGATGTCCTTAATGGACAGATTTGGACTATGTGTTTCAACAAAGAGCCTGTTCAGGTTTTTTTTAATCCTTCCACAGTATTTAACAGTTAGGCCAGAAATGACACCACCACATGTGTTCTTATCAGCAAAGTCCACTTGCTGCAGCGAGACAGAAACCGAAGACAGAAGTGACCTATCGTTCTAAATGTAAAATTGGGGTCTGCACTCTTCTAAACCGTGTCTGCTAAAAACAGGACGAGGACCCATTACTTTAGCTTCACTTGGACATTAACTAACAGGTATGTAATAAGGGGACACAGAGGCATGATATTTCAGTCTGTAGTTAACTGTTTAATGTGACAACGTCCTAGCACTGATGACAGAGTTCCCTTTGCATGCATTGTAAAATATGTTCGATTGACGCAGATGAAAATGACGGCTCCTTGTAGGCTGGTTTCACAGCTCATAAAATGCAGCTTCTGATTAAAAAAAAAAAGATTTTCTATTTAGTTAAAAATGATGCAGCTGTTATCGGCTTATTAACAGTCAATTAGACATAATAAATAATATTATACTGAGCGTATTTACTCTCTTCACTCTGAGTTTTGTGCATGATTTGAAAAATGAATCAGAACCGCACTTGTCGTTGGTTCACAAGCATACACTAATTTCACATTCATCAAACCATCATATTTAGCAAAATCACATCTGTCCAGAGGGCGCACGGCGGCTTAATGGTTAGCACTGTCGCCTTGCACCTCCAGGTTTTGGTTCCTGCGTGTTCTTGAGTCTGTGTGTCATGGAGTTTGCATGTTCTCCCCATTCTTGGTGGGTTTCCTCCCACAATCCAAACACATGCAGATTAGACTAACTGGCATTCCATATTGCCCATAATGTGTGTATAAGCATGTGAGTTTGTGTGTGCGCCCTGCGATGGATTGGCACCCTGTCCAGGGTGTACCCTGCCTCGTGTAGACCCCCCACCGGCCATCCTGTGTACAGGATAAAGTGGTATAGACGATGAGTAAGTCTATATGAGCCTGATTTCCAGTTGAACAATTTAGAAAAATAAATATCATCAATAATAGCAGCACGTACTGTAGGTAATGTACAGTATGAGTGAGGAGTGATAATAATAATCACCATTGTGCAGTGTCATAAAACGTAGGGAATAGGGCTTGGACAATAAAGTCAACAACTAATCAGTAAATGTGAATTAGAGTAAACATAGATGCAAGTTTATGAGCTGATTAATCTGAGTAACAGGCACATTTACAGTAAGTACAAGAGGCGTCATGAAGCGCTAGCGGATGAGAAGCTGTGGGCTTTTCAAACACACTTGGAGAACACTGCAAGTTTTTTTTTTCTTCTTCTCCCTATTACATAACTCGGATTCAACACCTAAACAAAGAAGATCTGATTTAAAACTGCTTAATCTAAAACAGAGCACGTCCATAACTGTCTGCGTACACCCACATGATATCAATTTACAGTAAAAACAAAGAATTGCCAAATCCATTGCTACTGAATCACCCTTTCCTCTGTTCAAACCTTGTTGCCGTTTGTGATTATGTGATCCAGTTTTAAGTTTTCATTTTTCTTGGTGCTTTTCATGCCATTTTCGAGGGTGGCGAGAAAGAACTTTTTACTTGCAGCAACCTCTGACACCAGGACCTCTGACTAAGCTTGACTGAAATCTATTTTTCTTCCCTGATCCATTTACTTCTTTCAGATATTGGATACGTGTAGGATGCTGAATGCTTTACTTTTTTTTGCCAACACAACAGAGTTATACATTAGGGTATGTCGTAAAATAGTTTGACACAAAGTCGTTTGTAGGCAACTTGAATGCGTGAGGGTCACAATGTGCACAGGGCGGCGTGTCCCCAGGAGGTGGGTAGCTAATCTCTGATTTAGCATATTGGGAGCGCATAGTGGATGCAAGCTGTGTTAGATTTATAGGATTGATGTAAATGGTCTGAAGGAGGAATCCTAGATGTGAAGGAATTAAATGAACTAAAAGTGCATGCACAGTATGGGTTTTGTAACTCTGACTACTTTAATGGTTTCCCCAAACTGCTAAGAAACATAAGAAACCTGTGCATGTACTGCATTGGGTTTCTCTGCATCGCTGAAGCACACATACCATGAAATCCTCAACATATAACCTGGTGCTTACGTCCTGTTCGATATAATGTGCTATTAAATAGAGTAACTATGTGCTTAACTGTGGTTTAAAACTCCCCTATACCTAAATTTAACAGCTAATTAATTGAACAATAGTTGGCAAGTAAAGATGTAGTACTGTGAGCCTTCAGAGAACACTTTACTCGTACGCTTCCTGGACGAAAAAAAAACAAACAACAAAAAAAAATGCACTTTTTAATATTTTATTAAACTGCTTTAATTATGGTGTGCATCTACTATGGCACTGTTTCAACAACCTTACATTACAGAATTTATTCATGAGATCTTGAATTGGTTATGAGAAAGTCGATCCACTCCTTAAAAGTCTTCTCCGGTGCATCCCAAAGACTTTAAATGTAGGGAAGGTCAGGATGATGTACTGTATGGGATGCCAAAAACCGTGGGATGACTGACTACATTGCATAAGAATTTTGCCACCGTTTTTGTGCCTGCTATTGCAGTGGCAGTAGCTTCCACCCACCGACTGAATCAGTCCTCCATAAAACTAAAATCTACCTTTTCCCACCTTTCTGGTTCAACAAATCTACAATTTTTCTATTTTTAGGTTTTTAAAGGGACCTAATATGTCCTATTTGGGCAGAGAATGCCTCTCTCTTGTGTTATATTGGGTACAAATTTCACATTTTGACATACAGTAAGTGTGCGTGATACAGGGACCACCATTCTGCACGAATAGTCCGTGCTCCCAGAACCACTTTCTCAATCTGAGTCCGGGAATATGTCCATGCTACCAGGGAAAACTTCACTGATGTGATAACCTGGTCATGCAGTACATTCAGGTCGTCAGCTGACTTCATTTTTTTGCCACATAACGTTGCTGAGTCTAGACCTGAGCAACTGAAGCAACCCCAGATCATAATACTGTCCCCAGAGGCTTGTACAGTGGACACTATGCATGGTGGGTCAATCTGGACTCATCAGAACACATAGCCTTGTTCTATTGCTCCAAAAACTTATGTCTTTTTTTTCTGATTAGTCTCACTAATAAGAGGTTGTCTTTAGCCAATCTTCTTGTAACACTGTGTGTATGGAATTGCTCTTACCTTCACTATTAAACATAGCCCTGGTTTTAAACATTGATATTTTTTACCATTCAACTTCACCAAACGTCCAAGTGATTTTTTTTTCCCCAACCACTTTTCTTCCACAAAGATGACGGTTCAGTATAATCCTCCCAGATTTTAATTACGTTTTAAAGGGTTCTTAACAAAATTCCAGTAATTTGAAATCTCCTTAGTTGTTTTCTTTGCTTAGTGCAGCCCAATAATTTGACCCTTCTGAAGTGGCGACCTTTTTTTTTTTTTTTGGCCAGGCACTGTATAAGTACTGTATAGGGTAAAATGTGTGTGAAAATCCCAGGTTATCATCAGCTTCTGAAATACTCAACTCAGCTTATTTGGCACAAAAAAAGATAAAAAAAAAAATACCACGGTCAAAGTCACTGAGATCACTGCTTTTTTTTTTTCCTCCCATGCAGATGTTTGATTTAAACATTAAGTGAAGCTCTCGACATCACTCTGCATGATTTTATGCATTGTGCTGCTTCCACTTGATTGCTGACTGGACAACCGCAAGTGCTCTCGATACACCAAATGATGATGTACTTTCTATGGTACACCTACATTATAGATAAAGACATCCATATTAAGTGTATCTCAATGTGAATGTATGGATGTATGACATTCTACAGTTTAAATCTAAAACCTGGATCGGATAGAAAAGCAAATTTAGGCATCTTTCTTGCCTTTATCGATCAACTTTGAAGCGTTGCATGATATCTTATGATCTCCCTTGAAACAGTATGACCTTGAGTTGATCAGGATACAGTCCTTCTATGCTGGGGGAAAAAAAATTGCCAACAAATCGAGCATCATCCTCTAAGACGTACAGGACGTCACTATGATTGATGTGTTAGGAGAGATGGAATAGGATTCTGACCTTGTCATAGTGCAGTCTTCCCCAGACATGTCCTTTTACTTCCCCTGCATTGCACAGGTTGGTGTGTATGCCTATTTGAACACAGATTTCACACACCTAGAGAAGCACCTCCAGCCCTCTCCCCCATACCATCTATTATTTAAGGTACATCTATTACATCTATTACTTAGCAGCTGCACTACATACAAACAGCTACTTCTTTTCTCTCTATCTCTCTTTCTGTCAGTCAAGAGGTTAAGGTGGTTGTAGATTGTATGAATATTGATCATTTTTGAATTTGTAATATAGTAAGTGTTAACATACAGTACATGTACAAATAAGGCAAGTGATAATTTCTTGTATCTGATAGGTCACAGAATGTTGATTTTCTGTATTAAATGTTAAAAATGTTAATCAAATTAAAATAAAAAAAATATATTGCTTAATTAAAGAAGGAGTCTCCAGTATGAGCACTTTGTAGCCTTGTAGTCACACTTTGCCTTCAATATTTATTTATTTATGTATTTTTATTTGTTTGTTTGCTCATTTATTTATTTTCCACGCTGACATGTAACTGATAACCAGTGGTGGGCAAAGTTCACAAATCCTGTACTTGAGGTTTTTTTTTTTTTGTGTGTGTGTAATGTACTGTACCTGTACAGATTCAAAGGCAAATATTGCTCAAGTAAAAGTAGAAGTCCATCATATACCTCATGTACTTGTGTAAAAGTACAGAAGTACTCATCTTTAAATTTACTTGAGTATCAAAAGTACAGGGCTTTTATTAGCTCACTGTAGCCTCTTTCATAGTAAAAATCTCTCACTCACACATTCTCGATTGTGAACGAGCGCTTTCCATCACTGTCTGCAACCAGCTTCGCTTCTGATTTCAACCACCTGTTACATTATTCGCCATGCCTCAAAGGAAAGCCAAGTCATGCACTTACACATAATAGTCAGCAGGTGGTGAAATTCCCACTTTGAGTACTACACACCACTGTGGTTAGGTACTGCAACAGATAAGTAAAAGTACATGTGGTTGCTATACTTTTTGTGTGGAGTAAAAGTAAAAAGCATCTTTTTACTCAAATTTTACTTTCAATTTTGTCACACAACTTTTTTTTCTTTTTTCGCATTTCTGTGTTAGGACACTGGGGTCAGACAGGATACAGCACACCTGGAGAGGATAAAGTTAAGGGCCTTGCTCAAGGGCCCAACAGTAACTTGGCTGTGCTGAGGCTTGAACACCTGACCATCTGATCAGTAACCCAGAGCTTTAACCATTTGAGCCCACTAGTTACGTGTACACTAGTACATGTACTTAGTTACCTTCCACCTCTGCTTACAATGGGAATGTCTTGTTTTGTGACTTACATTTTAATCTCATTATACATCTGAGCAGTTGAGGTTTAAGGGCCTTGCTCAAGGGCCCAACAGGGACAACTTGGTGGTTGTGAACCTGGAACGTTGGACCTTCTGAACTGTAGTCCAATGCTTTAACCACTGAGCTAACCCTGACCCTCTTTATTTATAAATAAACATTATGATCTTCTTTTTAAAATTAATAATAATATTTATAACCATTGGGGTCGGCACGGTGGTTTAGTGGTTAGCTTGCCAGGTTTAAGGGTTCAATTCCCGCTTTGGGTCTGTGTGCACAGAGTTTGCATGTTTCTCCCTGTGCTTGGTGGGTTTCCTCTCACAGTCCAAAAACATGCAGGTTAGGCTAATTGGTATTCCCAAATTGCCCATAGTGTGTGAATGAGTGTGTAAGTGCATGTGTATCCGTGTGTGCTCTGTGATGGATTGGCACCCTGTCCCACCTGGGACAGGCTCCAGGCCCCCTGTGACCCTGTATACAGCATTAAGCGTTATAGACAATTAGTGTAATCACTGGCAAAGTTTTGTAGAAAAAGAAAGTTCTATTCCTTCTGTAATATTAGCTATAATATAGTATAATGATACTGTATCTAATAATTTATTAATGTTCTTAAAAACCTGTCAAAGAAATATGAAAAGTCAGCTCATATTTGGAATTGATAAATACTTTCACACATTAATATGCCCTATAAAGCGAAAAGAGTTTCATAACAAAATGTCACATTTCACATCCAAACTATTTGAGTAATTGTAAATCCTGTAGCATATGATTTCTACTTGCACTACTAATTAATTGCAGCTTTTATGTTCAATGTTCTGGCAAGGGCTGAATTAAAATGCTTTCGAATATCCACGCTGGCAAACTTCATTTCACGAACAGATAAAGCTCATATTCATCTCCCGGATGTTTCTTTCGGAGGAGCTTGTCACAGCTCGGCCTTGACTGCCTGCCACTTAATCAGCCGCAGACTGAAGAGCTTTTGAAAAGCTGCCGTTCATCACGTTAATGGGGACACATCGATTGTGGTGCAATGTGCCTCTGAAATAGTAATGAAGCGAATTGAGAAATCGCAGATTGGAAAGCAATAAGGAGATTCAACTTTCCAGAGCCGCGCTGATGGATATTGTTTTGTGGGCGGCGTGTTTTCCGTGAACCTCAAGAATTATTAATAAATACGGCACACGAATTATGAATACAAGTGGATTCGTTCTGCACTCATAAATCAGCTGGTTTTAACATGACTTATTTTTTTTTGCTAAGAGTTTCCCATAATGCTTGATGAGGTGGAAAATAATCAAGGATTTAAGACCCTGAAAGAGCTGCAGAATCCATTGCCCGTACTGTACAGTATTTCAGCTTTCAGTTTTTACGGGATTTACATAAGGAGACTTGAGTAGTTGTTGTGAAATCTTAATTCTGTAGGCTGAGTCATTTCCAGTATAAGTCTGGAGGAAAACTTCAATTATTGCTCTCGCGTTTGTCAATTCAGGCATTACTCAGCAATTACCCAATTTACACGTCTCCGAAGCGGCAGTGCGGTTTGACTTTTGATGGAGTAAAGGGGAGATAACAAGGTTCCCTGAATTTTTTTGACGTCTGAAACATCAAATAAACATACTGTGCCAGTTAATGGACATAGGAGGGAAAAAATATGAAAAAAGGACATAACAGAGGGGAAAAAAATACAGTAAAAAAAAGGAAAAATTTGGGTGAGAGTTTATTCGAGTCAGTATGAGAACAGTGCTTGCTAGGAGTGTTAGCAAGCGTCTGTGAGGTTAAGAAATCCCGCCGTCTGCATTATTATTGTTTAAAAGAATTCATTCTCGTCTGTGATTGGTTAGGGACCTAGAGTATGAAGGCGGGACTTAAATCGTTGTGTTTTAGTCCAGTTTAGTGCAATAATTTTAAATTGTTAAATCAATATCACATTTATATATAATTAAGGCATTATATTCATAATGGTGATGGCAATTAAAATAAAAAAAGAACAATCACAAAACAACAATCTTTACATTTCATACATCAGAGGACCAGAAACCAGTCTCAGACAAATTTCTTTCTGTATGTCTGTATATCTGTATGTCCGTCCAGCCGATTTTGTCACAGCATCACACAAAACTGGCTGGACAGAATTTAATGAAACTTTGCTTCAGTACAAAGCGCCTAAATTCTTACAAAACACGAACGAACACGCAGCACAGCACAGATTACTCCAAACAAAGGCAAGTACACTATGAAAACTGAACCTTCTTATGTTTATTCTTGTAAATCGTGAGAGCAGTTTCATAGACCCTGGCTGTAGGTCCCTGAGTCGCGCAGTGGTAAAGTACTTGCCCAATCATCCAGAGATCGCTAGTCAAGGGCAAGTAGCTTCTTCTATGTGGGAGCCCTCTAGTGATGTGTGGGATCTAGCAAAGAAAAAAAACTGACTGCGTTCCGTTCCACAGTAAATAATTATAAAAAAATGTGTATAAGTCATATAAATAAATTCTTTGCTTTACAATGACGTACGGAGAAATTATTATTGTACAGCTTAGTAGCCAAGCCTTGTAATACCAAGGATTAATTAAGTAATGAAATGTAAAATTATTGCATTATATTAATATTATGCTGATTACTATAATAATTATATATAGATGTATATACGTTTGTGCATTCCAGTGATTTTTTTCATAACCCCTTCACCGTTCACATTATCCTTTGAACTGAGTAGTTTCATTCCCTGCAGTTTGGAATCAAACTCAAAATGGCCGATTTCCCTGCTCAGTATACTTCGCCGATTGCAACGCACCCCAGAAGTATATGAGTCACTCAGGGTTTAGCGAGACCTCACAAATAAAAGGGCTTTTTTTCCCTTTTACATAATGTTTTTTTTTTTTTCCTTTTTCATGTCTCCCTTTTTTCCCCTTTTTTTTTTTATAAGGGCTCCATATACACATCAGACTACTCACTTTTTCAGGTATTCCAAATTGATACACAGTAGAGAGTATAAGTGGCTTATGTCAAATTGATCTTTTTATACAATATTCGTGATTTGTGTGGTTTGATCAAATCAAAAGCAATGCAAGGTTGTTTTCTCAGTATTGACATATGAAAAACAAAAAGGAACAGAAAACAAAAAAAACATCAGCATCTGTGAAGAATGTTCTGGCCAAGTTGCTTTTGAAAATCAGCTCACAAGGACACCTGAAAAGAGAGAGAGAGAGAGAGAGAGAGAGAGAGAGATGCTTAAGTAAATGTAAAAAAGCATCAGGTGAAAAGACTACAGAATTTACATTCATGACGAAAAAAAAATGGTGCTGATCATGATTGAAAATGAAAACAACACTTTAAACTCATCGATGAATAAATGCAGTACGTCGTGCACAATTATGAAATGACACTTAAGCTTGAATGCCAGTCAGCTATTACGCTATTGAGCTTCTATAAAAGGAGGCAAGTAAGCAAAGCAGTTACTGTCAGATTAGTAATCATGTGGGCAAGTATGTTAGTAGGCTAGTATGTAGGTATGTAAAATTGTGCGTATCATACCGATGGCCATGTTTGCTAATATAGAATGTTAGTAGACTATAGTGTACATAAAGTAGACTAGCTTTCTAGTAGTCATGTAATCTAGTGTATTCGTATGGAAGTAAGCAAGTAGGTTTAATACAGACCATATAGACAAGTGTAGGTACTGTAGTATTCTAATATGCTACCCATAAGAATTTTTAATATGGTACTATAGTACATCCCATAATATACCATAGTATTAGTACAGTATGCTACTTCAGACATTACCATGGTAGGCATCCTAAAACGTTATAGATTACCAGGATAGACATCATGGCACTTCAGTGGGTACTCTGGTAGTACTATGTTGTAAACCGCCATGCCACAGTACCTTCCATGGTATGCACCATAGTACTACCATAGTACTTACTGAAGTGCCATAATGTCTATTCTGGTAATCCATAGTGCCTACCTTGGTATACACCAGAGTACAGTACTACTACAGTACGCAGTGAAGTGCTACAATTCCTACTGTGGTATTGACCAAAGTACAGTGATGCACACCATAGTACTACAGTACAACGATATCCACTGAAGTGCCTTAGTGCCTACCTTGGTACACCTATACACCTGAGTACAGCACTACCACAGTACCCACTGAAGTGCTACCCTGGTGTTTGCCACAATATTTTGGTGAATACCATGATACATATGTGCTAGTTCAGCAGGTTTCTAATATGATATGTTTGTACCACTGGTATGGTATAGTACAGGCAGTACCATATTATTGTTACATACATACAATGGTACCATACTAGAGTATATAAATATGACCATTATGGTACGTAATCATGTATTACACATTTTTGATAATATCCTGGTACAGTATGTGTTCAATAGTGCCATACTACAGAGAACCATGTACCATACTACACTACATGTACCACTGGACTACCATGGTTTCCTATGGGTAGTGATGTAAGTATAGAAGTAAACAAATATGGTATTATACCAGTAAACTATTATGCTTGTATACAAGGCAGCTAATAGGCTAGTAGGGAATTAGGCTACTTTGCAAGGATGTGTGAATATAAGTATTCCAGTATGTAAGTAGCGTAGTATTCTAGTACTTCACACAGCCAGTATAGATCAATTTAGTGTGCAATTGGGTTATAATATAGATTATAGGCAAGTATGACAGTTTCATGTCATTGAGGCTAGTGTGCACAGAGGTGAGTAAGGAAATAGGCAAGTATGCTAGCATTCTGTCAGGAAGCTATTAAGCAATCAAGCTAATATGCTAGTATGGGAGTAGACTACTTTGCAAGAAGGCAAGCATGTTAGTAAGGTAGTAAACAGGTATACAAGTATAAAAGCTGACTAAAAGTAGTTTAGTAATCAAATAAGCCATAGGAAATATACAATGCTAATATATTTACCTACATACGCTAGTAGGTTTCAATACACATGTTGTTGTTAGCCTTTTAGCTTGTCCTGTCAAGGGGTCACTAAAGCAGAACATTCGATCCGTACAACAACTTGGCACAGGTTTAAAAAAATTAATTCTCTATATATTTTATATAAAATAATAATAATAATTCTGCCGGCCGCTCTTCCTGATGCAACCCTCCCACTTTATCCCAGATGCTAGTTTGCTATTATTCCTAATAAGCAAGCAGGCTATTTTATTTTATTCTGGTAGCCATGTTGGATATACAAAGGTTAGACTTTAAGTAGACAAGTACAGTAGGTTCAGTAGATTAGTACAGTATGCTTTGCATATATACTGTAGTAGTTTGCAAATGAGCTAGTAGTGCTAGTACACATGTACACTAGTGTGGTATTATGCTACTATGCAATCATGCTATCACATTAGTAAGTTAGTATGTTAGTAAACAACAATACTAGTATTCAGTGTACGTGTGTTAGTTTTGCAATTCAAGAATAAGTAGCCTAATGTGTTATTATGCGAGTAAGCTAGTATGCAAGCGTCACAGTGGCTTAGTGGTTGGCAATGTCACCTTGCACTTCCAGGTCCTGGGTTCGATTTGTGTGTATTTTGTGTGTATGGAGTTTGCATGTTCTTGGTGGGTTTCCTCCGGGGTCTCCGGTTTCCTCCCACAGTCCAAAGACATGCAGATTAGTCTAATTGGCATTCTCAAATTGCCCATAGTGTGTAAATGTACGTTAGAATGTGTGACCGGAGGTCCTAACATGGTTGTACCAAATGGGAATAAATGCAATGACCTCCACGGTTCTTAATTGGACTACTGAGCTACTGACGGATGGAAGCTAGTAGGCAAGTAGATAGTTTTTTTTTAGTAGGTTGGTTTGCTAGTATGCAAGTGGACAAGCATTCTGTTTTACAGTGAGGTTAAAAGTAGGAAATGTTAACTATTATTGCAGGTAAACAAGATTTCTAGTAGCTTAGTGTGCACGTTGACTTCTATGCAAGTGGTTTAGTATGTAAGAAAGGTATTAGGCACGGATGCATTCCTGAATACTAGCATAGTAGAATATTTGCATTGCAAACTAGCTTGATTGATTATAGGCACATCCTTGCATTCTTTCATAACAAAGTACTTAAATGAAAGTAGTAAAATGCCGTCCTATTTGGGTACAAACTTATTTGCATCTTGCCACATTTGTCTACTATGTTTTTTCAATATGTTCATAATTTTTGCCAGGCTACTTGCACAGGCTACTATCATTGTAACATACATGAACACAAGTATCCTGCCATGCTGACTGACATGCATACTAATCTACTACCGTGCTTGCGTATTAGGAAGCGTTCAATAATGTTTGAGCGCATGGTTTTCTGACAAGCAACGCATTCGGACCAGCAAACGAAATAAATTGTTATGTTACCTTCCCTAGAAGGTTGGGATGTTCTTGCTGACAGGCGTATAATTGAATTTCACAAAATGTATTGACATCTGTGGCATTTCTTCTGTCTGGCTTCGGACGATAACATGTCATCAAAGAAACCGCTTGGACATTTGTATTTCTTAACCACCTCCACCGGCTCCCTGTGGACCAATGTAATGCAATGTACTGACGCGGCATGTTCCTTGTTTGAAAAGGTCACGGTTCTGTCCTGGGTCTTACTGGAGCTGTCACACACAATTTTTCCCCCCTCCGGACGTGTGCAGGGCGGCCACGCGGTCTTGCGGAGGAGATAATAACGCAAAGAGGTCCACTGTGTTTCTTTAACCCTCATCACGTAGCAATTATGCTGTGAAGCCCTGGAGGCACTGAGGTGGAAGATGAAGAAGTAATATTGAGAAAGGACACTCTTGGGGGGGATCCAGTGATGCAGGAGATATTAATATGTATTGTTTGTGTTCTGTCAGAGAGATAGAGTTTGTAATTCATATAAATGATTATATTAGGAGCTATAGATAGTGGCGCTTTCCCGGTGCTTTCTGGCTAGAACCTCCCGAAGCACAGGGTAAGATGGTCAGTGAATTAATTAAGGAAGCTGGGGAAATAATTACCAGCTGGCGAGTAGTCTCTTCCAGTTTGACCAGTATAGCATGTGTTTTGGCAGCCAGTAGCTGGATTCTTTTTTGGCCAAAGTGCTGCTTCTGAAAAGGCATTAAAAAAAGGAGACTTTCCTAATTACAATGAAACAGATGAATAGAAATGTTAGAGTGTGTAGCGACTAGCCGCCCGCTGGACATTATTGTCATTAAATGTGCAAATAAGCCACTGATAAATCCTTAAGCAACCCTCATTATAAGAGTTGTACCAATAACATTTAAGTCTCCTCAGTCTTCCTTCCTCCTCCCAGGCTAAAAACACTTCACATTTCTCCTTGTCCTCCTTGTCCTCCTCCTCCTCCTCCTCCTCTTCCTCATCATCATCTATTCATTGTATTCCCGTGTTCCTGAATAGATCGACCAGAACCCTGATCGAGACAAAGCTCTATCTCAAGGATGAATGAAAAATTTGTAAGTGCTCTGATACTTTTATCGATTGCAGATGTAGTATATTTGTTTACATAGCTTCACTCGAACCAAATGAAAACATCTTTAATAAAGGAAAATTGATCTAATGTTTCTCACTGTAAGGTTATTATATAACAAATAAAAGCCCCTTGGGCCTATTCTTATATTTACAAATTTTACATTTCTGGTTTGTTATCGATGGAAGAGGATGTATATGGGTTTTTTGTCTCAGATTTCTGATCTCAGAAGGTTTTTTATGGTGGCCCTAATCCTCAACCTTAGTTTCAAAACAATTGCACGTTCTCATTCATTCTCTACAGCACTTATTCTGTACAGGGTTACAGGAGGCCTGGGTACTCAGTACACCCAGGACGGGGTGCCCACCCATCGCAGGGCACACAAGCACAAACACACTCACTCACTACGGGCAATTTGGAAAGGTCAGTCAGACTACCCTGTATGTCTCTACGCACACATGCCCGATGTGGGAATCAAACCCAAGACCCTGGAGGTGTGAGGCCACAGTTGAATGTGGATCTACTCAAGATATATTTACTTACTAAGGAGAAGACAAATAGCTGCCTTTGCGTAACTTTTTGGATTTTTCCATTTGGTGAAACCATTAAATGTTCTCCATAGAATCCTACAACAAAAAGTTTTCCTTTTTACCTTATTTTTAACCATCAGCTTCAATTTAGAAAAAAAAGTGTATTACTATAAATATTCATAAATTCCTATCCTTATATTGTATACATAATTCATATATATATATATATATATATATATATATATATATATTAATCATGAACTCTAGTGCAAACTTATGTTTAACACTGTACAAGTTTCTAAAAACAAAAAAACAAAAAAACGAAAAAACCTGCCTGCATTTTTTATGCTCTAAGGTTTTTTTTTTTTTTTTTTAATCTCTATTCGGAAAAAAAAGAAATGTCAAGGTCAATGTAACTCTATTATATTTGAAGCTTTAACAATAAATCTGTTATTTTTTATATTAAGGGTGCCAATAATTTCGAATACTTTGTATATTCTCATGTACAATACAAATAATGGTCTCTGTGATCATTAACGCATGCATAGAAATAATATCAAGCAAGCAGGCACACACACACATGCACACACACATACAGGAATGCTTGCTTCTACACGAGGTCACTGATTAGCTGACATCCATATTTCATTTGCATGCGTGTGTGTGTGTGTGTGTGCTGTAATTCCTTTTCCACCCTAAACCAAGATTACTGAAGAGAGAAACATCTGTCAGACCCACTGCTGCTCACGTTGTTCTCCTTTTGTTATGCCCAACCTTGCACTGCCTAGACTGCAGTCATTAATTCTTCATTACTCTGGCAAGATTCTAATGCCTGAAACCATTTTGTGTAAGGAAAAAAAGGATATGCACATTACGGCATGTGCGCGCATGCACACACACACATGCACACAGACACGCACACACATAGTTTTATTGTTTAATCACCCACACAGCCATATTCTCTCTCCAGGTCTCATCAGATATTGATAACATAACACTATGCTGTCGGCAATGCAGAAAAAAAGGGTGTGTGTGTGGGCCTAAATGTAGCATGTGCATCATGTTGTGCTAGGTCGCACCGCCTCCATGTCCCCCTGACATTTATATCTGATGTTAATTACACTGATCTAGGTTGACATGGATCAACGCAACCCAGGGGCTTAACAAGCTCTTATCAAAATAGACGTCCACTAATATGGACACCCACACACTTAACACATACTGCGCATTCCTATAAGCCGAAGCTTGTCACGTCTACGAACCAGTCACAGTCTGCTCCACACACACACACACACACACACACAAACACAGCATGTAGACGGATTTCTAAAAGCCTAAGCTCATCTCATATCCAGCGCGCCATCCCTAAAGAACCCCGGACTATCCAGAGACCGTATTCAAAAGCTTCAAATGTGGGTCAGCTCATCTCTCCATGGCAGGCTTCGATCACCACTGCCTGCTCTCTCTCTCTCTGTCTCTCTCTCTCTCTCTCCCTCTCGCTCAGATGTTGATGTGACCCAAATATTAACAATTCTCCAGCTAGGGAAAACTCCCCGAGCCCACAGAGAAGAGATAGATGAGAGCCAATAGACAGGGTTCCAGTCAAGATGAAGATAAAAGATTGCCTTTCTAAAGTCTCCACCTTCTACCCGCTACTACTTCTCAGGCAACACAGTAGCTACAGTCCCAGGGAGCGTTGTGTGAAATATTAAACAGTAACAATATCAGTAGACTGGTATATTGAACTTCCAACAAACTTGGAATGAAAACTCTCCACTCAGTAACCTAATGTTCGAACCAACATGCTTGACTGACATCTTCTGTATACAGTATATATATATAGTATTTATATAGTGCAGTATGCCTCGCCACAAAGCAGTGTTACAGAAATCCATAAGTAGATTTAGGGATCTAATGAGCAAGCCTGAGATGCCACCAGAAGGGAAAAAAGTCCCAGAGATTTACAGTATGCCGAACTTCAGACTCTTTTGTATGCACAAAGTCTAATATTTTTGGTACACTTTTCCGGCTGAATGCTTCAGAATTTTGAAGGTTGCGATCTGATTGGCTGTCAATTGGTAATATGCCATCTAATCATACAGACTGTCCCCTGTTTATCTCAGGACTCTTATTCACTAAAAACCCAAATATATACATCAACATTAAAGGCATGAGTATCTGTTTAAGTCAAGTTTTGCTTACATTTCAGTCATACCTCTAGACCACCTGCTTTAACCATTCACTCACTCATCATCTATACTACTTTATTCTGTATACAGGGTCGCAGGGTGCCTGGAGCCTATCCCAGGAGACTTAGGGCACGATGCAGGGTACACTCTGGACAGGGTGCCAATCCATCACAAGGCACACACACACACTATGGGCAACTTAGGAACGCCAATGAGCCTGATCTGCAGGTCTTTGGACTGTGGGAGGAAACCTGAATCCCAGGAAGAAACCCACCAAACACAGGGGGAACATGCAAACTCCATGCACACAGAGACGGGAATCGAACCTTGGCCAGGAATCGAACCCAGACTCTGGGGGTGCAAGGCGACAGTGCTAACCACTACACCACCATGCCGCCCACTTGGCTTTAATCCACGATAAAAATCAGGGACAGAAAATGCGGACTGAAGAAATTTGTTTTCTTTTGATAGAAATCTAATATATACAGTACGTACAGGTATGAACATTGCCTTGCTGCTTGTACAGTTCTATGACAGGTGTTCAAGTTTAACCTGGACTTTTCTTCTGAATTTTTCATTTATGAAGATGTAAAGCTGATTGGAACTTAGAGCTTACTTCAAGCACAGTACAGTAATGAAACTCTTACCTGTGGTAAAACATTTGAATGGTGCAAATTATTTAAAGAACCCCAAAGCCTACTGCAGTCCTTCCCATGAACATTCAGCAACATTCACCCGTTGCACAAGAGACACATCTGTTTGTAGGGAATGTTTACACTTTCAGACAGCATGGTGGTGTAGTGGTTAGCACTGTCGCCTTGCACCTCCAGGGACTGGGTTTGATTCCTGGCCAGGCTCGATTCCTGTCTCTGTGTGCATGGAGTTTGCATGTTATTTATGGTTTGTTTTATACCATATAGGTATATGGTTGTTTTTTCAGCAGCACTTGATCAAACACATACAATAATGTTGTATTTTTGTGTATATGTGTGTGTGTGTGTGCTGGTTTGTGTTAATAAAACCACATACAATATACTAAACCAAGGACAAGGAATTGTAAATCTACAGTACATCCAGAATTTCTGGAAAGCTGCAGAAAAAAAGTAGCTATGTTTACATGGACAATATTTGTTCAATCCGCTTGAACTCATTCTGATTAGAGTTTTCAAATGAACTGTGTACATGAACACTGATCCGATAAGATGTGTGTTAACACGCTCAAAGCGTTTAATCAGAATGCTAGTTCGTAAATATAACAGAAGAAAAAGGAGGAGGAGAAAAAGAATTCCGAGGTTAGGTTAGGCTACTGTGTTATGATAAGGAACAAGGATTCAGTCTCATCTCTGATTGGTTAGCTCGTCAGGTCATCTAATGTTACCCCCACATGAGGAACGATCAGATAAGTGTCTACATGGCTAACGGATTTTCAAAGGTTTACTACTGAGAAGTAAATCCGAATGCGCTGGATCATGTCAGACTGTTCCCATTGGCCTGTCATTCTGATTATTAGTGTAATGTTATAGTGCATCTGTGACAAAGGTTTTAGAACAGTGGCCGCGCTTCAGGGTCGAGGGTTCGATCTCCACCTCGGGGTCTGTGTGCATGGAGTTTGCATGTTCTCCCCGTGCTTGGTGGTTTTTCCTCCTGGTACTCCGGTTTCCTCCCCCAGTCCAAAGACATGCAGATTAGGCAAATTGGCGTTCCCAAATTGACCGTTGTGTGCCCTGGCAAAGGTGTCCCCCACGTTGAGCCCAAGTCTATAGCAACCCTGTACAAAATATAGAAGATGGGTATAGAAGATGAATTAATTCTTTAATATTATGGTGCATGCAAACACGCCTGGTGCCTATTGTTTGAAGTGCTTTTATGTAGAATGATCTACATGAAAACTTGAAAAGTAACAGAAAAGTAACAGAAAATGTCTGTGACTCAAACAGTCACTTCCTGTCCATGTTGGTGGTCCCAGCCCATGAATCATACCGGCTTTTGAGGTGACAGCTAGATGGTTTTTCAAGGCTGGAGGACAGTACTCATGTTAAGCGCTCGCTAAGCCCATAGAATTTCCCGAAGAAGTCCATCCTTCATGTAACCCACTGCACACAACAAAGACTCTCCCCACCACCCTCATCGATTCACCACCTACAAGCAAAACCTTTCCTTTACCAAGACATTTCCTTTTATCCATGCTCCATTTTGTGATCATAAGAAGAAGAAAAAAAAACACCTCCGGGGCTCAACTCAATATTGTAGTCCCAGCATTCACGTTACGCCATTGGCATTTACAGCTTCGCGATGTGTAATGACAATGAAATTGCAAGTGCTGCAATAAAAGGACAGGATCCTATCACCATGGATACTCAGGCTTTTGTGTGAGCACCGTCTCCAGAAAACACCATCCTCAATTGTCAGTCGTTCACCTTTCTTTATTGATTAAAAATAAATGGCGCTCGGGTATGACCTAGCTAAGGACAGACGCTCTGGCCTCCCTACGGCCTTGAGGGAGACGTCAGGATGTCGGTCCCTTGCAGCCTGTTTGTTTCAGGCTTCTCCTTAATTAGCAACGTGGACGTGCCAAAAATACGCCTGGTTAAAATGACTAAAGGTGAATTGCGTTTGTTCTTCCTCCACAGCATGCGCTGGGAGAACCATCATCACGATCATCAAGGCACTCCCACAAAAAGCACGCACACATAGCTGGGTACAAAGAGGTCATCTATTTCTAAAAGCAGTCTTACAAAAGCTGTACAATACCATTAAAAAATGAACAGCGTAACCATGACAACGCCTGGAAATCATTTTTTTTTTTTTACCTGATATTCAGTGGAACTCAAAAATGTAGCTTGTTGTTTGTGATCAGATAATCATGGTCAGTTCATTCTGTATACCTGAGGAGGATACAAATACAGAGAAAGAGATAGGAAACTTACTCACTTAAAAATGCTAAAGTCTAAATTAAAATGTGAGAAAAGGATATCAGTTAATACTTAGACAATGAGAAGGTAAGGAGTAAGGGTTCATCCACCGTAAAAACTCCCCACCCTTGGATGTGTATCCATCATTTCAGTGACAGTTTCTCATGACGCCGGGTTTTTCAGCTCAAGCCCGATCGTATCTGAGCGGTTAAGGGACTTTGCTCCAGGCCCCAACAGCGGCAGCCCAGCCAGCCATGGGGCTCAAACCCAGGACCTTCTGATTGACAGTCCAGCAGCTTAACCACTGAGCTACAGTACCCCTGCCTCCTTTATCTTAAAATGAAATCGTTCTTTCATACAATGAATTTGCCTAGGGTCCTGCCAGCTCTCTAAAACATGCATTGCCAACTCTAAATCATTTCTAAATATGTGTACAGTGCCCTATTATGGTGTCCTCTGCTATTCAGCTTCGATTCTAGTCTTTTCAGAATCCACTGTGACCCTGAAAAGGATAAAGTGTTTATTGTAGATGAATGAATGATACATCACTTGTCACTGCAGTAGGACCCTTAAGAATACATTTATTGTAAGTTTAAATAGCAGAGAAAATGTCGAGTGCAGACTGAGAAATTTAAAGCCGGTGATGTGTTGTGATGTGAAACCCTGTGCAGCATTCTCAGTTTCCCCAACACGTTTCTCCTAACCAGTGCTGCCTGTTTTGTCTTTGTTTATGTCTTTAACCACTCTTTAAAACTGAAAAAGCCTCTTGCACAGTATGCTATGACAACAATATCAATCATATACATGATATAATGATATAATCAGCGCTTATATATACATAATTACTGTAGATCACATGCTAACATAATAATACTAGTTATTAGCCATGGGTACACACTGGTATAAGCAAGCATGCCACAGGCTATATACTGTAAGGGAATAAGTCTCACTGCTTTATCCTGTATACAGTTTCATGGGGGCGGGAATCGAACCCGGACCATGGAGGTGCAAGGCGACACTAAGCTACTGTACCACCATAAAGTGATTATTTTTTATTTTTTATTACTTACACATTTTTATATTGGAATCAGAAGATAAAAAATTGTTTATCTTATGGAAGACCTATACCAGTTCTGGGGAAAATGAGGAAGTAACAATAAAAACCCTTACAGTGAGAGAAAATTAAATGATTCTGATTGAGAGAAAGTCAGAATGGACAACCCACATGAATAATTCTACAGTATCCATCTAGGAACCTGTGTAGACCAATGAGGGACCGTGGAGGTCAATGATGATTACCATCGTATTTGTTCCAATTTCATGGCCGTGGTGGGACCTCCGGTCAACACTCACACACTACAGGCAATTTGGGAATGCCAATTAACCTAATCTGTATGTCTTTGCACTGTGGCAGGGAAACCGAGCAAGCAAAGAGCATGGGAGCAAACGCCAAACACGCAATCCCAGAGATGAGAAATAAACTAGGGTGTAGGGTGACTGTGCTAACTACTAAGCCATTACACTGACATGTGAATAATTATGACTTACAGGGAGGAACGAAAAATTTGGTTTGAGACCCAACATAATGACATCGGAGCATCGGGGAATAGATTATAATATAACTAATGATATAATTAATACAATTGGATCAGACAAAGAAAAGGGGAGAAGCAGCAATGTACATTTTATGTTTAAGAACTCCTGCTGAAAGAGTGATTATTACTTTTTGGGGCATTGGCATGTTTTGAACTACTTTATGACAGGCTCAGACTTTTTCTTACTTTTTTGGGGTTTTGCATTTTTGATTTTGTGCTGTGGGCTGTGGATTGTGGTTGTTACTGCAATAAACTCTGGTGTCGCTTTCTCTCAATCCAAGTGCAATTAGTGATTTTTGTTTTAGTTTTAGCCTAGTCCTAATAACAGCCTGTTCCTAATAATTTGGACATGATATGAAACAATGAAACAAGCATTGTGAGGGTGATACCTTCAGCCTCACAGATCGCTGAGGAGTTTAAATAGATTTTTGTAAATGACTCATGTACACTATATGGTCAAAAGTTTGTGGACACCTAAAATGTGCACCTACAGTATGCTGTAGGTGCTTGTTGAACATCTCAGTCTAGATTTATTACTCTTTTGGTGCTCTAATAAGCATCAGTCTTCTGGAAAGGAGTATCACAATGATCTGAGTAAAATTTGCAGATGGATTTTTACTTGAAAGATATCACAGAGTGATGGAAGGAGCAGCAAGGCTCAGATAAACCAAATGCAAGTGAACAGCTCACAGACAGACAGATTAAGTTAAGTTAAGCCTTTATTTGTCATATATAGATTACTGCACAGTGAAATTCTTTATTTGCATATCCCAGCGTAAGTGGGGTCAGAGCGGAGGATCAGCCATGATACAGCACCCCTGTAGCAGATAAGCTTAAGGGCCTTGCTCAACAATGGCAACCTGGTGGAGTTGGGGCTCAAACTGCTGACCTTCCAATCAGTAACTCAGGGTAGTGGTAGCTCAGTGGTCAGTGGTAGCTCAGTGGTTAAGGCATTGGACTACGGTTCGGAAGATCCCAGGTTCAAACCCCACAACCACCAAGTTG
>JAOVVA010000024.1:3679463-3696307 GCA_028565275.1 Leiocassis micropogon
TGTAAATGGTCATGAAAATAAAGAAAACACATTGAATGAGTGAAGGTGTGTCCAAACTTTTGGCCTGTACTGTACATATACACACTCACACACTCATTCACACTATTGGCAATTTTTGGGAACACCAATTCGCTGAACCTGCATGTCTTTGTACTGTGGGAGGGAAGTACCTGGAGGTATCCCACCAAGCACAGGGAGAACATGCAAACTCTATGCACACAAAAGCGGGACTCAAACCCAGACCCTGGTGCAAAGCGACAATGCTCAGCACTAAGCCACCATGACTATATATACACAGAATTTAGACACTTTTCGCTTTTAGACACTATTATGTATACACATAGGCTACTATATGTATCGTGCTTATAGGTTTATCATTTGCATACTTTTCACAATTGCGTTTTATTTTTTATTTTTTTTAATATTTATTTACTTATTACTAAAAAAAAAAAAAATGCTTTCATTTGGCACCTGGAGTTCTCTCTCAGCTTCCATACCAAAAGATAAAAAATTGTGTGCACCTCAGGGATTGGGTGTTAAAGTACAGTAAGAGCGTAAATAAACACCCCCCGGGGTTATAAAGAACAGCACGCGCTGGTGACACGCGCCGGCGTTTTTCCTTTTCTTTTTTTTTTTTGGCGCGAGGACGTGCGTGAGCGGCGGCGGCGGCTGTGCGGTGCGGTGCCTTGCGGGGAGGAGAGTGGAGAGAGACGGGTAGAGGCGGGAGTGGGTGGGTGTGGGGGTGGGGTGGGGGGCGGCTGCCTGACAAAGGAGAGAAGGGGAAACGGAAGGGCGAGAGCGCGAGAGGGAGACGAGGTGTGAAATCCGCGGTCACCGCCGAGCAGAAAGGACAGGAGAGTGAGAGGAGTGTGTGTGAGTGTGTGTGTGTGTGTGAGAGCAGAGAGAGAGAGAGAGAGAGAGAGAGAGTGAGCGCGGATCTGATCAAGTGACTGATGCTCATTCGGTGTTTGTGATCCGCGGACCGGCGGGTGATCGGAGGGGACGGACCTCAGCCCTCTGGCCTTTAGGCAGCACCGGACAATTTCAGCTCTGTAATGTTCAGGCGTCTAAACTAAATCCACCGAGAGCGGAGAAAGAACCCGCGAAACCGCGACACTCGGCACTCAGCACGACCCGCCTGTCAGCCAGGTCGGTTTCTCTTCCTCCTCATCCTCCTGTGTGTGTGTGTGTGTGTGTGTGTGTGTGTGTGTTTGTGTGTGTTTATTATAATCCATAATCATATCATTCATTACTGATCATGTTTGTCATTTTAGTGATGAAACCCGACTGAGACTGAAAGCTGATCTGTGTGCATGGGGAAATCTGTGCTGAGTTTGAATCTCTATTATTATTATTATTATTATTATTATTATTATTATTATTATTATTTAAGCATCAACATATTTATGGCTGCAACTGCACAGCAGGCGTTCAAAATGCAGACATAGCAAAACAGAGTACATCTGACCGAAGTGACCATCCACAACCAATACACAGCAGTGTGGAGTTCTGCCAGAGAGAGAGAGAGAGAGAGAGAGAGAGTGTGTGTGTGTGTGAGAGAGAGAGGGGTGGACAGAAAACAGCACTGAAAGAAACAAGAACAAGAAAAAGGAAGAAACTCACAGGGGAGAGAGAGAGAGATTAAAAGAAATAGAGAGAGAGAGAGAGAGAGAGGTGCAGCAGAGTGTGATAAATAAAATAAATTAAATATATTAAATATATAAATGAAGAAAGGAAAGACAGTGTATGTAAGGTGATAGAGCGAGAGATAGAGAGAGAGAGAGATTGAGTTTTGGAAAATAGTGGATAAAGTAAGAGAATGTGAATATTGGAAAAAGAATGAGAGAGAGAGAGAGAGAGAGAGAGGTGGACAGAAAACAGCATTGGCAGCAACAAGAAAAACGAAGAAACTCAGAGAGGAGAGAGGGATGAATAGAAATAGACAAAAGTGCAGCAGAGTGACAGTGAAGCACAATGTACAGTAAGTAGTTAAGCCTTTATATGTCACATATACATTACTGCACAGTGAAATAGTTTTTTCGCATACAGTATTTCAGCGTAACTTGGGTTAAAGCGCAGGGTCAGCCTGTCATGATACACTGCCCCTGGAGCAGATAGGGTTAAGGGCCTTGCTCAAGGGCCCACCAATGGCAATCTAGTTAGAGCTAGGGCTCGAACCACCGACCTTTCGATCAGTAACTCAATATCTTAGCCCTCCGAGCTACCACTGCCCCGGGTATGAGGTATGCGAAGGAGGATAGAGAGAGTTCTGGAAGATAGTGGATGAAGTAAAAAAGTGAACATTGGAAAAAACAAAAAAGAAATAGAGAGAGAGAGAGAGAGAGAGAAGTGGAAAAAAAACTGAAAGCAACAAGAACAAGAAAAGGGAAGAGACTCAGAGAGGAGAGAGGGGTGAAAAGAAATTGAGATAGACAAAAGTGCAGCAGAGTGTGAAAAGAAATTATCAATGAAGAAATTAAAGAATGTAAGGTATGAGAAGGAGGATAGAGAGAAAGAAGAGAGAAATAGTGAGAGAGAGCCCTGGAAGATAGTAAGCAATGGATGAAGACAGAGAGAGTGAATATTGGAAAAAACAAGAAAGAAATATATATATATATATATATATATATATATATATAGAGAGAGAGAGAGAGAGAAGTGGAAAAAAAACTGAAAGCAACAAGAACAAGAAAAAGGAAAATACTCAGAGAGGAGAGAGGGATGAAAATAATAGAGACAGACAAAAGTTCAGCAGAGTGTGATGAAATTATGAATGAAGAAATTAAAGAATGTAAGGTATGAGAAGGAGGATAGAGAGAAAGTAGAGAGAAAGAGAGACAGAAAAAGAGAGAGAGAGAGAGTTCTGGAAGATAGTGAGCATTTAATGAAGCAAGAGAGTGAACATGGGAAAAAAGAAAGAAAGAAAGGATTCAGCATCACCAGTATTCTAATCACCGGTCTGATCATTTGAGATTCAAGAGTTTCATTGTCATATGTACTAGTGCAATGAAATTCTTACTTTTGTCCACCCCTCTGAGAATGACAGGGTAGAAGGGGGGAACAGGCATAATTTACAATACAAAAAATGTACAAAGGTACTGTATATACTGTATACTACTGTATATTCATAAATGTGATGAAAATATGAGCAATAGCAGCTTTAAAAATGGAATATAAAAGAAAGAAAAATAGAGGAACCGTATTCTATTTGAAAATCATCTGGCATCATCTGCACCTGTTTTTCACCGGTTCATGCCTTAAGAGTAATGTTTTTGTTCCTGCTTGAATTATTCGAAGGTCACTGTGTGGTTCAACAAACAAAAAACATTCCTCTGGACCTGCTCAGGTACATGGACCGGACTGAAAATGAGAGCTAAAATGAGACGCAAAAAAAAAAAAAATGTCCTTCATTCAAGCCTGGAGAACTCGACTAAAAATATTAAAAATTAAAAAAAGTTTGAAACTTTCGAAGTAAACTATGAACAAATGTGTGTGTGTGTGTGTGTGTGTGTGTGTGTGTGTGTGTGTTTTGTCAGCACTACAGTTTTATACTTTGGCTCAATTAGCACATAAAAATTATAAATGAAAGAGTTGAGTGAAAGAAAGAAAAGCTAGAAGAGCGTTCTCGAAGATGAACATGCGAAAAAAGAAAAAAGAAAGAGATAGAATATTAGATAAAATAGAAGAAAGAAATATTAAACCAGAAGAATGGGAATAAAAAAAGAAGGGAACATTGAGGAAAAAAAGAATGAAGAATTGTGAGCTGGAGGTAAGAGGAAGTAAGAAAGGAAGAAAGCAGAGTGATAGAAATGATAGAATGGATGCAGAGAAAGATAAATAAAAATGAGGAAGAGAGAGAAAAGAAGGGAATGAAAGATGGAAAAACAAAGAAGTGAGAAGGGAAAGATGTGAGCAAATGAGGAAAGGACAGTGAAAGCAGGAGAATCAGTAAATAAAGAGGTTGTAGTTAAGAGTCCTATAGGATGAAAAAAGAGAGAAGGAATTAATAAAAGATTGTGAAGCTGAAGGAAAACCAAATGATAAATGAGAAAGAGTGCGATGAAAAGAAAAAGAAAGAATAGAAGAGAATGAGACAAGAAAGAGGAGAATAAAAATACAGAGGAAGACGGAGAGGATAGAGGACAGTACATTAAAGTGTGAAGAGAATAAGGAAAAGGAATAAAGGAAAAGAAGAGAGTGTGAAGGTGAAGAGGGGTGAAGCAGACCGAATGGAAAAACGAACAAATGAAAAATAATGTGAAAATGAGACAGAAAAATGGACGAGGGAGAAAAAAAAAGCAAAAGAGGATGAGAGAAATGAATGATGGATATGATGGATAGACCGAGAAGTTGGAAAGGAGATGAGAGAAATAAGGAAGGAAAGAAAGCAAAGCAGTAGGAGAAAAAAAAAGGAGGAAGTAGCCGAGGTGAAGAAAGAGAGGAGATGAATGAGTGTGTAATGAAAAAGAAATGGAGTAAAAGAGATGAACGGAGAAAGACAGTGATAAAAAGAGAGCGTATTGAGAAACAAAACAGGAGAAAAACAGGCACGAACAAAAGGAGTGCAATGAGGGAAAGGAAGGGAATTAATAGTGAGGAGGAAAGATATTTGGATGGAGGCAAGCACAATAAAGGAGGAGAAAAAAATCGAAAGTAGGAGGGAAAGACAGAGTGAAGAGAGAAGGGAAGAAAAATGCAGGAGGATGCAGGAGGGGGAGCTGAAAGATGATGGAAGAAGTGAGAGGAACGGTGGGAGGAATAAAAATAAGTGAAAAGAAAAATGGAAGCGAGGAAACATGGAAGAATGAAGAGGATGGAGGAGTGTGGGAAAAAAATTAAAGAAGAGGGATAAAAGACAGGAGAATAGTAAGAGTGAGGAAATGAAAGAGAGAGGGTTATGGGAGAGGAGAGAAAGAGTGAGACAGAATAATGAACTGGGGAAACTGATGTAAAGGAAGGAAAAAAAGATGAGGGAAAGACAGGAGACGGGAGGAATGGAGCAGGGAGAGCGCTGGAAGGGTGCAAAGCCGCCTCTCATGTAGATGGATGAGCGGTGACAGGAAGTGAAGAGGTGAAGCATTTCCCTATCCAGCTCATCAGACTGGAAAAGAAAGTGAGGAAGTAAAACTGATCCCATGTCAACAGCGGCGAGCATTAAACCTGAAACATTCTGTAAATCAGCATCGTAACAATACAGTCAGTGCAGCAGAAATTAATAATAAACCCCTCGGAAAATAATCAATAGTGAGAAACATTTTTTTTTATATATTTATTGAAGTAAAATATAATTCGTTGTATGTTTGTTTATACTCTGTATAAGAGCAAGGGAGGAAACATCTGGAATGGGATGTTTAAAAAAACATGGTCAAGTGTCCACATACTTTTGGCCATATTGTGTAGTTACTTTTGTGGGAAAAAGGGGGGTTGAAACACCAACATCCGTCATTCATTGGTCAGAAAAATTTTGATGGAAAAAAGATTTTGAGAATTACTTTTTTTTATTATTATTATTATTATTATTATTATTATTATTATTATTAATATACAGTGCTGTGCAAAAGTTTAGATCCTCCCTCGTTTCTACTTATTAAATGAAATGAAATGATGTAGATTAAATTCAATAAATGGGAACACATGCTTTACTGCGACAGTCTGCAAAGTTCCAGATCATAAAGGTAACAAAAAATTTGGTTGTTTATGTAACAACCTCAGCAGCGACCTCATTTCCCCTCTTGTCTGTTCCAACCACTCAGCATTCAGCATCACCAGTATATTAATCACCGGCCTGATCATCTGTCATCATCTGCACATGTTTCTCATTGGTTTATCATTAAGTTAGATGTTTTTTTTCCTGCTTGAATGATTCAAGCAATGATTTGTGTGGCTTACCAATCTCCAAAGGTACAAGGTAAATTGAGAGGCAAAAAAAAAGTCCCTCAGGAGGCCTGGAGATCTAAAGACTACATTGAAAATACAAGAAAGTCTGGAACGTTGGATGTAAACTATGAAGACTTTAGTAGAGTACAAGACTTTTGCACTTTTTTGTTGTTGAGTCCAAATCTTTAGAAAACATTTCCTCAGCACTACAGTTTCATACTTTGGCTCAATTAGCACCCCGCGGCTCAGGTGTTTAAAAATCCCATGCACGTCTCCAAACAGACGGGTTTGTTTGGTTCACTTCCTGCAGTCAGGTCGATTCAGAGCCGAATCGCTTTCACGCTCAGGTCGAACCGTGCAAGAGTTTGATTGGAACCATACTGAGACCATCTTGCTGAGACCCACCTGACCACTTATTTTGAAGTCCACCACAGTTTGCTTGTTGTGCTCTCACTTGTACAAGATGATCCTCATGGGAGAGGCAAACACAGCGGTGTCTGAATCAAATGGAGTAAATATTGCATATGTGAAAGTGCTGTGCGAAGTGTATCTTGAGCCTCTCCTCATCTCATTTTTTTATATTTTGTTCCAATCCGTCAGACTTTCTTGGATGTTTAATGAAGACTTGAGGAATAGTTCTCCAGGTTTCCTGAGGGAATTTTTCAACTCGCTTTTTAAGTCCAGTCCCTGGACCTGAGGGGAATGTTTTTCTTTTCTTAGTTTTTTTTTAAGCCACATACTGTGACCTATGAATCGTTCAAGCATAAAAAAACCCCAACCTTAAAACCTTAAAACCAGTGAGAAACTAAACAGGTGCAGATGATCAGAGATGATCAGGCCGGTGATTAGTATACTGGTGATGCTGAATGACAGACGAGAGGGGAAATGAGGCTGCTGCATAAACTAGCACTTTTTAAATCACGTTGGAGGATGTTGCGGGTAAAACATTTGTTCCCATTTAATTCTACATCATTAAATTTTATTTAATATAAAGAGATGAGGGGCTCAAGACTTTTGCACAGTACTGTAGATAATCTGCCATGGCAGTTCTTGTCCATGAGTGGTTAGTATAGAAACAGTATTGTATTAGAGCGAATCCATTTACTGTACAGTATATTACCCAACTGGAGTTGACATTAAACATGTCAACATTAAATACACATCTGTTTATAGATATATCGGAAAACTTGTAGCGTTTTTGCCATACACTTGTTACTATAGTAACCATAAAGTATTAATAACAAGCACATTAATATGAGACAGTCTGTGATTTGTCTTGCAGCCAGAACTACTGTCATAGCTGTTGTTATAAAAAATTATTGCACACTTTCCGACCAATCAGAACGCAGAATTAGACAATGCTAGACTGACAATGATAAACATATGCGAAGGTAATGTGTTCATAAGCCTCTTTGTTCTTTTGACTGTGAAATATGTCGTGCGTCGCTGAATCAAATCAAGTTGTCTTTTCAGCCTCGGTTCGAAAAATACAAGGGAGATATTGGACCCATCGAACAGGCTCATTTAAAAAAAAAAAAAATTCCAGAGACCGCGTATTGAATGTCAGCTTGATGACCTGTCAGTCACGGATTTGAGATACGTGCAATAAGCATGCCGTTAAGTATCAGACAGAATGGATTTTCTTGGAGAAGGGTATCGACCGCGGCAAAATGGAATCCACAGGTCGCCGAGGAGAGAAGCGGTGTGTCTCGCGTGTTCAGTGCAGCTCTAGTGACTAAGAGTTCAGCTTCATTGGAAGCACAGAGCTGTGGTGTCACAGCCAGTTTGGACGTGCCAGGAATTAAATAGGTGACGATCGATCTGTTTAGTAAAGCACATGACCAGAGTGGAGATTTGCATCTTTTGGGGCTGCTAGTGAGAGAATGCAGAAGGATGGAATCAATCTTAACCTGTTTCAATCTGTTTAGTGTGTGCGTGTGCATTGATTCTCATGAACCTAATCTAAGTGTGTATTTGTATTTTGATAACTAATCAGTAAGCAGCGGTTGGCCGCATTGGCCTATGACTTCACTCCAGCGGTCATTGTTGTAGAGGAAGTTACGTTGCTCAAGGCCCCCCGACCTCTCGCTACCCGCAAGCGTTTGTAAGCACAGTTCGGAAATGGCAATCAATTCACAATACACGTCTATTGTATGGGAAATTGAAGTGCCTCGAGGAAACCCACCGAGCACAGGGCGAACATCCAAACTCCACGCACACAGAGCAGATTTTAAACCCCTAATCCTGGAGGTCCAAGGTGACACTTCTAACCATCATGCTGCCAAATGCTTAAAAACATACAGTGTGATAAAAACCCATGATTTGGTACGATAGACGATAAGTCACAACTACTGAGTTAGGTACAAATAAAGTAGCTGAGGTGGAAACGAGCCCTTGTATGATTAGATCAAAATATATTATTACATACAAACTCATGACACTTTTTATTCCAGGTGCATATTAATAAATGTTCGCAATCTTGACATGCATTGCCAACATCTTGCTTAATGAGTCCAACCTGGAGTTTCTAATGATGCTTACTCACTGTAGTTTGACCATCTGTCCAACCATCCAATCATCCATCTTTCTGTCCACACTTAAAGTTATCCATGTATCTATCCAGCCATCCTGTTATCCAGCCAATCATCCATCCATCCATCATTCCGTCCACATGCTTGACATACACTGGCAACATCTTGCTTAATGAATTGATCAAGGGATTTCTGATGATGTGGTATAACTAAAAGTGATGATGATGCCTAAATGAATGTACTGTAGTTTTATGTTGACTTTATCCATCCATCTGACCATTTAGCCATCTGTCCAGATGTCTCTTCTTTCACCACATAACCATCTGTCCATCCGTCCATTTGAAAAGCTGTCGATTTCCTCCCAGCCATCTGTCCATCTATCCATCTATCCATCTACTGTATATGCTTGCTATGCATTGCTGAGCAAGGGGTTTTTGATTATGTCGTCTACATAAAGTTATGATGTCTAATTAAATGTACTCACTGTAGTTTTATGTTGACTTTATGCGTCCATCCACCCATCTATCCATCAAACTAACTAGCTCGTCTATCTAATTTCCATTTATCCATCTTTCAAACCACCTAGTTAGCATACGTCCGCCCATCTCTGGGCATTCATTCATCCAGCCAGTCATACAGCCATCCATCTATCCACCCATCCATCCAGCCATGCATCCAACCCTTCAGCCATCTATTCATCATCAATCTGTCCACCTGTGTGTGTGTCTGCCTGTTCAGCCATCTTCACTTATTGTTTTATTCTTGTTCACCCCATGAGCTCAGGTTACAATATTTTAACATTCTCCCCATGTCCGGGTTTCCTCTGGGTTCTCTGGTTTCCTGCTCATTTCCAAAAAGTATGGGGGCTGGTGACTCTAAATTGCCCTTACATTTTAAAGCCTGGCATCTCCTCCATGGGCTCCAGCTCCACTGTGACCAGGGAAAAGCATTCACGGAATATAAATGAATGAATCCATATACATTTACTGTGTACCATATACTGAACATCTGTGAGGTTTTGACACAGACCACAAAAGTAGGAGTATTAGTTAAATTTTAAGCTTAACCTAAGCTTGGAGAAAAATGAGGGGGAAAAAAATATGATGTTAGCTTTGGGACACATTTGGCCTTTTCTCTTGTATAAACCGTGCTGAGAATGATCAAGGCTGAGGGGCTTATAGGCCTGTGATGTATTGTGCTCGTGTGCAGCACTCTTTAATGAAAGCATTTTTTTGCACACTAGGAGATGCCAGAGAACAAAAAAAAAGATCAATAACCAAGTGGTGTTAAGCCTCAAAACCTCAAAAGTACACTAATAAAGAGTTATTCACTCATCTACTGAAGTTGCTGTGGGGAAGAAAATAGGGTTTAGATTTAAGATTTAGTGAAGGGTCTATTCATAAGGCTGAGCTCGGGTGAGGATTATACCTTGTTTTTTATGTCATTGTTAGCAGGTGAAGTTTTCTCTGCGGAGACGTTTATTTAGCAGTTATGAAAAGAGTCTTCAGTCGAAGTGCTTTGTAGCAGTCAGAGGGTGAAGCTGTAACTTTGGGTTTTCCATGACAGCCTTGTAGAAAAATAATCAGCATTGGGGTGGTGGTTCAGTAGCTCCGCTCCATATCACATCACATAACATCACATCACCCTGTCACTGATTAGTTTCCCATAACGGTATGTCGGGATTTATGCCTTAATTAATGGAATATTGACAACTGAGGAAATAAGTTTAGTCTAATCTACTCTACTTTTATTTTCTCCTTCCTGTGCACCATGAAGAAAATCCACTGCATTCCCAGTTATCACAACAAAGACCCACATATCTCATGTGCATGTGTTAGAAAGAAATCAGCCCCAGCTTTAATTATGCATACCGTTTGAATAGTGTGTATGCATTCTGTGTATCATCTTGCAACTATTGTTGAGGATATCCCAAAATAAAATGCAGAATAATGCATATATACAGTATATAGAAGAAGAAGAATATTCAATTATTTGTCACATGTACTTTACAGCACAGTGAAATTCCTTCTTCGCATATCCCAATTAGGAAACTGGGGTCAGAGCGCAGGGTCAGCCAGCTTACAGCGCCCCTGGAGCAGATAGGGTTAAGGGCCTTGCTCAAGGGCTCAACAGTGGCAACTTGGCGATGCTGGGGCTCGAACCCCCGACCTTCCGATCAGTAACCCACAGCCTTAACCGACTGAGCCACCACTGCCCTCTATAAGGGACCTATTAGGCAAAAATAACTTTGCATATATAGTTAATAGTTGTTTTTAGACATTCAGATGTACCAAAAAAAAGAATAATAATAATAAAATACTGTCCAGGGGGGGCAGCACGATGGTTTAGTGTTTAATTTTTAATGAAATTTTTTTTTATTTGTATAGCGCTTTTAACAATTGTCATTGTCGCAAAGCAGCTTTGGACAAGAATTATGGAAGTTTGTACGAAATGTGAATTTGTATGAATCAAAATGACAGTGGCAAGGAAAAAAATCCCTGAGATGGCAATAGGAAGAAACCTTGAGAGGAACCAGACTCAACAGGGAACCCATCCTCATTTGGGTGATAACGAATAGCACCGTTGTCTTGCACCTCCAGGGTCCGGGTTTGATTTTCGCGCATGGAGTTTGCATGTTCTCCCCATGCTTGATGGGTTTCCTCCAGGTACTCCATTTTCCTCCCACATTCCAAAGACATGCAGCTTAAGCTAACTGGTGTTCCCAAATTGCCTATAGTGTGTGTGTGCGATAGATTGGCGCCCTGTCCAGGGTGTACCCCTCCGTGTGCCCTGGGATCCAGGCTTCCTCTGATCCTGTATCTCTATAGGATAAGCGGTATAGAACATGAATGACATGATTTTAAACAAGCCAAGTAGATTTTCACCCTAATGTGACCTTATTGACACTAAAACGGCATTCCGAAAGGAGGATTAAACCGAAGGAGTGTAAGGTGTGAAAAAAATGCATTATCTGGAGTGTATTTTAGCTAAAACATTAACATAAAAATTTTGGAGGAGCTTTGAGACATACAGTATTAACTATAAAGAAATGGTGAAATACGCGACCTTTAGGACATGTGTTAACCACATATTTTTCTATCTGACAGACCCTGATAATTATTTTTTTATTATTGTTGTAGCTCACGTTGTTATATCGTTGCATCTCCAGCTTAAAACTACAAAACTACAGCAACAAACACACCAGACACTTGAGATGTACTGACAAAAGTGAAACATTGTGTTACCGATTTCTTTTCCCTAAACTTTTAACCTCAAAAGAATTTCCTTCACCAATGACACCCTGAAGTAAAGGACTCCCGGTGTGTAAAAGAAGTAAAAAAAAAAAAAAAGCTTCCGAAGAGCGATCAAAACATCCTCGCAAAATAAAAATGCGATGTATCATCACGAAAAGCATTTTGCTCAGACAAAGAGGACAAAAATGTCCAAACAAGCACAAGAGAGTCTTTTGTCAGCATATTCATTTTTTTATTTTTTTATTTTTTTTGCATGCTGTTCTTCCTTCAGTGGTGTCCTGCTGCGCAATCACAGCTGACCAAGGCCACACGCACACACACACACACACACTCAATGATCTTGGCACATAAACTCAGTGTTTCTTCTCTGTTCCTATATAGTCTGCAATGTCAAAAAAACAACAACAACAGAAAAAAAACCCATCCAGCCTGACTATATCGAGCGTCATTTATGATTACACGTCAATCTCTATGGATACAGCGGGTAGCCGTACTGAGGCACACAACCTCGCCATCATTGATTAGTAGTGATTACCGTTCAGGCCTGATTCGGTCCGGATGGTGGTGTGCAGTCGGTTCGAGTTGTGTGTTATTTTTACATAAGAGTTTGACGGTAAGGGGTTCATGCTACAGCATGGGCATTGATTACTCTCCCGGCGTCTGGTGTCGTTATGAAACGCTGAAGATAGAAGTGACGCGAGAGTAAATATACACAACCTTGACGAGACAAAACACTTAGCGGGGTGCAGTGCATTAGACGGCACAACAGGATGGAGTTGGAGTGCGGGCGAGAGGATAATTGAGTGTTTTTCACTGGTCTATTATTGCCTCTTACATAGAAGTGCACATAAATACATTAAAGGAGGGCATTTACATGGACACGATGCAAAACACAAAGTAAAACACGAGCAGCAGGCTGTTGCCCACACATACATATTGAGCCGCAGCCACCCAAACATATTGTGCACGCAAACGTGCAAGACGAGCCATATGTCAGGACGGACGCATGGCACGGCACGGCACGGCAGACATGCGGTCATAGGAAAATAATCAAGAACAAGATGATACGATGTAGCTGGTCACTGAACAGGGTTAGCGTGATCACCCGGAAGTTATTATTCTACAAAAACTGCTGTGTTTTCTTCTCCTTGTATACCACGGCATGTTATTTATTAATGAATAAAATCCATTATAGTTTAGGTTTAATCATGTGGAAGGTCTCTGAAACAAGTTCGTTTCGCTCGCTCTCGCTCTCTGTCTCTCTGCGTCTGTCTCTGTCTCTCTTGAAGTTAATAAGGCATACAGCTTGTCATGTTACTTAGAATCCATTCTCATCCGAAGCCTTTCAGAAAACTTACACTTACATTCTAACCTCTGACGGTTACAAAACCCAGACACTGTCTACCGAAATATACTTCCTTACATCAATGATGTATTTTTTTTTTTGTTGAAAATATGTTCATTAAGCTTCCCTCTTTTGTTACTATAGAAACACGGCGGGGTCGGCCAAGTACCTGCGTATGGGCAATATGCTTACTTAATTATAGCGTGAAAGGACGAGTCCTGGCAGATTATCTCTGGCACGGACAGTGGTTCGGAGGCAAGTGCAAGGTTTTATTGATCCAAATGGCAAAGCAGACAAATCTAAAGGGCAAAGACAGACTCGAAGCCACAAATAAGCAACGGCTACAGGTGATCAACAAAGAGATTAGACTAAGCAAGAGAGCACCTAGATAAGGTAAATAAACAGGGTCAAAACCCGACTATAGCGCACTCAAGCATTAACGCTCGATAATGTCACTTTTAATGAGGTAGGAGTAATGCTTCAGAATGAACACAGTTTGTGGTGTCTCAATGCAGTGAATTAGTTATTGGGAACAAGTGTGGGATTAGTAGTCTTTGGAGGGAGTTTGGTATTTGGCGCAGGATTCTGGATCGATGTAATGATATAGAGTTAGACTCATTACAGTGCAGTTGTTCCGCTATTTGCTGATTGAACTTTATGTTAAACTTTTGTTTATTAAAGTTACTTGTTGGTGGCACGGTGGCTTAGTGGTTAGCACTGTCGCCTTGCACCTCCAGGGTTGGTGGTTTGCTTCAAAGTTTACAGACTAAAGACATGCAGATTTGGGCTAAGTGGCGTTTCCAAATTATCTGTAGTGTGTTAATACCTGTAGTGTGTTAATGTTGACCTAAGGTTCTACCATGGTTATACAAAATGGGAATAAATACAATAGTCACCATTGGACACTACAGTCCCTAATTGGACTACAAAGGTTCCTAGATGGATGAATGGATGAATGTGAATTGCCCGTAATGTGTGTGTGCTCTGCGATGGATATGCTAAGTCTCTTCTTAGGGCTCTAAGGGCTCCAGGCTCCCCATGACCCTGTATACAGAATAAAATGGTATAGACAATGAGATGACGATGAGTTACTTGATATACGGTATAAACCTGCTAGATTGTATGGATTAGGTGCTACACTGCCTGTCAAAAAAGTCACACGCTCAATAGTTTTGTTAGATCACCTTTAGCTTTGATCAGCATGTTGACCAGTTTGTTGGTAAAAATGATTCCTCATTCTCTCAGAACCACTTGAGTCACTATTTGAGTGTGACTGGAATATGGTCGAGCCACTAGGAAACCTTCATAGATGTGACAACCTGGTCATTCAGTACATTCAGGCCGTCAGTTGACTTCATTTTATTGCTGAGTCTAGACCTGAGCAACTGAAGCAACCCCAGATCATAACACTGTCTCCAGAGGCTTGTACAGTGGATGCATGATGGGTGCATCGTTTATGCGCTTCCCTTCTCACCCTGATGCATATGGTCAGTCTGGACTTGTGACACTTTTCCATTTCTCCAACGTCCAATCTTGTGAAGCTTTTTTTCCTGATGAGTCTCACTAACAAGTGATTTTCATTTGTTTAGTCACAGTCCCGTGAGTTCTCATCACATTGTGTGTGTATGGAAATGCTCTTACTATTTAACTACTATAGCTCTGATTTCTAATGTTCAGATTTTTTATGATGCAACTCCACCAAGTGTTTAAGTGATTTCTTCTGACCACATTTCTTCCCTGAAGTTGATACTGTAGTTCAGCACTATCCTTCTAGGTATAAATAATGCATTGCACAGTCCTAAACCCAATTCCAGTCATTTTAAATCTCCCTAGTTGTTTTCTTTGCTTGATGCAGGCTAATAATTTGCCGCTTCAACAATAGCGAGCTTTTGCTGCTATATTTCTACATATTTTTGCATTGCATTTTGAAATTTCCTGCTGATTTGCCCACTCTTCTGTACTGTATATCTGCTCCTGCATACTGTTTTTAGAAACACATTCATCAAAGAGTGTATATTCTGCTGAAGAAACACACAGAGTATTGTCGATTAAACATTATTTCTGAAAAATCGCTTTTTTAGCCAGCCGACAGTCATTATTGCCTTTCAGAGCTCGTTGGCCGCCCACTACAACAGAAGATAATTTATCGTTTCGCTCCGTGAGTGTGTGCATTGGTTCAAGGCCCTTAAATCATATTCATCTGATCCGCATCTTCAGCCTTGTGCATTTCGTTCCTTGATAACAGCCAGCAGTGGCAGAAAGGAGAATGGGTCGCAGTAAAAGCTCTGACCGTTAGCATTATTCTGTACCATCAATACAGCACATTTGGACAGGAGCATTTAATCAATGTCCTCGCTTTTGCACAGTCACCAAGATAATAAGAGCAACTGAGTCACTCTTTGAGGATAATGGGACACTTGAAGGCTGTCAGATTCAAAGAAGGAAGAAAGGAGTGAGAGAGAGAGAGAGAGAGAGAGAGACAGAATGAAATGGCCTTTAGGCTATGGAAACAAGAGAGAGAATTGGGCATTGATTAGGGTTCAATGCAGGTCAGGGAGCATCTGGCTGAATGTGGTAATAAATAATAGGGTACAGTGCTGAATGTTTAATCCCGATTGGCCATAATGTACGGATTAGTTTTCTGCTCAATATAGTCATTCTGCAATATTGGCACTTGTATAGTAACAACTACCGAGTGATGTCATTTATTTAATATTTATTGAGTGAGTCACCTAGAAATAAGGCTGTAATTTTCCATGACTCTAACTTATTAGAAAAAAAGACAGGCTAGTAAAGCAATGAATATTTATAGCTGCTGTAATGTAAGGGGAGAACAGAAACCAATATCTCAGATGTTCCACAACATTAACTAAAAACGAATAACGTGTTGATTATGCTGTTCTTTAAAGGTCCCATATTTGACTATTTCCTTAACAAGCCAACAAGGTCTCTGAGCTTCCTCAAAGTATGTTCCATCTAAAATACCTCTAACATAATGCATTTGCTGCGATGGATTGGCACCCTGTCCAGGATGTACCCCGCCTCGTGCTCTAAGTCTCTTGGGATAGGCTCCAGGCCCCCCGCGACCCTAAATACAGGATTAAGCGGTAATGACAACGATAATGCATTTGTTCAAACTCTGTCCAGAGTCTACAGACTCGCTTTTTTTTTACTCCTTCTTCAAATGCTCATTTCAGTGTCTATGTAAATGAGCTACTATTGGGCCACGCCCCTGCAGAGATCAGCAGAGCTGAGCAACAAGCGAGCAATTGGAGGAGTATCCTCTTATATGAGGTCACATTTGGGGGTAAATTGCTTTGGCTTGATTAAGCTTGTTCTTTTTAAAATAATGGAAACGGGATTTTTATTAGGTTTTTAGCTGGTACTGTACATGTGCAGTGGAGACCCATTTGATGGTAAAAAATGACTAATGACTGTTTGCATAATAGGTTCCCTTTAAGCTTTCTTATTTTGTAAAGTCCTCAGGATGGAGGACTTGGCAGTTTTTCAGGAACTTGACAAGCTGAGAGAGGGAAAGAAAGAGAGACTTGTGATTGAATGACTTGTTTTGAGGATGTTTTACAAATGGATAAAACTACAATGAATTATTCGTTAATAAATTAAAATAGTTGGCAAGTTGTTGGGGTATAAAAGGATTAAAACATTCTGCAGGTGTACCTGCATCGTACCACCCCTTTTATTGATTCTTGTTCAAAGACTGCATGTTCAATTTTAGGTCTGACCAAGTAATTCAATTCAGTTAAATTTTATTTGTATAGCGCTTTTAACAATTGACATTGTCGCAAAGCAGCTTTACACAATCAAAAGAATTATTTA
>JAOVVA010000024.1:3705585-3723367 GCA_028565275.1 Leiocassis micropogon
GTTCAGCCTTTATTTATTTATTTAATTTTTTTTTTTTTTTTTTACTGCAGTTGAAATTGCCCCGTTGAACCTGATAACCCTTATTTACCTGGTAATGCATGGTCTTTTAAAGAGGACTTTCTCAAGCAGGCAGCTGGTGACATGCAGTATAATTGATTATTTTTTTCCTGACATTATGATTTGCCAATTCTAAAACTGCAATTTCTGCCCGGTCAAAATTAAATCTACACAAAAGGTCTAAGCTTCAGATATCTCTATTCATTTCCTAGAGTGCACTGTAATGCCTAATTCGGTTTGCACCATTCCCCTGATACATTCTAGACTCTTTTTTCCCCTTTTCTTTCTTCTCATGGTTGCACCGCCAAATGCACATTAATGATATACTTGTCACAATTGGTAGGGAAGACAGTGAGGTAGACAAGGATGGTGAAAGCACATGGGAGGAGACAGTTTTGGAATTACTGTCTTCTTGCCTTGTGTTTTGGAGTAATTTGTGCTAGTTACTGTGTCATTTGTCTGAGTCGCCTTCTTATGCAAGGTATATTGGAGGTTTCTAAGAATCCTTCTAGGAATTTTTGTTGTAAACAGGGTAAATGTAAATGATTAGGTTTTTACCAGAAAGCCCAAAAACAGTTCTTAGATTGAATTATTTTTCTCGGTTAACTAATGAGGCAGTGAGGGATTGTTTCTGATGTTTTATTTTTGAGCCTAATTAGTTCTTATTCTTACATGCTGGTTAGACGTTTTTTTTTTTTTTCATTATTATTATTTTAACCTTACTTTTTCCTGGGGTCTTTTTCAATCTGGACTGCTTTTAGCCTTTTGTTTAATGAATTTGCTCGGTATTGAATTTACATTTTACTGACACTGTGAACATCCGTACCAATTTATGCCCCAGACTGGGATATAACATTATCCACTTTTTTTCCCCCTTCCTGTTAAGACTTGATATTTTCTCGCATAAAATATTAAAGTCTTATTCACGGCTCAGTGGTCTGTTTATGTGAAGATGCATCCAGCGCCACTTTACTGGAGCTGAAACTTTTTCATACTTCACAAGCGCACATATCTGAATTCATTTGGATGTTTGTGCTATGACTTTGTGACGACGCCAGAATGATTAAACTGTGGTTAATAATGTTGCAACCTAATCTGTTTGAAATTCTCTTCCTGACTCCGAGCCGACAATTGATCAGCATGCTGTGGTGTTCTCCCTCCATCTGGTCTCATCATCGTACACAATTTTGATCTCTGCTGAGTATTCTTAGATTTAAATGCACTCGTGTTTTAGAAATGGTGCCAAGGGCTGTAATTTATGACTGTGTGTTCCTACCACATGTCTTCATCAAGCGCAAAAAAAAGAAAGACTGAGTGACATAAAAGGCTCAAAGGCAGTAGATTTTGATTACAGTGAGAAAGCATCCCTGGGGAAGAGCAGCGTGACAAGACGCAGTATACCTCATCTGTTTATCTGAGAAAATGTAAAAAAAAAAAAAAAAAACCTAGAGAGAGAGAGAGATGGAAAGTGGATGAGAGCTCCTTAAGTCTGCTTGCGTACCCGTCTGCATGCATTCTTAATTAACTGAAGCCCGAATCAGAGACGGTGAGGGTTCCTATAGAGACAGAGGCTTTTTCTATAGGCCTGTGCGAGGCATGTAAAGCAAGATTGGATTTAGTTTGTCTCAGTCTGCTTCATCTTGCTTGAAGTTTTCTGTCACTTAATATCCCATGGCCTCTTTTCACATTCTCCACCACGATATTCCATTTTCACATAAACGTGCTCAAGCATTAGATATCTGATTAGGCTCCTAAGGCGTGCACAATCTTTATTCTCTTCTTATTCCACAGCGCTATTAAATTATCCAAAAAAAAAAAAAGAGAGAGAGAGAGATGGTCAAAAGAGCTGTGGATTAATTTTCAGACGTCAGCTCTGACAGCAGCATCAGCCGTAATTCAAATCACGATTATATTAATGTGCTCATGCTAATACTTTATTTTTACCATTTTTACTATTTACTATTTACTTTTTAATGATACTTTTTAAAAAATAATCTAAGGCTAATAATAAAAAACAGTCTTTGTTTACACAGACAATATTTCAATGATCTGATTGAAATCATTCTGATTAGAGATTTCAGCTTAACTGATTACACAGACACTGATCTGATAAGATGTTTGTTTCCCTGTTCTTGCCCGCTGTGATGGTTTAATCTGCCGGAAAATATATCAAAAGAAGAAAAAGAACAAAAATAAAAAGTAATAATAAAATATGAAGTAGAGCCTCTTTTCTTATAAATCTCGTGTTATGATAACTGACTCATTATTGTCTATGATTGGTTGGATGCTTTACTACATGTGAGATGGTGAGCCATTCAGTGCCCCTTCTTCAGCCAAAGACCCACTGAATGAAAGTCCAGAGTAAAGACTGGCCGGAGAGAGTTGTTCTCAGTCACTTAGAAACGACTTACCTAATATGACCCCCATGTGGGGCAAATATGCATAAAAAATATTTCAGCAAGTAGGAAACAATCGGATCAAGTTTTAACATGACTGATACAGTGGAACCTCGGCATACGAACGCCCTGCCTCATGATGAATTGAACTGTAAAGAACCAGGATAAAGTGTTATTTATCAGTGTTATTAAAGTGTTATTATAAGTGACCTCGGCATACAAAGCATTTTCGGCATATGGGCGAATGAACCGAGTCGAACCAAACGGCGGCAAAGTTGGATGAATGCCAGGGAGCCGCCCGAGATGCGTTTGCGTCAGTGGAAAGCCAAGCGAAGCACATTTTAATTTTTCTTGTTTTTTCGCATTTTGTGCAAAATTTAGTAAAGACATACTGTAGCATCATGGGCCCCAAGCAGGTTAGTAAGGATGGTAACAAGAAGAAAAGCAGCCGGTGCCAAGAGGAATCATAAATGACATGAAGTTTAATGTATATTGATTTCATATTTTACATGTCTTTTGGTAAACAAAAATATAATTATAGTGTTGGAAATTGGTAATATTTTGGGTGGCTGGAACGGATTATCTGCCTTTACATTATTTCCTATGGGAAAATGCGTTTACAATACCAATTTTCGCCTTAAGAACCCGCCTCGGGAACGGATTAAATTTATATGCCGAGGTACCGATTGAGGCGGTTACACTATGCATTTTTAATCTGATTGGACTATTAATCTGGTAATTAGTTGAATATTAGTGTCAATACTGTAAACCCACCTGTTATTCATTTCATTTGAGAAAATAAAGAGCAGGTGGTGGGGGAACTTTTGTTTACAGCAGCTATAACCCAAGTGATAACATGAACTGACTTGTTGTGCAATATGAGGAATAAAACACTCTAAGACCATCTGAAATTGGAATGTGATAGCGATCTGCTTCACATTCAGAACCAGGCTGCTTGTACCGCCTCGTTTCTGATCGTCTTCCAATAACAGCATACCTTCTAGACTATTATTCCTTACTTATTCTCGTCCTCATCTTGAACCGCTCCCTTTTCATCTCACTCCATCCCTATTCAATCAGTCACCTTTTTCTAATCCATTACCCTTGCTCAAAATTATTCACCTCGCTTTCTGCACCTGTGTCTTCTTTCCTTTCACAGGCGCCGTCTGTTCTGAGATGGCATTCCTCCTTCATTGCCTTTTGCTTCTTCTGGTGGTTCTGCTCATATTACCCGTGCCCTGCATCGGATGTCCATCTGGCTGCCGGTGCTACAGCCTGACAGTGGAGTGCGGATCCATTGGACTCAAAGAGATACCGCGGGGAATCGCTCAAGGAACGCAGGTCATTGTTTGAAAACATGGCAGGTTTTTACATAACACGATTATTCCCTAAATAGTGATATAATTCCATATTTAGGACCAGAGAAGCCCCCTGTGTCTATTAGACACGAAGTGAAATTTATGGATGAAACAACAGATGTTGATCGGACTGCAGAAATAAAAGTCCAATAAAAGTAAACTGGATTACATGCATCAAAAGTATAATATGCAGTAAAAGGCCGGACACTGTAAAAAAAACTGCATAGCAAAAATCTAATAAAAGACAGAATAAAAATAAAATGAAAGCAGAAAGCACCGGGAAAGATTGATAGCGGCGGAAGAACAAATTAAAAACGCACCATTCCACATCCTTTGGGCAGGAGAATCCAATTTCAAATGAAACTTTCGAAATGCACAAATATTGGGTAGGAATCAGTACAATCATTTACATTTCATGCCATCTAATAATCAAACTATAATCCAAGAACAGTCTTTGCCTTTTCGTGTTGGTTTTTAAATTCTAATTAAAATTCTCTGCCAAACACATTTCGTATAAAAGATTAATATCATTATATTATATTTTATTATATTATATAATATTCCCCTTCTGGGCATCACCCAGGCACAGGAATATACAACCATCCTCCTCTACGGCTGTGCTTCGATTCCTTGCCTCTATACCCAACCATAACACCACAACACCCTTTACATATTCATAAGCTTCTTTACATAGATTACTCGGATAACCCGAGGAAACCTGTGCCATACAAATGAGCCGATGTTCCTCGCCTGCATTAATTTCTGCGGAAACAATACGAGAGAGAACGTGCAAGGGAAAGAGAGAGATGGTGAGCATGAGCAATCAAGTAAAGTAATGAATTATGCAATCGATATGGTGTTGATAAATGACTAAAGACAAGTCGAAAGGCCCATGCGAACTCAACACTGTTCATACTAAAAATAAAAAATAAAAAATTCTGATGCAAATGCTGCCTCTATCAATTGAGTTGTTTACGAGTAGCCGCACAGAGACTCTGGGGAGAACGATTATGAAAGAGTCGATTCAGTGCCTCAAGCTTCGCATTGATCCACTTCTCACTCACTGAAAGAAAGCTTCAACGTGATGAGCAAATATATATCTACATGTGTGTGTGTGTGTGTGTGTGTGTGTGTGTGTATTTGTTCTATTTTGTAACTGAAGTGTCACTCACTAAACAACCACTTGAAGATGAATTAAAATGCCTTGCAAGTTTTTTTTATATGTTCTTTTACAGTATATTGTTGTTCTGGGGCTCTAATCTGCAAAGAACTAACAATCAAATATTTTTGTTGTAATCAGTCCATGCCCAGTCCAATTATTGGCAGCCTCTTAGCAAAAAAACAAGCAATTATGCATTCAATTCTTTTATCTTCAGTGAGCACTTTATCCTGGTTTAGGTCATGATGGATCAGGGGCCTTTAATCAGAGCTTGTGAAGCAGGAAGCAGGATCACCTAAAACATTAACAGACCACCACGGAACAACACAGTTCAACACTGAACTGAACAACATTGATCACCAATTATACACCAGTAAACCAGTGACAGGATCACAGGCACACAAAGCTTACTGTATATATGCCCGCGGAGACCAAAGGCCAGACAATCCTGTCCGATGCCAGAGAAAATCCAATGCAGCACAAAATGCAGGAAAAATGTCAAGGCTGACACCAATATAAAAAAAAACACCAGAGCACCCAGTATACCATAGTCTGCCGTGAACAGAGCCATCAGGCGAAGCGCCCAAGTCTGCCGACACTGCCTCCAAACTCTTCAGATCCCAGTCCGATCGAGCACCCATTGTGACCTCACAGAACCCAAAGGATCCACCACGAATGTCCTTGTACCAGACATCACAGCATACCCTCAGAAGCACTGCAGAGCCATGCCCCAATAGGCCAGGGTCACTCCATTCGCACAGCCCTAGGGAACCCAAAAATCTATGTGGCTTTAAAGTTAATGGTTTTAAAGTTGTGACTCATTGGTATATATTCTCCGGAGGAAGCCAATCCATTTACACACTCATTCACATTTAATGAAACATCAGTATACAGTAGCTATACCACTTTACATGTTTAGGTGGTGGGAGAAACCCAGAAAAAAACCTGACAGAAACCTACATAGACATGGTTCTATAAGAATACGCAAAATACCATACAGAGAGAACAATTTCAACTCTGGATTCGGGAATTGTGAGGCAGAGAAACAAAATGATTTTGCTGGTATTTTAAAGTAACAGTAATATTTTTTGCCATAGCATTTTTGCCCATCTTCACCAAGGATGGCAATAATTCTAGACAGCAATGTTTGATTTTGAAAAAAACCCCAAAAAATGTTGCTTAAATATTGCTGATTTTTTCTTTTACAGACTATCTTCCTGCAGGATAATGCCATTGGTCAGATCCGGGCAGAAGACCTGTCTGGTTTAGGTAACCTGCACTACCTGTACCTGCAGAATAACAGCATCTCATCTTTGGAAGCCAGTGCCTTCGTGAGTCTGGGCCATCTTCTAGAGCTTGCGCTTAATGGCAATCGGCTCCACCTGATTGCCGCTGATGCCTTTCGTGGACTCGAGCACCTACGCATCCTTTACCTTGCAGGGAACCACATTAACCGGCTGGAGGATTACACCTTTCGTGGTTTGCAGGTTTGTTTGTGTGTGGTTTCTATTCTGTTCTCATTTCTATATTATGTACGCTGTGCCGAATAATTTTCCAGTGAAGTGGAGTGTATTTAATGTGACAGCGTAAAAATGCAGATGGCGGTTCAACTGACCTGAAATAAAGTAGAAGCAGGAAGTGAGAACATCATGGTTTAATTTAGGTGGTGGTTATACTGTATGATGACAATGACGACGAGGACGACGACGATGATGATAACGATGAGGATGATAACGATGATGATGATGATGATGAACATAATGTTTAAGTTAACATAAATGACATTTAAGAGGGTGCAGAGGATAATGTGATATTTTCTCTCCCAGCGTCTACAAGAGCTGCACCTACAGGAGAACACGATGGAGGTGTTAGATGAGCAGGCACTGATGGGCCTGTCTTCTTTGGCTCTCCTGGACCTCAGCAAGAATAACCTGCGTACCCTAAGCGCTGTCACTCTCCAACCTCTCATCAGCCTGCAGGTGCTGCGCATCACAGGTACCTTCGTAGACTCAAAAAAAGGAACAGGGTCAACGTGATGAAATACCGGAATTACATAAAGGAGCAATATTAAATGTAAGGAAAAAGCAACAAGGCCAAGAAAGAAAGGTAGTGAGGACATCAAGTTGCGAGGAAAATCTTGATTTGGGGTGGAATATTCCCCTTTAGGCTTTTTTATTGTTTACTTTTTCTCTAGATGAAGCATTCCTAATTACTCTGCATGTGGCCTTTTGAATATTTAGATAATTTACTTTCTCATAGTCATTGCTTTCTCATATCTTAGTTAAAACATGAAACTTTTCCCCATTTCATTCCCTTCCTAATCAATCCTGATATTTCTTCCTATGCCTTTATCTCTTCCCCCTTTCCACCCTCTGTATGATTTGATTAGGTAATCCATGGCGTTGTGACTGTGCTCTTCACTGGCTCCGTAGCTGGATAAACACTGAGGGTCAGCGGTTGCTGAGCTCAGCCGACCGGAGGCTGTTGTGCTCTGAGCCACCACGCCTTTCTCACCTGAGTCTAGTCGAGGTCCCAGCTAACAGCCTGGTGTGTATCCCGCCTGCAGTGCAGCTCGAACCAAGGGAACTGAGTGTACGTTTGGGTGAGAGCATTCGTGTGTCCTGCCAGGCCTCAGGTTACCCGCAGCCTCAGGTCACCTGGAGGAAGGTGTCGTACGGTAGGACACAGTTGTCACCACGAGGTTTAGTGCAAGAGGAAGGAACAGATGGGGACAGCAGGAAGCCTGTGACAGCAAAGCCTGTAGGTAATGGAGGCAATGTGGGAAACCGTGCCCCAACAGAGGATGGTGGGGACAGGGAGAGCTTCGATCAAGACACAGGCAGTGGAATGCTGTTTTTGAGTAATGTTACAGTGGCACATGCAGGACGCTATGAGTGTGAGGCTTGGAATCCTGGAGGGGTTGCACGTGTGACCTTCAATCTCGCTGTGAATGTTTCGTCCTCATCTTTGTCATCAGGTTGGCCACACCTGCACCCCTCTTCATCCTCATCATCATCTTCTCATCACCGCCCATCCTTAGGGGATGTCAGTCAGGAACCGTTGTACGAGCTTGAGAGCATGGACTTCAGTGCCCTTGGCACAGCCACCCAAACAGCCATCGCTGTGGGTATCTCACTCCTGGCACTGACTGCCCTGCTGCTTCTGTGCATGATCTACAGCCGCCACCGGCAGCGCCAGAAGGAAGATGGTGCCTACGGCAAAGAGGAGAGCATCCTCTATGTCAATGACTACTCTGATGGACCCACTACATTTGCACAGCTTGAGGAGTATCGGGATGAACGTGGCCATGAGATGTATGTGTTAAACCGGGCCAAGCCTGTGCTGCCTCCACCACCCACTTCTGGCCAGCACAGGGCACTACAGCCTAGAGAAGTGCTCCAGGGTCAAGGCACTCTAACCTCTACCATTGGACCACGCAGAGCCCCAGCAGAGGGCATTGAGGGTCCACCGCCAGACCCAGAAGGACTATTTATAAACCAGAGTCTTCTTTTTGACACACAGATCGCGTATGAGATTCATTGCTGAAGAAGACTAAAAGCAGATTGATCAGAGAAGGCTTACCATAAGGCCAGTTATATAAAAGCTCTATGTGTATTGGACTTGAAGTCAGCCTGATGGGATCTCTGATTAGTTTGCCAATTTCTATTCTATATTTTGGTTAATGTTAGATAAACAGGATAAGCCGAAGATTGTTTCAAAAGGATAAAAGTGCTGGCTTACCTTGCACAGGACAATAAAGGATACAGAATTTTCTGTCGCCTGACATAATGCTTTAGAATTAAACTCCCAAAAATGCCTAGGGAGCAACAGTAATATTACCGCCTCACAGCTCAACGGTTTCCGTCTGATCTTGAGCATGGGTTACTGTCTATGCGCAGTTTATGTGCATGTTCCTCACATGTCCCTGGGGGTTTCCGCCCACCCTTCAAAATCATGCCAGGTGGATTGGCTGAACTAAATTGCCCCTAGGTGTTATTTAGTGTGTGAATGTGTATCTGTGTGGGTGCATGGTGCTTAATGATGGACTGGTCGTATTGTCCTGCCTCATGCCCAGCGTTCTCGGGATAGGTTCTGGATCCAGTGCAATTGCGGCCATGCTAAAGCGGTTGCTAAAGATGAATGTTTTTTTCTTTCTTTAGAGCCTGCCACATAAACATCTTGAATTTTCAGATGAACCTACCGATAAGAAGATATTTCATTTATTATTCACGGAGGGATGATGCTTGAGTACACTGACACACACTTGTGCTTTTCTGCATAGTGAGTAAAGTGGAAGGCCACTTTTTTATTCAGTTAAAAAAAAAAATTTCTGTTTCAGCCAGACAGTGTGAATAGTCCTGTCGTCTGTTCTTGCTGCCTATTCACATTATGTCTTCATATTTTTAGAGCCTTTTAGTTTTTCATTCCTCCTTCTATGTGACTTTGATGCACATTTCCTTGTATATGAGAAGACCAGTGAGTCACGGAGACAGAGACAGAATGCAGTTATGTCTGTGTTTGTGATAGCAACAAACTACTGGATTTAATGTCTTTAATTAGATTCCTCGCTCTTTCTCATACTCTTGACCTCTGTTTAAGTAACACTGTGAAAAATCAAAGTTCTAGACACTAGATTTCCTGATCGATTACCGACATCTCTACGATTGCATTGTGCTCTGTATGTCTCCAGATGGCATTTTGTATGATATTATAATATTGTTCTCTGGAGTGTAGGGTATTTTTGCTGCTTTTTCTTTTTAATCTTGCCAGGTTTGTACGGAAAAAGCCTAGTAATTACTTCAGGGTATAAAAACACTCATCACAGCTGGTGACAGCATCTGAAGGTGTTAAGCTTAAGCTCAGTACAATAATTTGGAGCAGTATGTATTTTTGTTTGCCAAATGTCCTATAAATGTGACGTTTATGTTTAGCTAAATAAAATCTGTTTTTTGGTCCGATTTTGGATATCTGGCTTTCTTTTGAGACACAGGTGAAAACAAATCTCATAATACTACTGTACACCAATCCGTCATACCATTATGACCACCTGCCTAATATTGAGTTGGTTTTGCCACCAAAACAGTGTGTTCTGACACCTTTGTATGGGAACAAGCCTTAACCTTTTCAACAATTTGAGCTACAGTACAGCAGGTCTTCTATTGGATCGGACTACATGGGCCAACCTTCAGTCCCCATGTGCATCGTGAGCCTTGGCCGCTCATGACCCTGTTGTCAGTTCACCGGTTTTCCTTCCTTGAACCACTTTAGGTATGTCCTGACCACTGCAGACCAGAAACATCCCACAGGACCTGTCGTTATGGAGTTGCTCTAATTCAGTTGTCTAGTTTTTACAATCTGGCTCTGATCCAATAGAAGAGCTACTGTAGATCAAATTGCTGAAAAGGTTAATGCTGGTTCTGATAAAAAAGGTGTCAGATCACACAGTGCACTTCTGTCCTGGAGGGAATATTAGGCTGGTGGTCATTATGTTAGGACTGATTGGTGTATATGTACAGTATATAATAGAGTACACAAACAACCTAGGGTTGGGTTGGGCTGTTATACAGTAAGAAAATAATCAGTGCTGGTGTTTTATAATTCAGCCTAATGTGTAACAGAGTTACAGTTATCACTGCAAAGTTGATTATTTTTCTAAAAACACCACATCCCAATATATATACAGTAATTTCACATTTTATTTATCAGGAAGTGACACTTTGTGCTTTTTAAAAGCTGTTTATTGTTACATTTAATATTGTGAACTGTCAGAGTTTGTTCCATTTATCTCTTCTTCTACAGCAGCTATATACTGTGCTGTCATTCCTTCACTTTGTTCTGAAGTTAATTAAAACACACACACACACACACACACACACACACACACACACACACACACACACATACATACACACAAACTTATTACTGAGAAACTGTAAAGTGCCATATGCTTTGTCCTGAAGAACTTTCTGTGGTGAAAAACTTCTCTGAAGAATCTCTGACTGTTACAATGCATTGACACTGGAGACTCCTTCCAAAATCTTAGTGCCTGTCAATCGATTAAAAATGTTCATCTAGTTAATCACAGTCATAGTCTGTTTTTAAATACTCAGATTTACTTAGATTATAAATGTGCAATGATGAAATAAAGAAATGAAAGACAAACTGGTTAGAGGAAACAGATTACGCAGTTTATTATTTTTTTTATCCTTTATGCCGCTTCCATCTAAAAGCTTTTTATGATGAAACTTGCTGTTCGGCACACCTGGTGATGTCATCTTATTATCTGCGTTCCATCTTACCCGGAGGGGCACATTACTCTGGAATAGGGTCAGTCTGGACTCATCAGACCACATTGCTCCAAAGTCCAATCTTTCTGCTCCCTAGCAACCTGAAACCTTTTTTTCTGATTAGCCTCGCTAAAGGCTTGATTTGTGCTTCTTTGAAAAGTCTTACGTAGCCATGCACTGTACCCTGTGCCATACCCTACTGCATAGCCTGTACACCTCCCCAAAAAATTTAACTACACATTGTGACAACACAAACCGCGACAACGGTGACTGGCAACGTATTCACTGACCAAAACTGAGCAGAAGTCCTTGGTAATTATGTACCAGCAACTCCAAGATCCGCTGAGTGTCGTTCACTATTGGATGGTGAAAGTTGGAAAGGAAAAAAAACAAAACAAAAACGTGCATTTAGAAAATGTAATGTAAAAAAGTACTATTGCCATTAAAAGACATAGAAAAGTACAAAATCACTTGTTTAATGCAGTTAATGTATGTGAGAATATAACCTAGTGAGGTTCAGCCTATCAACATTTGAAAATAAACTTAACAGAGCGGTGAAATGACTGAGCACATACGCATTGAAACTGCACCACCATCTAGCGGTTTGGTGGTGTAATTGCAGAGTGACACAAATACACTAACACAGAAGTACAAACGCTCACAACGCCATGTAGGCTTCACACCTGTTTAGTCCCAATCCTGTGAGTTCTTATCACAATCATTTCTACTGGTAAGTTTTCTCACGATGCAACCTCACCAATATCTGAGGTTTATCTTTACGGTCATTCATCATTTTTATCTGACCACATTGCTTCTGCAAACTTGACAGTTCAGCAAACTTGACTTCCAGGCTTTAATAATTCATTGAATGGCTTTAAAACCAATTCAGCAATATCTTAGGTCAATAATGTAACCATTTTGAAACCATTTTTCTTCAACAATTAGGGCATACAGTACATCTTCTGACTAGGTTGTTTAACAAATGAGAAGCAAATCCATGTTATAACAAGTTACCATCACAAGAGTAAACTGATAGAGATGTATTAATGTTACACTGAAATGAATGATCTTGTATTTTTACTCGTTTTATTTTTGCATTTGTATAGATACTGTATTTCTTTAAATATTGAGCTTTCAGTATCCATATCAGAAAGAATAATATATTATGCCATCTCTTTGACAGTACTGTATGATGACACCACAGAACCTCCTGAGATGCCGAGCATGTTCAGTTCTGGGTGCATCGATTGCAATATTACAAACAAATCAAAATTGAAAAATGCTGTGTTAGGAAGCTCCGGATTCCCCTAAGGCCATGCTGCGACCACTTCTTAATAGGTGCAAAATTCCACAGCACAGCAGAACCATGCCAACGCCTGATTTTACAGGATATCTGGCCCAAAGGGCATGGCAGTACACGCAGTAATCTTGTAACCTGATGGATTCTGCAAATGGTAAGTATAACACAAATAGTAATCCTATTTCTTTACATGATGCTCAATTTATTTTACATTTTTCTAAATCAATTTTTAATGATCGACTGAAGCTTTATTGCCCTGAGGGAATAGGGGGAAAAAGGAACCACAGACATACATTATTAATGCACATAAAGGTTAAAAAGTTGGCTTTTAAGCATTTAGCTGTTCAGCATTCAGATCCTTTGAGAGATAACAGATGTGTTGCTTTTAATATGTTTCACTGTATATTTTCCCTCCTAAGAATGGGGTATGAAGCTGGGAGGGGTTCTAGGAAAAAACATTTTGCCAAGTCAAGTGTGCATTAGCCTGTGAGCACAGATATGGAGCCTGAATCAGCGTTGATAATCTTGCCTCTGATATGTATGCTCTTGTTGATAATGTTAATGTTTTGAGATCATTTCAGCACAGAGCTTAATATAGTCACATTGAACGTTGATGAGAAATGTTATAGTGAAATCAGTTTCAGTAGGAGAGCTCTGTATTTGGAAGTGAGGTTTATTACTTCAAATACACGTCGAATCAAAATATTGTATATAGTAGAAACACAAGTGAGGTCAGTCAACCCAAATCTTGCAGGAGAAAAACAGGGGTGCCGATAATTACGCTTTCGCTGTTGCATTTACAGGTTGTGACCTTCTGTTAAGACGATACACAAAAAACTCTGCTTCTGCTTTTTTTTTTCATCAGCTTAAACAGCCGGTGACCTCTATGAAATATGTGCAATATTCCACGAGTCACATGTTCAGTGTTACAACGTTGGAATTTTCTAAAGAGTGTGAGTAGAAGGAAATGAGGTTGGGTCATTATGTTGTTCTTTATTTGGAATGATATTGTGATATTGATGCTGATGACATTGCAGCCATTTTACTTAAATTGTAGTTTGTAATTTTTTTTTATTTTTTTTTAAGAAAAATTATAGTTTTACATAACCATTGAAATGCTCAACATCCTTTTGCTTTTAGGATGGATTTTTTTTTTATGTTAACTGGGAGGCTTCAGACGTCATTTGGGTTAGAACAAAAATTATCATTATGTTTATAATCTGTAAATTTGACCACTACCAGGATATTGGAATGGCATTGCAAAAATGTAGAACTCGCAAAATGAGCTCATTATTGTTTTTGTTTTTTTGGTCATAGAAACAACTGAAAACAGCAATAAAAACATGTGATCATGTGTGTCTGTGCTATTTCTTAGCCTATGTGACCCATTTTTTTTTTTTTATTTAGTCAGTCATACTTGTAGAGTTGCTTAAAATGAAATAAATTTCAGTTCATCATATTGCCTTGTTTGTGCTGAAAAAAGGATTATATATATATATATATATATATATATATATATATATATATGTGTGTGTGCGCGTGTGTGTGTGTGTGTTTATTTATTTAAAAAAACAGCTAAAATGCTTCACTGCAACAAAGACAATGTGTAAAATATGTGCATTTATCAAATTCATGCCACTTCCTAGCCACGTCAGTGTCGGGTTCTCGATGCCTCTATCATGCTGTCGCTCATTTCCTATCCCACACTGAACTGAGTTACGTATTAGTACACCCTATCAGATCGCACCACACTCTTACCAGGCGCTTATCATGTGCTTACTACTGTATGTTGTCGTTGCATCCTGGGGGGTGGGTGGTATAACTACCATCACATATGCGGTGCTCTTCCCAGTGAAGATGTGAATCCAGTTTTTATACTTAATTCTCTAAATATAGATGTTATGCTTAATACTCAATTCTCTGAACATAGATGTTCTGATAACCTGCTGCATGCACGCCATAAACATGATATGCACCAGAAGAATGTGATATATAACTAAATGTGGTCTTCTACAACATGGAATGATCTTAGCACAACCCTAAAGAGGTCATTGTTAGAAGTCCATTCATGTTGCAACAACTCAGTGACATCTAGCTGTCAACTCAGTGAGAATGCCATCTAGTCTTTCCCAACTGTGCCATGCTTGTAGTGCGTCAATGAAGTGCCTAAGAGGTGTTAGTTATGTCGTAACTGGTCAAAGCTGGTGTTACTACAGTACATCCTAATTAAGTTCTTCCTGCATCTTGCTTCAACCATGTAGTCGCTAGGCTTTTTTGAGCATGTCAGCTCCGTGTCAAGGGAGACAATAATATGTCCTTCCCGCATTCCTGCCAAGGTGTACAGTACAAGTTCTTATTGCCTTCACACACAATTTTTATGGATATATATAGTGGGAACATGGCTCAGTGAGACGTTTGGTGATTTTATGCTAAAAACAATTTCTTTATTACTATTTATTACTATTATTCCATTATTATTGTTTTTTTTTCTCATTTGATTCAAGTGAAATTTTTTATTTATTTTATTTAAGTGTTTAAATTTCTGCCTGCAGGGATTATCTTTTTTGGACATATTATCAGCTCTGGAAGATCTATCTAAGGAAGGAGGAAGTTGTTCTACAGCATGTCTTAAGTGTCCATTCTGAAATGTCCACGAGTGCCTGAAAAGCAGTTTGCAAGAAACTTATTACTGCTCGAACCATTTGCTCAGCATGCCCACTGTTTACTTGTGTGCATTCCCCAATGCTTTTTTTTTTGACAAGAACTGTAAGAGCTGTGCTTGAGTTTCAAGCAAGCAATTTAAAAAAAAATTACATGTTGTTTTGTCTGTTGTCATGTCAGCATGTTGAGTTGCAGACTCCTGTAAGCATAGAATGGGCTGAAGAATTGAAAGAATGGGAATGGGCTTGGTGATACTTCGCCACAAGGGGGCAGTAAAAGTGAAGGTATGTGGAGGGAGTGAAAATGATTTCCCACAACAACAGCAACAAAATCAAATAGACACACTTTCCAAATATTCCAAATGTATTTCATTAGTAAAGACGTGTTTGGTGAATGAGGTTTGCTTGCTTAGTCTCTCTTAATCTGCATTGTTAATTTAAGTGTGTGTAAAGAGAAAGAAGAAAAAAGGTTACTCATATTTAAACCATCCATATATCTGGTGGTTGGTCATAATGCTCTATGACTTCACGCCAACAGGGAAGTCACGTCGCTGAGGTCTTAAACTTTTTACAACCCCAAGCACACACACTTACTCATACACTTCTGGAAATTTGGAAATAACACTCAGCCTACAATGTGTCAGTTGACAGGCTGAAACCAGAGCACCCAGAGGAAACCCAGCAAGCCCATACTATATTAGACTCTATGCACATATAAAGCAAACAGGCCAAGATTTGAGTGCCAACCACTACACCAATGTGTCACCAGCTTACTGCACATGTACACAGGTAATTTATCTTAAAAAATGTAGTTTTTCAACAATATTATATACATACACACACACACACGGAACAACTGTTGCTGTATTGTTCTAGAATGTACTGTAGAAAATAATTGAAAATTAATATATAGTACCGATCAAAACTTTGGATACAAGTTTCAATTATTTTCTACTGTACATTCTAGAACAATACTGGCTTTTTTTTCACACTATGAAATAACACATATGGCATTATAACTACTGTAAGTGACAACAACAGCAGCAACAGTTAGTTGTTAACCTACTGTAACACATGAAGCCCAGCTGTTCTGGAACAGTTCTTGCAATAACAATATTGTCACATGCATCAAGCCCAAAAAGACCTCAAAGACCCAAAACCCCCCCAAAAAAGAGGAGAAGTTCATTAAGAGTTAGCAGCTTCAGAAATCACAGATTAACAAACAGCACCTCAGATTAGGAGGGATTTACAGGGTTTATAGAGCATAAGTAGCCTTTAACATTGTTTTACAGTTTAGAAAAAAGATATAAATTAGGACACAACATGGAGTCCAATATTTTGACTGGAAGAGGTATAAACATTTTAAATACTTAGATAAATTTGGATTAAGCCTAAGTGTTGGGAAAATAATTACATCTCATGTCCCTCTTTTAATAGGAACAAATATTCAACACTACGGTAGCTGTAGTGAGGAGTGATTGTACAGTCAGTGTTATAGATTTAACAAATACAATTGTTTATTTGTGAATTGATTGCAAGCAAACTCTAGTATATTTACATTTACATTTAGCAAACGCCCTTATCCAGAGCCACTTACATTTCTATTCCATTATACTGTACATCTGAGCAGTTGAGGGTTAAGGGCCTCGCACAAGGGCCCAACAGGGACAACTTGGTGGTTGTGGGATTTTTGAACCTGGGACCTTCTGAACCGTAGTTCAATGCCTTAACCACTGACTCTGTATATACATTGGCTGTGTTGATTACATGCATATTTACTTGGATAAGAAAAAAACAAAACAGGTTTTGGTATAATAGTACATATAATATAATAAGGGCTATATTTGTAGAAAGTATATAATCCTATCTAATATTTGACTTATATTTTGTACATAAATCGTTGCTAAGAAACAAATGAATGCGTTTTAAGGTTTAGGTCATTTAGTTTAGTTGATGTATATATACTGTATATACTGTACTGTATATACAGTATATATATATATACTCTAATGTTAATATTCATGTTAATTTGGTTAGTATATTCCTTATCAGTTGATACATTATTAAAAAGCTTTGTTTTACACACACACCTTGACACCCACACTTCTGTAAGACGTGCATGTCATAACGTTCTACTGTCTACTAAAACAAGGCAGATAGCTTCCTCCAACACAGTGACACGTTTCTGCTGATGTAAAAAGAGAACTCTACGATTAGGAAAGAGTAAACCGAACAGTAGTTGTAAATAGTAAATGATTCCAGACTGTGGATGGAGTAACACAAATAGGGAACATAGCATCACTGCTGCTTGCCAAGAATTTCCAGTGCAGGTGCTTTTTTCGGTAGCCTGAGGGGGAAAAACATTAGAAATAATTATGAAACTCAGTTCTTGCTCAGTCATATGACATACTGAAAATAATTCCAAAGTTCAAGTCATTATTTTCTTCATGTTCTTTAAAGATTTCTTTTACATTTCATTTTTAAAATAATGTTACAGGTATAAGAATAATACTGAAAAGCTGAATGGGTTATTGCGTAATACACCACAGCGCTGCTGAATTCTCA
>JAOVVA010000024.1:3732843-3745975 GCA_028565275.1 Leiocassis micropogon
TGATCTTGGATTGTTTGGTTCTTCGATGCGCTTCTTGCATTTGCTGTCATAGCAACATATCCGTAAGCTTGAACCTGTTCGGGAGCAGGTTTATTTCATGTAAACAGGATTTAGGTGTCAAGCGACGTACGAAGAACGGACCCCAGGCAAGCAAATGACATGTCTGATTCCACCAATTTTAAGTCAACAATAGAGAAAGCATCCACTGCAGAACTTTATACTGCAGGCAAATCGGGTTTGTCACACAAATCTGATCTTTAGGACTGACTGTCCACACCATTGTTTAAGATTGATCAGATCAGATTTTGCTCTGTTATTTGCTCTGATATTGCAACCTATCTGCATTGGTTGAGATAACAAGACTTGCATGCAGCACAATATTGTGTATATATATATATATATATATATATATATATATATATATATAAAAAAATCACCCCGTTTCTGTTTCACCCTGTTTTTACCATGGATCATGCCCCGTGTGTACTTCCATGTTATGTTGCAAGTGACATAATGGGGCAGGGGTAGCTCAGTGGTTAAGGTGTTGGACGGCTGATTGGAAAGTACCAGGTGCAAACTCCAGCACCACTAAACTGCCACTTGGGCCCTTACGCTGTTCATATGTGTAATAAGATGAATGAAGCTATGGATAAGGAGGTGTCTGCCAAATGCCATAAATGTAATGAACTGAAATCCGACTGAGAAACATCTTTAAAAATCTGATTTGAATATAATTTCAAACTCGCTCTGGATGTAGTTAGTTATTTTTTGTTAGTTTGTTTGTTTACTGTTTAAACTACATGAAAGCAAATCTCATTACAATCTAAATAAGTCAAATTGCTTTCATGTAGTTTGGCAGTCTGAACAAGACCTAATAGTCCACGGGGGTGAGGCCAGATCTGACTGAAATCTCCCTGAAGGGAGAACCCCTATCTCTTTACCCAACACATTTTCGGTTAAACGCACCAAAATTTCCCCACTAAAATTCAACACAATGCAATGGCTTCACATGGGTAGGAGGGATGGATCATGTCTGACTCCACCCAGTGTTCTGGCTTCACACAGAAAGGAGGGATCGGATCATGTCCGACTCCACCCAGTGTTATCTTGGATTGGCTTCACATGGGTAGGAGGGATGGATCATGTCCGACTCCACCCAGTGTTCTTTTGGATTGGCTTCGCACAAGTAGGAGGGGCTAGGTAAGGTATGACTCCACTCCCTGTATGTTTAACTCAACTTTCTCATGTAGAATGGGTTAGATCAAATCCATGTCCACCCACTGTATTTTTGCCTCAACTTTGCCCCAGGTAGGAGGGGCTGGATCAGACCCGACTCCACCTCCTCACCTTTTTAAATAGACCACACCCAAGACTGAAGAACTAGTTTAGATTTGTGAGGCTGGATCGGTTCCAAGTCCACCTCCTTGTCTTTGTGTTCTGTAGTTAGCAATATATTTTTCAATCGCTTATCAGGTGTGGCTCATGCAATGCTGGAATTTAAACCTGCAGAGCCGGATTGGATGCCCCAAGCAAATAGATGGTTAACATACACACACAGGCACACAAAACACAATTCCTACAGTCAGTAAGTGTATAGCTGCAACATGTGCCTATATACTAGGAGTTATATTTCTTAAAACAAAAAAGACAACTTGGAATTAGCAAGTACAGCATTCACAGACGGTATACCTGCAATATTTAGCAACAGGTGAGAAGGTGGATTTCATTCAGCCAATATAATTGACAACCACGAGATGGAGGATGGTGTGTGCAAACAGGAAGTCAGCAAAAGCCCTTTCCGGGGAGACAGTCACGAAATGATATTTATTCTGAGGATTGACCTGGATGCGCAGACACACTGAGGAAATATAAAAGTATAAGCAATAACCCATCACTTCATTAAGTTGAATTGATCGAATTGGATATTTATAATTAATTTACTAATGATTCAGGGAACTTACCTGCAAGAGTAAACGACGCGACACAGGAAATGAAGCCTGACAGAAAGCTGTTAAACGGGAAGGTCCCCACCAGCAAGCAATACAGGAACGCAAACGATCCTGTCAGTAACATGTAGAGCAAATACGCATCTATTACTTTGATTTTACTCGGTGTTCCGCTCGAGTATTCGTCCAAAAACCGCCGCAAAACCGAAAACACCGAAATGCTCATTGTTTCTGCGTCTCTAAACACTCGCTTCAAACTTACTCCAGGTAAAGCGTCAGGTAAATGAGTGACTGTGTTCCAAATCACAGCGTACGTCCTATGACTATGCACTTCTTAGAGCGTGACATACTAGCTTTAACGCTGTATGTAGCGCACTATCTAGTGGAAAACATTTAGGACGCAGCCCGGTGTTTCAGCCAATGACACTTTAAAGCGAAGCGTTAACGTAGAATGCGTTACCAGAAACGTGTTCCCCGCGGAAACGTTTGTTAAAACCATAGTTCCGGGATATGTTGTAGAAAGTTCGAGTAATTATAGCAATAATTAAAAAAAAAAAAAAAAAAAGCCTGCTTTATTATTTTGACACAAAGCACTTTGTATTGATATGTATTTTTTTTAGTCATGTAATTAATTCATTTATATAATTCTGCATTAAAAACAAAGACAACAATAGGACTCCTATAGTCAGCTGAGTGTTAAATGTCCCGGTTACGTAACAAGGCCGAGTGAAGTTATGACAGTACCGCGATAACGCTTTGTTCCTGTCATTCTCAGCTGGGGAATTATACAAGGATATATATATAGAGAGAGAGAGCGAGAGAGAGAGACTAACAAGACTATCGTTTTTTATTTTGGTAATGTTCCTAAGCAATAATTGGACCTCTGACATCCAGAATGCAAGACGAGAATGAATTAGAGTGAGTAACTAACATGTTGTGTCTCAGGTACTGGTTGTTGTTGTTTTTGTTTTTGTTGTGGTCGTTGTTTGCATTGAAACGTATTACATAAATAGACTTCAACCCTTTAGCTATAACCAAATGATAAAAAAAATACTGCTTATCCTTTTAAATTTGGCAGTCTAAGGTCGTTACTATGGATCTTTAGTGCTGAGTCATGCTACACTCAGCTTCAGTCCAACTACTTAAAGCCATGTCCAGAACAGAAACATTAAATAAGTTAGATCATAATAATAATGCTGTCTCTGAACATTTAGATCCAGGAGAGTTGTCTATACATAATAATGTTCAATAGAAAGTGACTTATAAATAAAATTTTCTCTTTAATGTTAGATTTATACTTTACACAATTAAGATGCGTGTGTGTATATATATTTATTTATATATACAGTATATATAAACTGTATAAAAGTTTGCGAATAAATATTTGGGGGACGTAAGATGAGTAATAGAACACATGATGAAATTTGGAATTTTTGTTTGTCTCTCTGTTTGTTTGTGCACGCTCCAAGTAAAAACTACTGAACAAATTTTAATGTGGTTTTCCCAGGTGTATTTGGCCAAGCATGAGGGAACATATTGACTTTGTTTCATTAGTACAGTAATGTTCCCTAGTAAAATATTTTTTAAAAGTATTTTAATGTCATTAATTAATCTCAAAATTCAACAGATGGCGCTGTACATTTTTTAATATGCGCTTATGAGTGTGCGATTGCTATCTACTTATTAAATCCGATCTCACAACTTCATTCGGCTCACTTCACAGTAACACATCATTTTAATTCATTCCAAAATTCAACAGATGGTGTTGTACTTTTTTTAAAACTCGCTTGTGAGTGTGTTTATATAAGAGAAAACAGATTACTTCTTTAAGTGGTTGTGAACAACCTATGGTGTAGTGGTTAGCACTGTGGCCCCATAGGTTGTGTGTGTGTGTGTGTGTGTGTTCGTGTTTGCCCTGCAATGGATTGGCACCTTGTCCAGGGTGAAAAGATAGATAGACAGACAGACAAGACAGACAGACAGGATATAGAAGATTAAGGATATTGTTAAGCAAACTGTGGTGGCTCAGTGGTTAAGGCTTTGAGGTACAGTTCCAAAAGTTAGTGTTCCTATCCAGGCACTGCCACACTGCTATGGATGTGTCGTTGAGAAAGAGTATTAACTTTCAGCTCAGTTTTTCTCATAATTACAATACTTTACTGTAAATACTTGTACAGATGTTTGTTGATCAATTTGACAGTACACCCAGGGAGACAGTATTAAAAAAAATGACATCGTCAATATTATTAAAACTAATGGGAGCTTGGAAAGAAGAGAGCAGGAACAAAGGAAATGTGGAAAGAAGACTCACAGATGCATACATCTACAGTCATGCGTACAAGTTAGTGCTGCCCATTTTAACGCTATGTGTTTTTGTGTAAAACGATGAAAATCTTGTGAATGAAGCAGGTTGTAGAATTAGGCAACGTCACCTCAACATTTAAATGATACCATCGACTTAAAACAAGATAAGAGATGCACACTACTGGAAGTGTCCCTGTTTTTCTCATCTTACTCTTTCTTTATCTGAGACTAAATGCCAAGATGTACAGTATCACTTTCGCAAAGATCATCTGAAGGCAATAAAAGATTTTACAAGTCACCACAACAGACCATACAAAGGTCATGTGTTTCACAGAAACATTTTGTAAAGGAACGCTTTGCAGGCGGAATCTAAATACATCCTGTAAAGCTGAACTCCTGAATGTTCCTAATGTTATCAGAGGAACACATGTTTAAAGTTATTTAGTTAGCAGGTCTGTCCGTTTTTAACTTTTGCACAGTAATAGAGAAGTACAGTACTGTGATCAAGCAAAATTTTATATTACACAAAGATACCCTGAGAAAATACAAAATGCAGTTTTTAAGTGATCATTTAAAATGTAATTCGTTAAGGGGGAAAAAAGCTTTCCAAACCTGCTTGGCCCTATGTGAAAAAATAATTGCCCCCTAAACCTAATAACAGGATGTTCCACGCCTGCTTGCAACAAAAGCAATCTTGCGTTTGCGATCTGGCAATCTTGACTTTCTGCATAACCCAAGTTCGCTTGACCTTGAGGACAAGAACTGATGGCTGGACATTACACCAAACCACTACCATGTTTGACTGTTAGTTTTATGCAAGATGTAGCCGGACGCCACACCTTCCAAAACGTTCAACTTTTGTCTCATCGGTCCACAGAATCGTTTCCCAAAATCCTGGGCATGATCAAGATGTTTTTTTGGCAAATGTGAGATGAGATTTTGTGTTTGGTCAGAAGTGGCTTTCACCTTGGATCTCGCCCATAGATGCCATTTTTGCCCAGTTTCTTAATGTTGAATCATGAACGTTGACCTTAACTGAGGAAAGTCAGGCCTGAAGATCTTTAGATGTTGTTCTGGGTTCTTTTATGAGCTCCTGGGAGAGTCGTTGTTGTGCTCTTGGAATAATTTTGGAAGGGTAATAATTCCTGGGCGTGACTCGCTGGAGTCCCAAATCCTTAAAAATGTCTTTGTTCTGTAACCTTTTCCAGACCGATATATGTAAATAAGTAGTATATGCTTACTAATGCTAACTAGTATTGCTAAACTGATAGATGGAAAGATAGACAGACAGACAGACAGACAGATACTTTATTGATCCCAAAGGATATTTCAAACATTCAGTAACAAGGGTGGTAACATAATAGACAATAGACATGTAGTTGCCATTACAAATCGTCAGTCGTGTACTCAAAAAAAAATGTGGAAGACAGCCATGCTTCAACTGAAATAATTAAGAAAAAAAAGAATATTATATATGTATATAAAAAGAATTAAAATGTAGGTGAATGAGAATTAGCATTAGTGGATAGACTAGAAGATGAATGAATGAATGTTACTCCCACCAACAAACTCGACACATACGAAGCTTTGTTAACCAAGAGTTTTGCCTTGAATGTATCTTTGGCACAGCCTGACTAGGTGACGTGTTTATAAATGAGGCAGAGTAAACAAAGGTGTAGAGCATGACTCAGGACTTTTACCTTTTTCCTTACTGACACATCACCTACTGTATTTATTGCCTAATCCACATTCCCTCTGTTTTTCCTTTCTTCAGGCCAAACTCTGGAAACTGGTCCTGGTGGCCGTCCTGGCGTCCAACATCTATGTCCTTGCTAAAGAGTGCAGAAGCTAAAATTCTTGCCTGTATGTTCTCAAGAAAATTAAAATTTTACATGGCTGTTGTATGATATTAGGGACTTGGTACTGCTTTTAATACAAGGGGCGTTCAAGTCAAACGTTTGATTGCGCAGAATAAAAACAGATTTGTGAGAATAAAAACTCTTTATTTTTATTTACTCTTAATTTTACATGGCTGTTGTATGATGTTAGGGACTTGGTACTGCTTTTAATACAAGGGGTGTTCAAGGGGTGTTCAAGTCAAACTATTTAAAAATCTTTAGTAGAATCTTTATTTCTCTATATAATCCCCTGCTACACTAGTGATCTTATCCCAGTGTTTCACTAGTGCTTGGAAAACCATCAAGGTAGAAAGTTTTCTCACCACCATCTCTTCCACAAATTGGTGCCACAAATTCGGCTAAGAGTCTCATCACCATACTGTGCTTGAAGTCTTCATCACAAATCCCGGATTGACTTGAACACCCCTCGTAAAAATGTCTGTAATTACTTCACACTGGTATTGGCTTGTTTATTAATTTCTTCTTATCGTCTTTATTAAGGTGTTAAGAATGAAGTGTGGTCCCGATTTGTCACGTTGCCGAATCAAAACAAAATTTGGACCCTGATGGTGAGCAACAAGGCATCACGCCAACGTTCAGACCAAGGTAGAACTCTCGCGTAGTAAGTTTAATATGTAGTATGGCATGAGTTTTGTGATGCAGTCAAACACAGACTCTTACAAAGGCAATAGACTTAATCACAGCTTTATTATGATGTTGTTATTATTATTATTATTATTATTATTATTATTATTATCAACATTCTTCTGAGTTGGGTTAACCTGGTATACCTCTTCCAAAACTCATTGCTTATGTTTTGTGATTAGCTTCTCGGATTCCTCTTGTGATGGTCCATGGCTTTGGAGGGGGCGTTGGGCTCTGGGTCCGAAACCTGGATGCACTAAGCCACTCGCGTCCCGTGTATGCCTTTGATCTGCTTGGTTTCGGGCGCAGCTCACGTCCTGCTTTTCCCAACGACGCCGCATTAGCCGAGGAGCAGTTCGTTGACTCCATTGAACAGTGGAGACAGCGTCTGGGACTGGAGCGCATGATCCTATTGGGCCACAGCCTTGGAGGTTACCTAGCAACGTCATATTCCATCCAGTATCCTGAAAGGTACTATAATAATAATAATAATAATAATAATAATCAAGATTTTTAATACAAGAGTTTATCTTGATTAAGGACATTTTTAGGTACCTGATTTTCATACATTCTTATAATAAATCATTTGAGATATTACCTTTAATGCAACCGGGCGGGGGGCAATCCAGTGTCTTCTTGTGCCAGTCCCAAGTCTGGATGAATGCAGAGGGTTGTGTCAGGAAGGGCATCCGACGTAAGAACATTTGCCAAATCAATGATGCAAATCACAAATTTGAGATATTACCTTTAACAGACGTACCGTAACCACTCAAAGGTTAATATTGAAGCAATTTGTAATCATTAAAACTCTCAATCATTTAATTTGTCAGTTTACTCAGTCACATAAATGCAGAGTTTTTTCCCCTTTTCGCATTAAAAAAGCACATTTTAAACATGTTTAAATTAAATTTACTTTGCATACATCCATTTACAATTCAAACAAATTCATTTACTTTCAAATTTAAAATGGCCTTCTAGGTATCTATGAATAACACATATATCTTGTGTCCTTGTTCCGTAGAGTCGACCACCTCATTCTAGTGGATCCCTGGGGCTTCCCAGAGAAACCACAGCAACAGCAAGAAGATTCATCAAGTCAGGTTTCGGAGGTCAAGAGACCGGTACCACCTCGCTGGGCGAAAGCAGTCGCATCCGTCTTAAGTTACTTCAACCCTCTGGCCGTCATCAGAGTAGCAGGACCATTGGGTGAGACTCAGCCAGAGTAACATGCAAATTAAAGCTTGCTGTTTTCTTACTGGTGTAAACGGATCAGATGTTTCTCAGTTAATGATGTTCTCTCTTTTTTTCTCTTCAGGTCCAGAGCTGGTAAACAGATTCCGACCTGATTTCAAACGCAAGTTTGAGGATCTTTTTGACGATAACACTATTACCGAGTATCTCTATCACTGTAACGCACAAACACCCAGGTAACCAGAAACCATTGTGCTGTTCTCTTTTCAATGCGATATTTAAAGCATCCACTAGATGTATGTTTGAAGCATTTTACAGCAGTTGATGAGTCGGATGAGATTTTCATAGCCCAAAGATATATGTTTTAAGTTATTCTACAAAATGCTAAATTCCTGGAATCTTCATGAGACAGCACACCATCGAGCGCATTTGATTTTATAAGTTAATCTGATGACTTTGGAGAAAAAGTGTTTTGGACGGTAATTTGGTCAGAATATTTATATCCAATTTATTCACATAATCAGACAATCCGAAGCCTCCAGGTGTAGATAAACCTGATTTTCTTTGTAGCTCCACTTGTGATGAATTTTTAAAAACATAATAGCATCACTGTATTTTTAATTTAGTGGTTAAAATATTTTATACCTCAGCAAACACTCGAATGTGATTGGTCACAAAGGGTTGTTTTATTTAATAGCAGTTGTTTTAATAATGTCAGCAGCAAAAAGTTTGGGAAGTCAAAATAGAAATAGTACATAGTGGCTTAGAAAACATTAAGCATCATTTCTAAAATCTTGAACAATGCCCTGTGCCCCAATACAAATTATTCTATTAAGTTACATGTGGCCCTGCCACTGGAGCCTGAAAATCATTTAGTATTTTTGGGAAAAGATTTTTGTAAATTTGTTCATTAAAACAACTGATAACTGAGTACTGCTCCCTCGTGCCCCCCTCTAGAACCGCTGGTGCTTTAAACAACTCAGCCACAGCACTACAGCTTTTAGGGCAAAGTTATTTTTTTAAAATAATAATAATAGTAAGTTTTTCCCCCTTCCCTTTCCTAAATAAAAAAATAATAATAATCTTCCTCTACATGAAAATGCACAAACACTGTCAAACCAGCAGGTGGTGATATAAACCTAAACTCTAAAGCCATGTTGGTCTTTTGCTTGAAAAAAGATCTCACTGAGTAGGTCGCACTCTAAAATCAAGCACAGTAGTTACAGCACATACAGCACATGCTCTTACAAGCCAAACATGCTTTACATATTCACATTTCAACACTGAACATTTCTCAGTTTCTCAATATCTTCATCCTGGAAAGAGTTTTCCAAAATATCCATTTTCAGTGACCTAACACGTCACAAATTTTGGTTTGCATCAGGATGAAAGGCACATCCTGCCTTCCAAAACATTCCTTTAAAAAATGTGTTTACATGTGGACAAGGCCTGAGGAGAATAAAAACGTTTTTAAGAAAAGCTTTTCTAGAAAGTTAATTAACTCCTGCTTCACAACATGCAGATTATTTTTCTATAACAGAACCATTTTATTTACATATTCATTAACCAAATGATGCAATTAATGTATTGGTTTATCTTTTGATTGAGCACAATGTATAGTTTAGATATTACTTGTCAAATGGTTGGAGGCAATCAGTTCACGTTTATTGCCTCATTAGAATCTGTTACTTTTTTTTGATTGTGGTTGAAAATTGTATATACTATGTTGCTTTCTCCTAAATGTTAGGTTTGATCCTGAGACAGACACGACTGTATTTCCTTCCACTTACTGTACATTTAGAGAACAAACCCAGATATCTAATAAAAAATATTTATGAGGGTTGTTCAAGTAGTTCCTGGGAGGCCGGTGTTTCAGACGTGAAGCAGGTAGTCTGGTCATGACTCTGACCTACTGAGAAAACTTTCTACCTTGATGGTATCCAAGCACTAGTGAAACACTGGGATAAGTGCTTTAGTGAAGCAGGGGATTATACAGAGAAATAAATTGAGCTTTTACTCTGTTCTGCACAATCAAAGGTCCTGCTTTGACTTGAACGTGTCTCGTACACAGGATAAATAACCTGAATACTGATCTTAAATCTTTAACATGATGAAATCCAGCTTAAAATTTCTTAGTATGTTGTTTACATGATGACTTCAATTGTGTGGTAAATGCCATAGTCAGATAATACCATCACTTTATTAGTGTGCATGTAAACACACGTACTGACAGTATGACTGGTTAATGGTTACTGCTTCAAACATGCAGGTGCATCACAATAAATTACAATATCATGGAAAAGTTGATTTATTTTAGTAATTCAATTCAAAAAGTGAAACTCATTACTATATATTGATTCATTACACACAGACTGATTTCAGGTGTTTATTTCTTTTAATTTTGATGATTATGGCTTACAGCTAATGGAAACTCACTCAGTCTAACTCTGTGTACGTCTGCCTCAGTCATCCGCTCTTTCTATTTCACAGTGGTGAGGTGGGATTCAGAGCCATGTCTGGGTCCCTTGGCTGGGCAAAGAAGCCAATGATACATCGCGTGAACCTGCTGCCATCCACGCTGCCCGTCACCATGGTGTATGGTGTACGTTCCTGGGTGGACAGTTCCACCGGCACCCATGTTGCCCAAATCAGAGGCCAGAGCCCCACGCAGGTGGTGGTGAGTCACACAAAATATTTACTTCATCCAACCACAGTATGACCAGAAGCGTCCACTAGTTAGTGCTAAAATAATCCTAATTAACTAATCCTGAAATGTCAAGGCTACTATTTGAGATATTTGGTTTAGCCTAATTTTTTTCCCTTACAGATGATTGATGACGCCTCTCATCACGTGTACTCAGACCAGCCCGAGGAGTTCAACCAAGTGGTAGAGGACATCTGCAGTACTGTTCGCTGAATGCTGTGCTGAATGCTGCCACAATGAAATGATGGACAATGTGTGCGTGTGGAAGTTTTTTTTACATTTTGTATCTGTCCGAATGAGGTTTTATAATCTCAGGCTTTGATTAGCTCCATGTTTGGGAGGCCTTGATTTGTACAACTCTGACTACTGATCAGACTCCTGATCTGCAAAGCATAAAATCCCAGCTTCAATGTGTTGTGTGCTTACGATTACTTTTGATAATAAAATACTTCAAGATTATTCCTGATGATTATGTTGCTGACTATGAATAATGATGATAGTGCCATATTTGCCTTCTTATTTGTAACATTAGAAGACAACTAAATTACTAAATCTATATAAGAAACATTTTGCCAACTGTTTGGTTATGTTTGTATTTATTTAGAGATAGTATCTTATTAACATAATGTTTAATAATCCTTAATTGTAATGTTTTATTGTATGTTATATTGTATGGGGGAAAAATACAGTTTGTGGGTTTTACCAACCTATTCAGCTTGTGTTTATTTGTTGTGCCTTTATTGTCCACAAGAGGGCCACGAGTAAGTCCAAAGTAGCTCTACTGTTCAAAACAGACTCCTGAATATTGAGTCTTTTGGGACTCAAAATCACATCCCTTTTTTAGAATCGCTTTTCAGGCACTTATACAGTAGCACTCACTGAAGCGTTCTGTAAAATGCATCTAGATTATTACTCTTAAAAAATTATACCAAAGTAGCAGAATTTTTTTTGTTTTTAGCAGGACATCCCAACGTGTGTAATTCCTATAAATGTTACATAAACGTCCTTTCACAATAACAAACACTTTCTCTAATCAATATGTTTTTCTTCGCTAAAAAACACTTTTTCTTAAATTAATTATAAGGCTGAGAAAACCTGCTGTTCTTATGCTGTTATAGACAATGAATCGACACGCTCTGACCAATTAGAATCAAGAATGCAACAATTTTAGTAAGTCAATTTATTAACAATAAAATATATTTCTTTTAATACAAATTGATAAATAAAGTAGAAGCTAAATTAATTAAATTCACCCATATATTGGTTAGTTTTTTTAAGTAATAAAGGCCATATAAATATTTTTTTTTGTTATTTTTCTTGTAAACACTGTTTAATAAAGAGATGGGAAGTACTCAGTGATGTTATGTTATGTAATATTTAAGCAATATCGTACTCGCTGTCATTCTGTACTGCTGAATATAGCATGACAGTGATGTACTCAAAGGCACAAGGCCACAGCCAGTACAATACAACCTCGGGTGTGATACTGCTTTTATATAACAGTTATGCAAGCACCATTTATTATCAACACATTATGATTTGTTTGTTTATTAACACATATGCTTCCGCGACTGGCAAAACCGGACAACTGACAGTGTAATTAATAGCTCACCCGTTGTGCAGACGACAGAGTAATTAATGATTGTAGAACACCAGGGACACTTATGGATAAATAAAGGTAACCATCCGGGTGGTGTTACCGTCCGTTATCATCACTCATGATCAAATCATCCAGTCAGATTGCTCGGTCTGAACCAATTGCTGTACAAATAATGTTAAAAAGATATAAATCTCCGTCTCTTCTGCATCTAAAATATATGTTTACTAAAACTAAAATAGTAATGTCTTTACGATGTTGCCATTAAATTCTTTTTAAGCATGGATCTTTAAAGAAGAATAATACATTCCTAAAAGTTCTTCATAATATTCAGAATAAAATAGGTCAGATTGTTCATCTGAAATGATTTCGATGTCCAGCAGCAGCAGCACAACCTCATTAATACTAATCTAATATGGCTCAAAATGAAAAGAAACAACTACAATCCGGTCTCAGAACTAATGAAGTGTTAGGCTCATGTGTTTAAAGAATTTAGATCTGTTCTTTGTTTACAGTACAAACTCACATGGAGACTACAGTATATGGTTTTTTTTTTCAGTGTACAAAAATCATCAGCTGAGGATTGAGCGTTCACTGGCTCTCGTGTACGACGATGTCGGTGACGCCGTGCACCTGTGAGAGCTGTTTACAGTCCAGAGACGCCACCAGCTTCCTCGTCCCGGCGACCGAGGGGATGAAGTGCTCCGTCACCCTCACCGTGGCATGCTTACTCACGTCACTGAGGAAACCAGAAATAATATATTATTCAGAATCAGAATCAGAATCAGAATTACTTTATTGATCCCCGTGAGGAAATTCTCTTTCATTACAAAACAAACTCCTGATG